>CM035143.1:1200000-1800000 GCA_020205605.1 Panax ginseng | reverse complement strand
ATTTTAGACAGTATAATTATGAAAATTGTAAACTGTCTAAACCGTAAACAGTAAGTCCAGTTACATGGTTTTTTGTTTGAAAAAGTTAAATGAATCGCAATTCAGAATTTGAAAATATCTCATTTTGACTTCAAAAAGTCAAAGTTGATTTTATATTTTGAAAGAGAGTGAGTAATTCATAATATGCTTATGAGCTCATACAGTTGAAGGACCAACTCCTCACAATCCAATCCACAAATATTCAATGTATACATGGATGTAGACAAATATACAGACATACATATATTGATAGAACTTAAATGCAGTTACCTTAGACTTCTGACAAGTTCAATAACATGATTCCAGACAGAAATCCGAAGCTGTTTGGGACTCAAAACCCTAAATTTAGGGCAACTACCGAGAGCAACCGCATGGTGATCCAGGACCGGAGGCACAATCAGGGTTCGATTCAGTATAGCCGCCATTAATACGGCGTTCTTGAGCTCTGACAACTGGTTGCTGAACCCACTGTGTGGAGCGTACCATAGAAATTTCTCTCCTAGGGTTTGCTCTGTGCTGCGGCATTGATGGTACTGGGCGGGTTGGGAATTCTTTGAAACGGGGAGGAGAGAATTGGAAACGTGCTTGTAGGAGATGAAGAAGAGGAGACAGAATAAGAGAGTGGGGAGAACGATGGAGAGAAGTGGTGATCTGTGTGAAGGTTTCTTCTTCCATTTGTTGGTTCTGCTCAAGCTCAAAGATTCCATTTTTACGTCTCAAAATTCTTAAAGTTGGTTAGCTAGAAATTTCGGTCAGCAAAAAAATGGGGTTCTGTAAATGGGTCAAGTAATTGGATTGTGGGTACTCATACTACTAACCCGTTAATTTTTGACTTTTTATTTTTAAAACTTTATATAACAAATTAAAACTCTAAATTTAGTAAATACTAATTATTAACTCAACAAGTCAAAATTAAAGCACAAAATATTAATTCATAGATAACATCTCATTGAACACTAAAATATTAATCAGTCATGTTCTACATATACCGTGATTTGACGCGTGAACACATACTTTTCTTTTAATAAATAAAAAGTAAATGAATAAACTTTTACAAATATTATCTTGCTGATTTATTAGAATTTTAAAAGGTTGATATATTATATTATAATTCTCGACTTATCTTCATAGGAAAATTTAAATTACAATTGAATAGATAATATATCCGCAGGTAATGCAATAAAGAAACATAATGACAAACAAAAGAATTGTCTAGTAATAAAGAAACATAAACAAAAGAAATGTCTAGTAAAAATTCAAGTAATATGAGCCAAGAGTTGACACAACCTACAAGTTACGGACGGACGAAGGATTGATATTAAGTTAACAATTCCGAGAACCCAGTCTTATTTAAGATGCTTCAACCAACAAAAATAAACTGACCTCAAACCCAGACTACATATTATTGTCTTTGTATTAACAGGAAATTTCTCTAGAGCTCAACAGCATTGCACTGATCTAACCTACCAGTCTAAACTTCTAAAGTGCATGGATAGGAGGACTGTTGCTCGACGTCCTGCCTGAACTGCCAGAAGCAGGACTAGCATGGAAGGCCGACTGCCTACTAGAGCCATCAAGTAGCTGTACCGAAAGGGAAGAGGGTCCTGCATTGCCAATGGATTCCCCTAAACTGAGTTTCGACATGCCGACCAGCTTGTCAACGTTAATTGGGCTCTTTGAGTGCACTGCTGTCGGCTTTAGCACCTCATGACTCTCTGTTTTAGCTTGCTCAGAGCTGCACCCTGACCAAAACGGGAAGGAAAATGGGACAATCGGAGAGAGATAAGCAGGATAGACAACTGGATAACAGTACTGTGAGTTCTCTGGCTTTGGAGGAGCAGGATCACCATCATTTGAGTTGGCAGATTCCATTGATTCACATTCTTCTTCCAGAGCAGGAGGGGGCAATGAGTCGATTTGAGTCTCAGCTTGTGGAGGATTGACAGAAAAGAAATCCCGTGACACCATTGGAGTTTCGACTGACTACAGAGTTCCAAGGAAAGACGGAGGACAATAAGCAATATATTAATACAGACACCAAAGGAAATACATACTTAAAAAGTACTAATCTGCAAGCAGCATATTATAACATCAACCAGGATACAGGGTTAAGACCCTATAATTTATGTCTTTTAATGAAGATTAAATAACTACAGAATTATACAGATATTGATATTGAAAACAGAGCAAGCTGGACTAGTTTGACTGGGAATCTAGTACAGAAAAATATGCATACTGCTATATTCAACAATAAACAAAGTAGCAAAAAAAAACTATTATACCTAGTTCATTTTTCATACCAAGATATACAAGGACTATGTAATGGGCCAATATCGTTGAATTCATGTTAGGCAGGTGTATGACCATGGTCATAATGTGAATATAATGGAGATTGATATATCCAGATAATAATAATTAATGTGTCAAAAACAAGTAGTCACAAAGCATGTGGCAGTGTTATCCATGCTCATGAAACAACTAGATTGCAGTACATCGTGCATTTAAACATGCTCAAGGGCAATCATATGCATAATTTAAATATAGAGAGACAATTACTTCTTCATCGGCTACGATATCAAACAGGCTCGATCTTCGCTTTCTCCTGGACATATTGCTTTGCCTGATGAAATATTTCTGGGCATGGCTAGCCACCTGAGTGGGCGTTCTTGAAATTACATAATTGCGTGCTATTCCACGCCAATCACCTTTGCCAAGCTTCTGCAAACCAATTAAGAACATCCTATGCTCCTCTTCAGTCCATGGAACACCTACAAATCATATTAAACCAGTTCAAGAAAGAAGCAAGCCAAGCATTATATTAATCATAGACACATCAAAATATATAATATGATCTTGAACCAGAAACATCCTGTCCTTTAGTAGTGATGACAACTTAAACAGCATGCAACAAAAGAATATAATGGTCATTTCACAAAATAGGGGTGGTCGGAGCTTAGCTGAGTCTTGCACTGATCAAGTTCATACACAGCTTATCTCGATAAACACCCAATGCGTAGAACAGAAAGAAATTCAAAATTTTCAACTAAAATCAAACAAAATGTCCGTATATTAATGCTTGAAAAATTAGCATATAATAAGTGTCAGAATGCTTAGCTGTGTGGCACATTCCCGCTTTTTTCGGATTATTGCAAAGACACAATAGATGCATTAAAAAAGAATCAAGTTTAATGACCAATCACAATTAAAAAATTTAAAGATGTTCCTTTTGAGGAGTAAAGCCAAAAGGACACCTTAACAAATTTGTGCCGTCAAACTCCATGAGGGTATAAATTACATTGATTTAAAATGCAAGGCAGCTTTTAAGGAATAATTTTCTGAGATCAACAAATAAGTAAATTAGTCATTCAATGATTATTATTATAAATGAGTAAATAGCAAGTTCGATCACAAGTAAATGAATGCAACCAGTGAAAATTATATATTAAAAAATCAATATTCTGGATACTGATTTTTATTTGCTTGTTTGTTTTGTTTTTAGCTAAAAGCTGAACCCTTCATCACACATTAAGACAATCCAATGCTAAAGTTTAACTAAAACTGAATTTACAAAACACAAAACCCAAAAAAGAAAATTCAACTACACACACATCAAAGATTGAACCTTTCTTTCTTTCTCGACAAGATGACGATCCAGTAACGAAATCCTCAGATGCATAGCCATCGGCAGCGCCGCCACCATGATCAGGGGTGTCTCCAGGAGAATCGTTTCCGTTTAGGGGTGTGGCGT
Source organism: Panax ginseng (assembly GCA_020205605.1). NCBI lineage: Eukaryota > Viridiplantae > Streptophyta > Magnoliopsida > Apiales > Araliaceae > Panax > Panax ginseng. Next base: position 1,796,213 of record CM035143.1, on the reverse strand, counting down.
TATTGGATCCAGTGTAATGGGTCAAGTTACCCATACTGGCGCTCTTACGAATCAATCCATCAGTCAATCTGACCCCAAAGAGCTTCACGCCCCGGTTCGGACAGGTTCGAGAGTTGTGACCATTGTGACTGCAATGAGAGCATCTTCGGGTCATGGCTCCAAACTCGAACTAGCCGGATTTCTTTGAGTGCAGTGAATTTACAGATTCGATTTATCGGGAAACAAAGGGAGGGGGAGAGATTTACATGATCCGATAGAGGGGATTTTGGGATTAGGGTTTGGTGGATGTCGAAAATGTTGGGAATTTGTTGTTCGGATTGGAGTGAAAATTATATATATATCCAGCTTCGTATATATGTGAGATGAAAGTAGAGATAAAATAAATCGAGTGAGACAGAGAGAATCCACTTGGTGTTTACGCGGATGGTTTGGTGGTCTGTGTGTCTTTTGGTCACTAATATTGTCACGCAATAAATTGTTAGTGAGTTACTTCTATCAAGAAATAAATGTGTTAAAAACAAACATTAAAATTAAATTATAGTAATAATTTTGAATTTAAATTTAATATAATTATTAAATTTATGAATAATTTATTGGTATAGGCATGAATGTTCTTATTTGAACTGAACATCTTGTTTTAGGGTAAGACCTAACTCTATTTTTTATCTTATCGTTCAAATTTCAAACAGATAAAATATAATAATTTACATATAAATTATTATTATTATTATTTTAATGATATTTATTTAGTGTAAAATGTGAAATGGATAACATACTAGTAGTGTATAATTAATATTTGATATTTTCATAAAGTTTTTCTCATCCGAGTGTACGACTCATTTATCATTAATGTGAGATGAATTTTATAGAACTATCATATTTACTTGTATCAGGGCATCTGCTAGGGAAGGGGGCAACTTGATTTTTGTTAGTATAAGGATATTTAGGTAAAGTGTCGCTCTTAAAAATTTTAAAAAATAAAATTTTACAAAATAATTTTTTTATGTCTCTCTCATTCTAAAATATAAAATTATTATTAATTTTTTAAAATTAATTTAAAATATTTTTAAAATTAAAATTAATTTAATTTTAGTCAATACAAATGATAAATATTTTAGTCGTGAATGGTCGGTGAAAGAAAGGGTAGTCAACGTGGGACCAGTTTTAAAAGAGAGGAGGATATTCTAGCGTACAAAAGCACCATTATCATCCTCTACATCATGTGCTCATATCTTAACATCTTATCCTACTACATTAAACAAAAGAAAAAGCATTATAAAACCTTATCACCAGCTTATCCAAATTACCAGCAGCAGCAGCAGCCTTTTTCTTCTCTCTCTCCTGCTTTCATTTAAATATTGCATATTTTAAAATAAATTTTAACTCTTTTCAAAATATATTTCAATTATCATTATTTTTTAAGATCCAAAATAAAATATAAGATATTCATAAATATATTGAGAGAGTCGTCATTTTGAGATATACACATATACAGTGATGCTTATTTTCATAGATTTATAATTTCATTTATTTATATTTTTATTTTTTATTGAAGGTTAAAATATAAATAAATAAAATTATAAAACAGTAAAATCTAATTTTTATATATATTTTTAATTAAATCGGTTTGTAGAATTATAAAATTATTTTATTATATTATTAAAATATTATCGATTATAATTCGTAATTAAAAAGACGATATATAAAAATAAAATAGCAAGATCATCCCTATTCGGCCGGTGCATAATTAAAAGGGGCCCACTATATCGTTTTGGATGTGATTTGTTGTTGCGGTTGTCGTCCTTGACCCTCTTTTATTACTAGCACTACTACTTATGAAGTTGTCTCATTATATGGAGGAGTAATTAGTAATTACGAGTAGACGAGAGGTGATCTTAATCATACTAATTGAAATATCAAATCCAACGCCAGGTGAAGTGTTAAAGCTAACAAATTAATTTGATCAAATTATTAGATTAATTTAAACTAATTTATTTTTTAAATAAACGATTTAAAAAAAGCGATTCAATTTTTTTTTGCTCCAACGACAAATGAAATGGAGTTGAAACCTTTTTTTATATAATTTATTTATTAAGCAAGCTTAAAAAGAAAGTTAAAGATATTAGATGGAGATATTTGAACTGGCGTTGGGCTCTGATTTTTTTTCTTTCTAAAAGTGAAAAAATGCTCTGATTTTTATTTAAAGCCCACTTCAAAGCCATTTTGAAATTTGGCACATAATGTAACACTTGCGATATATACATACTATATAGTGCAGTACAGTAAGGTATAGAGATCTTTTAGTATGTATACTTTGTGATTTTAATGATGATAATGTTTATATAAATTTAATTAATTTTATAATGACTTATAATTTGATGGGGCTATATTAATCAAATATTATTATATAATGGATTGCATGAGTTGATAAGCAATTTGTATGGTAGCCCTACCACGTGCTTCAGTTTTTTATGAAAACTAATATAACTAGAAAATATATGTTTATATCTAAATCTGTTTAATATTCCTTAAGTTTCTCATATTTTTGAATTACTGAGTTATATCTTTTTTCTTATATATATATATATATAGAGTCCGGATCTTATACAGGATCCCGGACGTTCTTAAAATGCGGGACTTTTTTTTTTAAACAATTAATAAAAAAAATTTAATATTTTATGCAACTGAAATTTTTACATAATACAATATTTTGAGTGTGATTTGATTATATATAACAAAACAGATTTGGATACATACCGATTCGAATATTGGCCGGAGATTTTATAGGTTTAAAGAATCTTATTCAAAGTTGCTAACATCTAGTTGGACTCTTTCAACTAGACTTTAGATACTATTTGACTCCTTCATAGCAGTATATCTCACGTTTATCTACTAAGCTGTTTTATATTGTTATATATCTTATTTGTTAGATTTTATAGCTAGATGAAATTTTATTGCTAACGTATATCTCTTATTTCAATTAATAAGAACTAGTTGATACTGGTTGCTCGTCTCAAAGGAGACAAGACAAACTCATCAAAAATCTAATCTGAGATACATACAAGTCACTATATCACTTTTTAAGTGTGTTGTTTTTGTATATCAAAAATTTGTATGGGGGTTTTATTTTAGTAATATTCACGAAGCTATCAAAGTCCTCAGAAGTGAGAGGTGTTGCAGAATTGCAAATGCGATAGAGGTGTCCAATCGATCATCGTTGTTAATATTATGCATCTTTTGGTTTAAAATCGTGGCCAAAATTTATACTAAAACAAACAAGTATTAGCTAACAGACGAATAACATAACTAATAGGTTAGACCGTCCGATTATAGCCTAAACTTTTAAAATAGCTAATGAGCTTTGGAAAGTAAGAAGAGGATAACCACATGAAAGTGATATTTTAGAACTCAACCAAATAACATTTGACATGCACTAAGTAATGTTTGTACCATACAAACAAACAAATAAACAAATTAAACAACCAACCAGTTAAAGAGATAATGCTGCTACACTGCTACATGTCTTCGATTTATAACAGTTGTATGTACACTGAAGCTATTTCTACCCTTATATGAATAGCACATGAATCCACACGTGCGCAAAAATGGGACTTCTGAAATCAACATTTTTTTTTGTGGTATTATTGTAACTCAAGAATTGACCTCGTAAATACTAAAACTAAAGCTAGGCATTTCTTTCCGATAGTTTTCCTAAGAAATGTGATTTGGATTCTACAGAGGGGCTCATCGTCATGGTTTGAAAGTGCAAGTCAAAAGATCTTTATATTTTTTAATGACGCAAAGCGCATATTGGTTGAAAGATATCGTACAAAGGACTCAAATTCTGTGTTCAAACTTAATAAAAGTACAGCACAAAAGCATTCTCCAAAGCAGCACTCACATTCATCTTACCAAACCGTGTTGCCGCATCAAGTTCAATGCTTTGAAGAGTAAGTAACCCTGAACTTCCCTTTCAGGTAGTCTCCACAACAAATTGGTGGAAACCTACAAACAAAAACTTATAAATGTAATCCAAATATTTTTCTCCCAACTTTTTAGAATAAAAGATAATATCTCCGAACCCAAACTATGAATCTTCAATAATGAGGCCCCACTCATTATGCATCCAGAGTCATTCCTATATTATTGAATTAGAAGACATATTTGTCCTCACAAAATTGCGACACAACTTAAAAATAAAACTAATGCCAAACCCCCTGTTCCAGCTTAACTAATAGTTGTTGGTTTTTGATTTTATCATGTTTTGAATGATGATTAATTTAAGTATATTAGACATGCGCATGGTTCATGATTTGTTATAATATGATAATATAATATGCATGAATATTGACAGTATATAATATTCTATTATATGCATGGATTGTGGGTGGACATTATGGTTACATAAAACAGTCCATATAAATATATATTGCATGATTGCTGTAATCTTATCTCAATGGATTGACAAGGAATGAATTTTGGTCAACTGATTAGTTGATTCAAATTTGTTCTAGAAGCTTCAAAAGGTATATGCTCTAAATATAGTATATTGTTAACAAACCATATCTTTCGTATCCCTTCATATCAGATGATTGATATCATATCTTTTCGGTTGAGCTTATCAAGGAAACAATATATCTATTGATTTGGTGCTGATTTCTTGTGACTGAGGATTTCATGGAATCAACCATCTCATAGCCGTGGAAAGCGCTACTATATACATCTCTCCTGCTCGGCTATTGGAAGACAGAACTTGGAAAAGCTTCAATTAGTCTCATACGTTCCATTCAATAGCAATTTTAAGTTTCTTTCCAGCAACCATTTTGTATTGTTCATAAATTGTATTATGCTGGAAACTTGATAGTCTGTAATCAATATCCTTGTTCTTAGTTTAAGCCGTGTATCGGCTTGGTCTATCTAGAGTTGATAGGATCTGTTTGTAAACAAGCTTTCAAATTTGCGATGAGTGCGAGAGGTCTCGATGGTGAGAAGGATTGCGAGAGGTGCAAGAAAGGCGGTCGTGTCCAACGAAAAGCTTTCTCAAGCAGGGGAGTTATTTTGTATTTAATTAAGTTAAATTGAAATAAAAGAGTCTCCAATCTTAGTTGGGATTGGACGTGGATTAGGCCACTAGATTAGAGGATAGAAATTTGAATCACGTAAAAATCTTAGTGTGATTTTTACTTACATTTATCTCTTTAATCGTCATTCACGTTTGACTTTGTTTTGTTATTCACGCCACTATCCAGACACTAAAGCAGACAGGTGTAGTTGTCTGATAATCAGAAACGAAGAACATAAGCTAAAGCAGACACTAAAGCAGACAGGCGTAGCTGTCTGAATTATACTTGTAGCAGAAAATTTCAAAAAGTTTTCACCGTTTATCACTTTTAGCTTAACCACCTATCCACCCCCCCTCTAGGTGTGCACATACATAGAATTACAATAGTCTGTAGTATAGATTCCAATTAACCTTCCTATATAAGACAGCCACACAGGTGTTCACATGCTGCAAGCTCTCTAGTACTGTGATTTGATTTAATGAGGTTGTGCGTCTTAGAACAGTGCTTCACCTCTTCAGCGACTTCAATATTTTTTCTCTTAACCGGATTTTTGTTCTTCAAAGGTTTCTTAAACTAACTTTAGGGGGGGAAAGGTTATGTTCTTTAAAGATCTCTTACATTTACGTTTAATAAAAAGATCATTACCAGCATTCCATTAAGCCTTGCAATTATTACTATCTAGTAACATAAACAACACAAACTGAAATGCTTTATAGTTCATCCGTTTTACAACTAAAGCATTACCCCAACAAGTGTGTTAGACAGGTAGACAGATCCATCGATGAGTTGTTTATGACTAATATTTTGAATGAAAAGGATGAAGAATAAAGACTTCAGCTCAATAGACTCGACAAACACTATAAACTTCATATATGCATAAATTGTATAAGAGGTGAATTGGATACCATACCTTGTGGGAGATGCCTCACTGCAGCAACTTCTTAAGCACTCAACCACACATTCTAGATTGGGATCCATAAAGAAAGCCATCTACAATGTTGCACGCACATATAATTGTCAGCTTCTCACATTAACTCCCATGACGAATGAAAATCAAAATTCGAACAAACAGAAATAAGATATTATTCAGTCTACCTAGAATACAAGTAATGGGATGCTACAAACTTCATGACACTTTATAGTTTAAAGTATGTATTTCTAATTTTGAAACAGGAAAAAAAGGAAAATGTATTTATTATTTTGAAACGGAAGGAGTAAATGGTTGGCTTCTGCGCTTCTTATGTATATGCCTCACAAGCATATGTAGGCCATGTAGAGAAAAACACGATACATGACAGAAAAAATAATAAGTTGTAAATAGGTAACAAATATTGATTACAGAATAGCGTTCCTGTCCCGTTCGTATCACTCTGTGCAATGTTGATCTGCAAATAAACGAAATTTGGAACAAAAGAAGGCAAGATCAAAAGCAATGAAGAAAATTACTTATATATGTGTAAATGAATAAATAAAAAAATCATCCAAGAGTTAAATTACCGATACAGACAATTAGTCCACCTCTCCATCATGTCCCCAATGTTAACTACAAAGGCCCTGCATAATCATAATTTGCCAAAAAAAGCTTTTACGTTGTAAATTCATCTTGGTTGATAAGTAATCATCTTATGTAATAAAGGCTATGAAGCATCAATACGGATACGACACAAAACGTGACATGTGATACAGCATTTTCAGGAGAAGTAGGATACCAAACGTTGGGGATATGTTGAAATTTTTATAATATATATAAATCAAAGTAAACAACCGTAAAGTTTAAGTTCAATATACTAGCACCTATCATAACATAACCAAATGGAAGGAACACATCATTTTCTTTATGATTTCTAACTGTTACAGAACAAAATGGCTGCAGAAAGTAAGAAGACTTGAACAATAATGGCAGCACAATCCAGTAAATAATTTGTTTGAATATATAATTCCATATATGTATATATTTTCATGTGCTTGGATTAAAACATGGTTGCGAACATCCATATAGAGCTAAAAAGTCTGACTGTTTTACTGTTGCAATCTGTACCACGAAATTCTAAACTTTCCCTCTCATTATATGCCTCAATCTTGATATTTTGAGCAACCATATCATATCCAATTTCTCCTCTCTTTTTTTTGCCTAGTTTAATCAACGTTTTTAGCTTGTGCTCATCCTAAATCAGGATATCAATATCCTTGTTCCATTGTCTCTTAAAAACACGAGTTTTGGAATCAAGGACTCACCCACTGATATGGTGCACATCCTCCCAGATCTGTGGTTGCTTAAATTTTTCCCTGCAGACCTGTTAACGTTGAATGATTGACTAAAATGTTGACAAGCATGAGTGAAGAAATCACAGCTGAGGATCACAAATTGAATAGATCACACATGCCTGAAGTCCACCAACACCATCAGTTGCTAGAAGAGTGATCATTCCATAGTCTGAATGAGCTGAGGCACCATAAACTTGTTCATCTAATAAACCCAATTCACCTGAAACCAAAAGGTAAATAACATTGTGAAATCAACATAATATGTTGTGCTTTCCTGTGGCCACACGCGCATAGCAAAGCATAGCACATCATAAGCTCATATGCACATGCCCACTCACATATCGGCTTATAAGAGAGACTTTAACATTTCTAAAATACAGACCTAATAACAGAATAATAACCAAAAATAGGAAAATAAAAATTAACTAGCATACAAAATTTTCAAATAAATTCAATAAATGCGGTAATGAAATGTAATTGATACATTAATTAATTTATAACACCAACTCATATCCATACACATTTTTAGGAAAGGGACAAAAAAGGTTGCAATTTATATAGAAAATAATTGGAAGAAATCTATCACTTGAAGCTAAAACAATGTACCAAAAGATGAATAATAACCACAAACACATTGGTATATGACAACTGTAGTTTACAAGGCCAGGGGATTTTACTTCCCTGCATAGATCATCAAAGATACATCTAGTGTGTGTATTATGGTAAGACATGAAGCTGTTGCCAAAAGTTACACTCACATAATTACGTAAATAAATAAATGAAAAGCTTAATGATTCATCTCCCTTCTAAAAGGAGGTGCTAGAGTTTAAACAATTCTACATTGTCTACATTGGTACAGAGAGTATAAAGGGGAGAAAGAAGTGGGTAGCAACAACAATGTTCAAAACAATCAAAGTGATAATATAGATAATTCATGTTATACAATTAAACCTGGATAATGTAACAGACGAAGAAAAGGCTCCGAGGGCCCCGCTTTCTCGAAGAACCCTTCTTCTATATTTAAAGCCAAAGCAATCAAAGAGATCAACCTTCTCCCAGCATCCCTATAAAAGCATATATCACCACAAAGTCACAAGGTCTTGCTGTTATCTCGCATTTTCCAAATAAGAGAAAAAGCACCACAGAAAACCACATGCATGAATCATGATGCATCATAATTTACTACAACAGAGTAGGAACCACCTAAATACTTTAATTAACCCCCCCCACCCCTCTCCCTCCCTTCCGCCCTCCCGCACACAAATAAACATAATAAAAGAAATCAGCATACATACACATACAAGAGGAGTACAACAGGGATAGGTGCACTTAAAGCCAGTAGTGAGGAAAAACACAATAATGAGATATGCTTGAAGATATGTACTTAAGTTAATGTGAAACTTGCTAAAATAGAATGCAGGTTAATTTCCTTTATCAATCCCTTTACACATATCAATATTGGTAGAAAAACTAAATGTGTACACTTACCGGACTTTTTCATAGTATAGTTCCATAGTGAATCTCCAAGAGGGTAATACTTCTGTAATTTCCAAGCAGGGAAAATACCTCTAGTTAATCTCAAGATAAATAAATACATAATAGATGCACACCTTCAAATCATGGATCATGAAATGAATCTGTAGCAAATGTTGGAATATAGAAGATTATATTAGAGCTAAATTAGAACCAACATATTCTTTTATTGACTATTGCGATTATCTTTTAAAATCTTAAGGAAATAAAACAAAAGAGGAGGTACTAAAATAAAACAAATTTGTTCACCTAAGTACGCTAGTGATAGATGTATAAGTACCTGTTGAAGGCCACTGATTCAGATGGCTTTTATCATCTTCTAAAGGACCGACATAAAATGTCTCTTTTGCATCACCTGATCAGTTGAGAAAATCAGCACCAAGTAAACTTGAACCAACAAGAACAGAAACTTCAGAACTGTCCTATATTGCACTTTAGATATTCTAACAATTCATGCTGAAATTGATATGATAAACCATGTAATATTATGATATGATGGAATAAGGTTTTTGCATTTGAAAAAAAAAACTTCATCTGAACTGAAAAAGTAAGACAACAATGTCACCTAAAATCAGCTGATTTTTACTGAATTGGTCCAAAATTTCACTATTTCTCCACATTAGTTTATATAATCAACATATGATTTTAATGAATGTTAACTTATCGTTTTCAGAATATTCTTTAAGAGTTTCTGAAAATGTCGGTCAAACTTCTACTTACAGCCAAATACTTGAAAAATGGAAACTGGTTTAGTGCATCTTAGCTGATTGCAATAACTAATAGTAGCAAGACGTGAAGTTTCAAAATCCACTTTACTTCAAAGGTCAATAAATAAACAAAAGCAACTCACGCAGACAGATACACACCATCAGAGACATGTGTGTATCTACATTCTACACATGCCAATATGTTTTCATACACTGAACAGCCTAGTCTATGGATGTATATGACTTTAGCCAGTTTTCTTGCATATTAGCTAATCAGCGGAATAGTCTATTTCTTTCTTTTTCTTCTTTTCCTTTTCCGCTTTATGATAACTATGAATCGGTTGGATAATCATTTCCACATGTATTGCCATATCGACTCAAAGTACTATAAATTCTATTGAATAAGTAAAAAAATCAAAGAGTACAACTTATTGTGAAGTTACAAAACTTGTAGAACCTTTGGAACTTGAAGAGGTATCAAGTTTCTCAGCATAAAGTGGCGTGTAACCTCTATTCTCCTTCCGAGGCAATTTCAACTTCTCTTCGAGGGGGAGAGAAAAAAAATTCCTGTTTTCCTCAAACACCTTTTGTAATAACTCATTCTCTACCCCATGATTGATAAGGTAAAAGAAACCGCAGTCCATGCATGCCTACACAACAAACCAGTATCTGTAGTTTGAGTAAAATTCCATGAATCATAAATCTTCAAATGGATAATAACCTCATAAATTTGTTAAATTTCTGTTTTTCAACATAAAGATCTTTTCCAAATGTTGAATGATATAAGATAATTCGAGCCTAATCATCACCAAAATGAAATTCTTGCAAATGCATCTACAGTATTCACAACCTTTAGAATCCTAAAAGATTTTGCAAGTACAATTTTTTTTTTCATAAACCAAGACCTCTGTGAAATTTTTATGACATCAATCCTTTGTAAAAAAGCAAACTAGAACTTCCTCTTTTTGTGTGCGCGTGCTAAATTTCAAAATACAACTTGATGCTACCATCTGAAATAATCAATGTGATTCTTGTTTATATAATAATATCAACTAAAGAGGTGAAGTGGAATAAGTTGGTTCACTAAATTTCAGAAATACAACTCATGATGAATGAGGATTATTTTGTTTCTTGATGCTACCATCAGAAATAATCAATGTGATTCTTGTTTATATAATAATATCAACTAAAAGAGATGTGAAGAATATGGAATGGGAAAAGATATCTCTTTTGGTTCAGTTTATTCTTACTTTTCTGCTGAAACACATCTTATTTACTTTTATGGTTCTCTGATTAGTATTAAGGATAGAAATTGTGGAACACAAAAGAAATGGCAGAATCTCAAGTAAACTCACTGTTTTTGATGAATGAGGATTATTTTGTTCTAAGCGACTGCCCAAAGGAGTAGAGCGCATTTATTTTCCTCGTGCTTCTTTACTACTGAAAATGCCAAACAGGAAAGCCACATATAATACAAAACATGGGTTATAATTGTATGTTTCAATAATAGAATTTTTAGTCCATAATCTTCCAATATCACTGCATCGTGCAATACAAAACATGGGTTATAATTGTATATTTCAATAATAGAATTTTTAGTGGATAATCTTCCAATATCACCGCCTGTAAACTGTAAAGTTTGTGCATAGAGAAATAGGGCGTCTAAATCAAGGTAATGAATCTTCTGAATTTTATTATTTTAACGTTTATGTTTCATATTCTTACTCCCCCTCTATTCCAAGCTCCAAACACAAGTCACTAAAATTTTCAAATGAAATTTCTTTAACTGAATTCAAATGCCAAGTAAAATTAATATGTTAAATTTGGTTTAACATTAAATTCAGCCAAATCCAAGCATAAATAATTAAATCAACTTAACGAACTTACAAGCAATTAAAATTTCCCAGTATTAAATATATATATATATATATATATATATATATATAGAGAGAGAGAGAGAGAGAGAGAGAGAAATACCTGATGGATAGATTGAGCAGTGGCGATGCGATCCTTGGAGGAAAGGTCAATAATAGGGAGTTCCAGAGCTTTCTCCATTACCATTTTTACTACTCTTCTCCCTTCTGCAAATTTGGACTACACTACTATTTGTATTTTATTAGTCCACTTTTTTTTATTGATCTTTGATCTATACGACAACAAAAGTTGTAGAATAAAATTTTGGTAAATATAGATTAATACCCTCTAATTTTATTTTATTTTTCATTTTGGGATTGTCTTTTTATTTTTTCAAAATTATTTTTTTTTTATGTAAAATTGATGATAGTCAAACAACAACATATGACTAATAAATGCTTATATATAATATTGAGTTTCATTTTATACTAAAAAAGATAAATATAAGATCATTATTAATTTTTTAAAGTAAACTTAATACATTATAAACTAAGCTAAAAAAACATCAATAATTAATATAATGATAAATATTTTAAAATGTATAAATGTACTATTAATTAAATTTTCTTGCATAATCATTAATAATCAATATAATGACAATTTTATTTTTTTTATAAAAAAAATATAGATTAATATACTAAACTTTAAGTATAGATTATAATCATAAATAATCAATGTAAATTAATTTTTTATACCAAAAAGAGTAAAATTATCATTAAATTTACTTTAGAAAAATTAATAATGGCCACCCTTTTTGGTACAAACAATTAATTGAATACATATTAAAATGAGACTCAATATTACATATAAGTATTTTTAATCACGTGTCGATGCTATGTGTCTATGTCATTAATTTTCAGACATGGCAGCATCAATGAGATGTAATCAGAGAAAATTCAAAGTTTAATCCTATAATTAAAAAAAAATTGAAAAGACAATCCCTAAAGTGAGAAAAAAAATTAATCCCCTAATTAAAAAAATGAAGAAGACAATCTTCAAAGTGAAAAATAATAATTAAAGTATTAATCCATATTTAAGCCATAATTAAATAATTAATGGAATAATATTATCATCAAGCTTATGGATGACCAACCTGTAATATTGAAATGAATTTATTACTTATAATCACTATAATTATAGATATTATAAATTATTGATTTATTATTTTAAAATGTCTAAAATTTTACTTTTTAGAGATCACTATTGATATTATATTTTAGAACGGATCGGAGTGAGTATATAATTTAGGCAAAATAATATGATTAGCTATTTAACTTACCCTTTTTATAATACAAAGATGTTTTCTTAAAAAAATTAAATTTGCAAAATGTAATTCTTATTATGGAATGGAGTGAGTATTTTTACTTTTTTTGTAGCATGATAAAGTATATATACTGAGAAAAAAATATAAAAAAAGAAGGAAATTAGTCAAAAGTGGAAGCTGTTTGTCTTTTTTAATATGCACTTGATTGAAAGATATAATAATACAAGGAATATATAAAAATCTGAATTCAATCTTAATACAAGTGTAAACACAATAGCATTCTCCCAAGCACCAGCCAAACTATGTTGTGGCATCAAAATTCAACTCCATAAAATGAAGGTAACCTTGAGCTTCTCTTTCACGTAGTTTGCACTGCGAATAGGTGGAAACCTACTTACAAAAACTTATAAAATGTAATCCATATATACTCTCTTTGTTCCACATAAACAGTCAAACTTAAAATATAACCCGTGCTTAGTTTAATAGTGATGACAATCTGGCATGGTAATGATTCCTATTTTACTTTCGAAAATGAGTATATATACTTTTAAAAAATTTCTATAGCATTTGACTACAGATATAGTATTTAGGAACAACCCATTTTGATGGTCAATTGACGACAAAATCACTGAGGACTGTTCGTATGCAAGAATGGACACGCATGACGGGCGTCGCAAAAAAAAAAACAAAAGATCATAAAAAACCAAAAAGTGTTTACAAGGAATAAAAGATCATGAAGAGAGTGTTTGGTTCACCAAAGATGCGCTGTTTTACAAGGGGTAGCTCAGACAGAGTCTGAGTATGAAGAGACTGTCCGGGTGTCTCTTGATCTGCTATATATGTAGACCAACTCTCATCAGTGGCAGTTCTAGGTGTTTTTGTGTTATAAGGGCAATATAGAAGGTTTAATTTACCATCAATATGTACTAAGATTAAACAAGTATAGGTACGGGGAAAAACATGTTAAAATATATCAGTGGCAGTGCTAGGTGTTTTTGTTATATACAAGGCTCTCATTTTTAAGAATTTACCATCAAGGCAGAGAGTAATTTGATACAAAAGTGGCATGCGGATATATGTTTGCAAACCAGATGATTTGATGAATAAACTTTAATACATACATTTTCCCTTATATTATTATAGATATTAAAACTCTTAGTAGCCAGCGGAAGGGTAAGTCATATGACACTTGGAAGATACGCTTTAGTTCTGTTCTGTTCCACCTTCTTGGATAGAAGCTCACCCTCAAAGATGCTCCTGTCCTCTTTCAAAGACGCTCCTGTCCCCGATAACGACCCGTTTAGGCTTACCTGAGAATCAAAACACAACACAAGATTAACATGTAAATAAAACAGCACAGATGGCATAATCAAATATATGCTGGAATACAAAATAAAAGGTCTTAAAATTAGCACGTTTCTACAAGAATTTTTTATGCTCACCCCGAGACAAGTCCCAAAATCTCATAGAACTGTTGTTACTTCCTAACTCCACAACATATACCATTAGTAAAACACCTCAGACACCTAAACCCTTACGGGACTTGTGGGTTCTTATTTCTGCTTCAAGGAATAGAACTCCCTACTAATGAGATGCAGCAGGGCAAAGTGTAGAATGACAGAAGTAACAACATGCTATCAAATTTATTGTGACTACGTCGGATTTGTAATAGCCAACACTGAACTGAATGTACCCAGTGACACCTTATCCAATTACTGGTGTTTAAACTACACACGCTAAAACCTACAGTCACCAACGCACGAATATGATTCTACGAGCATAGAAAATATAGCAAGACCAAGTCCAAAATGAAAACAGACATAATTGTAAGAAGAGAGAAGAAAAAACACCATCCAAAGTTTTCAGCCAATAATTTCCAAACCCACCGCAAAGCAGCTCGTCACTCCTGCTGTTGAGCTTTACACACTGAAAGAAGCACACAACAAAAGATTATAACCGTTTCAACATCAAAAAAACCATGCTATAATACAAGTCGATAACATAGAATATCCTACACTCAATCATATAGGAATTTCGCCTTAAGGCCGAATCGCCGTCATCTTCCTCTTTCCCCTCACCAAGTGGGCAGATCTCAGGAGCTCAACCTCACTGATACGCTCTCATTCTCATCACAATCAGAGTTGGCAAATCTATAACATCTCAACCTGAGCACTAGATTCACTTTTTTGAACTTCATCAACTTGGCGACATTTATAGGAAAAGAAATAAAGTTTCATAAAATTGTTACTTTGTTTCCTCCTCAACCACACGAAGACATGTTTGACGAAGCAAGAATCCCCGATGCCTTCGGGATTCAGCAATTCTAGTTGTGGAAGGACGCACCCTTTTTGCTAGCTGTGTTGACTTCTCCATTTTGATGATAATTTCAGCTACCTTCACTATAATAGGCATGGTAATGCAATGAGAGAGAAATTGTTTTCTCGTTTCCATTTTATTTATAATACCTCTAACCTAAATGTGGAATACTTATCTAAGAATACGTTTTATCATACACTCTAGTGAAGGAAAATGAAAGCTAAATTAATCTACACCAAAAAAGAAAATTGCTCATATTAACACTGGTGTACCCAGTTAAACATAAAAACTACTATTAGGTCAGATATCTAAAAATAGTTTGCATCAGTTTTGCAACATTTCTAGCTGCCAAAATAAAGCAGTAATAATAATCATCCTCGGGATATCCTCTCGTGAGAATCTGCTGACGTACTACACAAACACTAATAATATAAACTCGTGCACAATGTCTTAAATAATCAAATCCGACACGGAGTAAAGAGACGTCAAAATACAACACATCAAAATAACTTCAAACTAAAAACGGACAAAACTTGTCCCTTGGCCCTGAAAAGAGTCCAAATGAAAAAAAAAACATCTTTGAAGAAACACAATTATCATACCTCCTCATGCTTCTTGGATAGCAAATCACACCACCAACGCCCCTGATCCTCAACAGTTCTCCCGCCCTCGACGAGGTTCTGTTTAGGGTGGTTGCCTGAGAAGAGAATCGACACAAGATTAGCATGCGCATATGGCATAATCAACTATATGCTGGAATATAAAATAAAAGGTGTTATATATGTTAGAATATTTTATTTCCTTATGTGGCCTCTACTATTTATGAAATTATTGGGCTTACATATTGAATTAATTTAATCACTTTATTTATGGGTTTGGTAATTATGCGACTTATAAATAATATTAATGATAGTATTTGGCATAATTAACCCTTTATAATCTTGATGGGCAATTTTAACCCTAAACTATTCTATAAATAAAACAATTATGGTTTGGACTCGATTGTCGTCTTAAGAATTTTATACACGTCTATACATCTATCCAAAGATTGAGAGAGACAATTGAATACTTTCACCCTTAAGCGCTATGGAAGCGCGATACATACAAGATGTATTCTCTCAATTCATGCAAGTACCTAACATAATGATCAATTAATTGATTTTATTCTATGAAATAACACGTTCTAATATAATTTATTTAACATTTGGTATCAAAGCATAGTTATGCTATCCCATGAAATAAATTAATTATGTTGTTATGCTATAAAGTTTAATATCGTAGAATGATTTAATTACGGTGAAAAGGCTTTCCCGATAATAACATCAATTTGTTTCAGTTTTTACGCAATCATGTATTCTGTTGCACATCATGGATACTTACTTTTTCTCAATTCGTTAATATATATTGAATTACTTAATGATTCTACCTGTATAATATTATTTATATTATACCATCATGTTTAGAAATTCTGCAAATAGCCCAAGTGTTATTTAGTATTGACTTCAATTTATTGGCTAGGTTTAGGGTACATCGTTATGCTTTCAGGAGGCTCTATGTCGTGGAGAAGTCATAAACAGGAGTTAACTACCATTTTCACAATGATGACAGAATATGAGGCTTGTTATCATGTTACTTGTCACCATTATTGAGTAATCTTATTTCAAGACTTAAGGTTGTAAATTCCATTTCAAGGCCATTGAAAGTATTTTGTTATAATGATTAGGTTGTAAGTTTTTTCAACACCACCAGTTCGAGTGGTACTGGACTGTACCTCGACACTAAGTATTTATTTATCAAAAAAAGAGTTGAAGATCAAAGCGTTGTCGTTAAGAATATTAGTACGCATAATATGTTAGCTGATCCACATACGAAAGGCGTAAACCAAAGCTCTTGTTAGACCATGTTGCCGACATAGGTTTAAGTGGTAGTCTTAATTAGTGAGTAATTTTGATGTAATACAACATTTTTGAGCTCATTTTGACCTTCACATTGCGTTTACGGTTTTCAATTCTTTTTCTTTTGCACACATGAGAACTTGTGAGCAAACAATTACGTTTTGGACTAGAATGAGTTTAATTAATCTATTATCACTTATGTAAACTCTATTCGTACCTGTTATGCTTAATGTTAATCTCTGTTCTAATAAAAATACTAATTGTGTAACTAATGGGAATCTTGTGTTAATAGTGACACAAAGATTGTATTAATTCGCATTGGTGCTTTTATTTGAACAAGATGTAGGCATTAAATTAATACATGGCCAAATTAATGATTGTAAGCGTTATGTTTTGTATATAATTAGTATTTCGTTCAAGTGGGAGAATGTTAAAATATTTTATTACCTTATGCGGCCTCTAATATTTATTGAATTATTGGGATTACATATTGAATTAATTTAATCACTTTATTGATGGGCCTATAAATAATATTACTGATCGTATTTGGCATAATGGGTCCAAAGGTTTCATAATCTTGATGGAAGCTATTCTATAAATAAAACCGTTAAGGTTTGGTCTCAATTGTCGTCTCAAAAATTTTATACACATCTATACATCCATCGAGAGAATTGAAAACTATCACCCTTAAGCGCAGCGAAAGTGTGACACTTTATCTAATTACTCTAGATTTAAAGTGTGACACCTTAAATTTATTGTGGATAATCAAATTTATTGTGGTTACGTCGGATTTGTAATAAGCCGATACTGAACTGGATGTACCCACTGACACTTTATCTAATTACTCTGGATTTTAAACTAAGCACAATAAACATACAGACCAAGAAACAACACCGTCCAAAGTTGCATCTCTTGCATCATAATTTTTCAGCAAAGTATTTTTGAACATACCGAAATCTGGTGCCTTCCCTCGAGCCTTGCACGCTGCAAAAGCACAAAACAAATATTATAACCTTTTCAACATCAACAAAAACTTGCTATTTTTCTTTATGTTTTTGTCTTTGTAATACAATTTGCTAGTGTAGAAGAAACAACTAGAATCATACAAAATCTGAAACCCAAAACAACTTTTTCGTCCGATTTGTCTGTCCGAATGCATACCTCTCCAGAAATCTCACGCCGAATACGCTTACGATAGTAGATTCTCCATGCCACTAGTGTTATCGGAAAGGTATAAAGATAGGCCCGAAGAACTAGTCCATTACACATGGAAAAAAATTTAGAAACACAATTGATCAAATAAATGAGTAAATCATGAATAAAGGCATTTAAGAAGGGACTACTAGTCCGCCTAATCCAAAGTTAAATGCAAAAACTAACTCATAACCCAAAAGAAACCCGCAATATTTTCCCTCTAATTTCATTAACTAAAATCCAATGAAAACTTTCACACATACATACGTATATGCGTGTGTGTGGTGTGTGTGTGTGTGTGTGTGTATATATATATATATATATATATATATATATATATATATATATATATTCAAAAAGCAATTAAGTAATAAAGATAAAAGGAAATCAGATCAAACTGCCTTTGAAAGTAAAAATGTTAGGGTTAGGGTTTCTAAAGCAGTAGCAACAAGAGGATAAATTACTGAACTGTTACAAACAATGGGAGAGCCACACCTTAAAAGCTAGCTATTAAGGTTGGAGAGCCCAAAGTTTATAAATACCCCACATCAAAGTCCCATACCATCGATGTGGGACACAAGTCCCATACCTTGCAATTAGGATCATAACATTCCACCACGCTCATGATCCGGCTACCACGCATGGCTGGCTTTCTTGCTAGACGATTCTAGCCCCGGGTGCCGACGTCACAACCCTCGCCGCACGATTGCAACCGGAAGGTAGTGGATGGTTTTGATACCAATTGTAATGAATTGGAGAAGCAGACTAAAATTGTCAAGGAAATTTAGGGAATAAGGAACAGAGCAGTTAGAGTGAAGAAGAAGACAGAAGAGAACCGTAGAGAGAGAAAAGACTATCACGTTATCTTTCAATAATCCCAATAGAATTACAACTCAGCTATATATCTACTTAGAATACTACTATTACTATAATGCCCCCACTAATCCTATATTGACTTCTATATCCCAACCTATTCCTTACATTATTGTTACAAACAATGGGAGAGCCACACCTTAAAAGCTAGCTATTAAGGTTGGAGAGCCCAAAGTTTATAAATACCCCACATCAAAGTCCCATACCATCGATGTGGGACACAAGTCCCATACCTTGCAATTAGGATCATAACATTCCACCACGCTCATGATCCCGGCGCCACACGCTGGCTTCGGCTTTCAATGCTGTTAAACGATTCTAGCCCCCGGCGAAACATCGCAATCCGAGCGTCACCACCCTCGCCTTTAGCTTTTAAGGTGTGGCTCTCCCATAGTTTGTGACAATTGGTTTTAAGGTGTGGCTCTCCCATTGTTTGTAACAATTGGTATCAAAGCCATCCACTACCTTCCGGTTGCAATCGTGCGGCGAGGGTGATGACGTCGGCATTGCAGTTGTTCGCCCGGCTAGAATAAATCGTCAAGAAAGCAGTGATGCGTGGCGCCGGATCATGAGCGTGGTGGAATGTTATGATCCTAATTGCAAGGTATGGGACTTGTGTCCCACATCGATGGTATGGGACTTTGATGTGGGGTATTTATAAACTTTGGGCTCTCCAACCTTAATAACTAGCTTTTAAGGTGTGGCTCTCCCATTGTTTGTAACAATTTTTGACAATTTTAGTCTGCTTCTCCAATTCATTACAATTGGTATCGAGAGCCCATTCGATCCCGGCCTATAATGACAAATAGAAAATCAAAATTCTAAAAATACAGAAAACAATTTTGAAAAAATTCGAGAATTAATGAAAGGATTGCAAAGTTCTATGGGTAAAGAGTGCAAGCAGGTCATGAAGAAATTTGGTGACTTACGAGCTTCCAATGGAAGAGGTCGGGAGCTGATATCTGAAATGAAGATAAGCTCAGATAGTAAAAAAATCAAAGGTACTTACAAAGTGTTTGATAAAAGGTTTACAAGAGGTATATCAAATAAGAAGGTCTTAATTTCTGGTTATAATCAAGATGAAGATTGTTTGTATGTTGAGACCTTTGAATATGTGCAAAAAGAAATTATTAATTTTGGTTCTAATCAAACCGAGGATTCTTATGTGAAACAACATATTCCTTAAATTCGATATACCAAGACATTAATGATGAAGATGATGTGGATCTGGATTTTAAGGAGGAAGAGAGCCTTCAAACACAATTGCAGATTCAACAAAATGTTGGTTCAGTTGTTCCTGAGATTGGAGGCCATGATTTTCTGGCCGGAATTGAAGACCCAATCTCACTCGTCAATCAAGTTTGCACTGAATCAATTCAGGATAAGGTCACAGGAGAGAACATGGAACATGAAACTAAGGTGGATGATAAAAAGCTAGTACCAAGAATAACTATCTATCAAAATGAAATTAAAGGAGATGGTGTGACAATTGAAGGAGTATTGTTACAAACAATGGGAGAGCCACACCTTAAAAGCTAGCTATTAAGGTTGGAGAGCCCAAAGTTTATAAATACCCCACATCAAAGTCCCATACCATCGATGTGGGACACAAGTCTCATACCTTGCAATTAGGATCGTAACATTCCACCACGCTCCATGATCCGGCGCCAGCATGGCTGGCTTTCTTGTTAAGCGATTCTAGCCGATCGAACAACTGCAATCTGCAAGCGTCACCACCCTCGCCACACGATTGCAGCAGGAAGGTAGTGGATGGCTTTGATACCAATTGTTACAAACAATGGGAGAGCACCTTAAAAGCTATTTATTAAGGTTGGAGAGCCAAAGTTTATAAATACCCCACATCAAAGTCCAATACCATCGATGTGGGACACAAGTCTCATACCTTGTAATTGGTATCAAAGCCATCCACTACCTTCCGGTTGCAATCGTGCGGCGAGGGTGGTGACGTCGGCATTGCAGTGTTCGCTCGGGGCTAGAATCGTCTAGCGCAAAGCCAGCCCGCGTGGGCGCCGGGACTACGGAGCGTGGTGGAATGTTATGATCCTAATTGCAAGGTATGGGACTTGTGTCCCACATCGATGGTATGGGACTTTGATGTGGGGTATTTATAAACTTTGGGCTCTCCAACCTTAATAGCTAGCTTTTAAGGTGTGGCTCTCCCATTGTTTGTAACAAATTGTAAGGAACTGAAATCTGGATTCAGTTCTTAGCTCAGTCAATATACTAAAACAAGAAGAAGAATTAACTAAGAATGAAGAATAGCAAGATCAGGAGGAAAAGAGACTGTATATTGGAGAGAGACAAAGAGTAACAATTCCATTCATGCCTTCAACTGAGTACAGCTAGGTCTTCTTATACAAAGGAAAAGAACAAAACAATAACCGACTCAATTTAGCCTAACAGTAACAGATTACTGCTAAACCATATTATTAAGCAAAAGACTATTATACCCTTAGTGACTCACTGGACTTTCTATATGTAACCCACATTTCCTTACAATCCCTTCCCCTAACAAATTCCTTGTCCTCAAGGAAGAAAATGTGGGAACCGGGCATGAATATCAGACCAAAGCTCCCAGTAGTAACCGAGAAGGAAGAGTATTAGACCATTGAATTAAGACTTACGCAATGGTGCATTATTCTTCTTCACTGACCTTGAGCGAAGAACTGCTAGAGGCTCGACCACAAGCGCTTATGAACATCCTTTGAAGGCACAACTTTGTAAGCTGCTATTGCGGTGTACCAATTTTCTTTTTAAGCATTGAAACATGGAAAACAGGATGTATCTTAGCATGTACTGGAAGAAGTAACTTGTAAGCAACAGAACCAATACGTTCAAGCACCTGAAATGGCCCATAGTACTTAGAATCCAACTTAGAATATCTAGACTGAGTCATAGAAAGTTGTTTGTATGGTCTAAGTCGTAAGTAAACCATATCTCCAACATTAAAACTTCTTTCCTGCCTATGCGCATCAGCATAAGTCTTAATTCTGTTCTGAGCTTGAATCAAATTATGTTTCAACAACTGTAACAATTGATTCCGAACAGCACTAAACTGTTTAGCAGTAGGATCAGAAATTTGGCCAAACTGGTGGAAAGAAAGATGAGGAGCTGTATAACCATACAAGGCCTAAAATGGGGTTAGCTGTGCGCCACTGTGATAGTGGGTATTGTACCACCATTCAGCTAGAGGTAACCACTCACCCCAAGACTTTGGTCGTTGGCTGCACATACATCTCAAATAAGCTTCTAAACATTGATTTAATCTCTCAGATTGGCCATCACTTTGAGGGTGATAAGCAGTGCTGAGCTTTAAATGAGTTCCCAAAGACTTGAACAAAGACTGCCAAAAATGCCTGATAAAATCCTATCTCATGCGAAACTATAGATGTAAGCGACCCATATAATTTATGTACATGAGTCATAAACACATCTCTGACATCTCTGTTGAGAATAAGGATGCTTCAAACCCAAAAAAATGGCGTGCTTGGTAAGTCATCAATCACTACCAAAATTGAATTATATCCATGGGAATTAGGGAGTCCTCAATAAAATCCATGGCAATATCCTTCCAGTGTATCGGGAATAGGTAAAGGCTCTGCAACAACCCGAAGTGTGTAGACTTTGGTCTCATGTTTGTTTAAGCGGATGACTTCACATTCTCTAACAAAAGAGATAACATCAGACCTTAAAGTAGGCTAATAGAAATACTGAGATATTCTTTCAAAAGTTCCTTTCCTCCCAGAATGACCTCCCACAGGAGAACTATGGAATTCCTGTAAAAGCTTCACTTTTAGTGCAGCAGAGTTCCCCACTACCAACTTTCCTTTATACCTCAATCTGCCATTAATAAAAGAATAATCGAGCGAGTGGGAATCTACAACTAAGCGAGAAATAATTTGTTGTAGTTCGCATCCTCTCGACCCATATATGAGCCCAATTCTTGAATCCATTGAGGAGTGACTGTAGAAAGAGCTAAACAATGTAAGCTCTCAGTTTCCAAATCAGAAGTATAACTCTGATGCAATCTAGATAATCCATCTGCAACTATATTTTCCTTCCCCTTCTTATAACATATTTCATAATCCATTCCCATCAACTTAGTAATCCACCGTTGTTGATTAACAGTAGTAATTCGTTGATCCAATAAGTAATTTAAACTTTGGTGGTCAGTCCTAATGACGAACTTTGTTCCCAACAAATAATGCCTCCACCTTTGCACAGAATACACCACAGCCATCAATTCTTTCTCATAAGTAGACAAACCTAAATGCCGTGTAGCAATAGCTTTATTAAGATAAGCTATATTGGCACTGTCATTTTACATCAAGATGACCCAATACATTCCCACAAGCATCGGTTTCAAGACAAAAGGAAGGGTAAAATCAAGCATTTGCTAAAGTAGAGCAACTACCATAGCTTGCTTCGGTGAAGGAAAGCGTCTCTCGATTCGAGAGTCCAAATAAAGCGATTTTTCTTAAGCATATCGGTGAGAGGCTTGCTTATCAATCCATAATGCACGATGAACTTCCTATAATATCTGTCGAGCCTAAAAACCCCTCAACCCTTGATCTTATGAGTTTAGGCCATTGAAGCATGCAATCTATTTTCTCAGGATCTGTAGAAACACCCTCAGGAGTGATGACATGTCCAAGGTATTGAACCCTTTGAGTGGCAAAAGCACACTTGGACATTTTTGCATACAGCTCATGCTGCCTTAACAACCCCAAAGTCACCTCTATGTGCTGTAAATGAGATTCATAAGTAGGACTGTAAACCAAAATATCATCAAAAAAAACTAGGATGAACTTCCTCAAATAAGAAGCAAACACAGTATTCATGAGGCTTTGGAAAGTAGATGGGGCATTCGTTAACCCAAAAGGCATTACTTTAAACTCATAATGGCCAGTATGGGTTCTAAAAGCAGTTTTAGGTATATCAAGAGGATGAACCCTTATCTGATGATACCCAGACCTTAAATCAAGTTTAGAATACCACTTAGCACCATGAAGTTCATCCAACAATTCATCTATGACAGGTATAGGAAATTTGTCCTTGATAGTCACATCATTTAGAGCCCTATAATCAATACACATTCTCCATGTGTTATCATGCTTCTTTACCAACAACACTGGGAAAGCAAATGGGCTACTACTGTTTTGAATAACCCCAGACTGAAGTAAATTAGTAACAATCTTCTCTATCTCTGCTTTCTGAACATATGGTTATCTATAGGGTCTTAAATTGATAGGCTGACTTCCTTCTTTTAAATTGATATGATGGTCATGTGCCCTTTCAGGAGGTAGTCCCTTTGGTTCTGCAAAAACATCAGAAAAGGACTTCAACAATCTTAAAAGCTTAGGACACTCAGAATTTTGTAAACTGCAATCCTTACACTCTGAAATCCCATACAAATAACCAAAAAACCCATGTGTTGAAGTCTGCAAGGTCTTTGTAAATTCTCCTGAATCCATAAGTTGGACCATAGGAGTAACATTCATACTGTCTCCTTGCACGATCACTGATTTTCCTTCGTGATTAAACTGGAACTGCAACTTATTAAAGTCAAAAGTTACTGGACTTACAGTTTTTCACCACTGAACCCCAAGTACTGCATCCACCCCTCCTAATGGTAAAATCCTCATGTCAGTGTGGTACTCTTTTCCTTGCATTTGCCACCTAAACTCAGGACAGACTTGGTTGCTTTGCAGTTTAAACCCATCGACCATGAGATGACCCTTTGCGCTTAGCAAGTATTTTCAATTCTGACCTTAAGTCTTTTTGCTGCTTGTGGATCTAAGAAATTACCAGTACTTCCACTGTCAATCAAGATACTAACTGGTTTTTGATTCACTAGACCTTGTACCTTAACAGTTCTATCAGTATTATGACCTAATAAAGCGTGTAAAGTTATTTGCACATTATTGGCCTGATCTTCCTGAACCAGTTTGTATAATTCCCTTTTTCCAAGTGGTTCTGGTTCATACACAATCTGTTCCTCTTGGTCCACACCACTTTCCTCTTCCACAGAAGGCACCATCATAAACAAATGTGGTTGTTTACAAACATGACCCAACCCATAAGGTTCATCACAAGAAAAACATAATCCTTTCCTCCTCTTTTCCATGATCTGTTCCCTAGTTAAGTTCCTAATAGGCAGGAGTTTTTTTGTTTCAGGCACACGTACTTCTGCCTTATTCTCTACCACATGAGCACCACTATTTCCTCCCACATTATAAACCCCTTCTGCGGTCCGTAAAGCTGCAGCGCTCTTATTAATCAAATTTCCGTGAGTAGTTTTAAAAGCGGATCTACTCCTTTTAATCCATGCTTCTAATTTAGCTTCTTCCACTCTTGCCAATCGAATTGCTTCCTTTTAGAGTCTTAAACCCATATTCTTGTATTCCCATTTGAATCTCTCTCTCAAACCACCAACAAAACAATCGATAAAGAATTCCTCATTTAGTTGTGGATTTTTAATCACATTGACCTTTTAAGCTCTTCAAACTTTCCCTATAATCATCAGCAGTACTAGTTTCTTTGTAATTTCTTAAGCTCACTCTGAGGATTGATTTTAGCCACGGACTAAATCGAGCCAATAACTCCTCAATCAAAGGTCATTCCAGGTCAAATTAACTATACTTTCTACAAAACTTGAGTACCAGATCTCAGCTTCTCCTTCAAGATGCATAGTAGCCAAATATAATTTCTGATTCTCAGCGACATTATGATGTGAAAACAATTTATTACATTTCCTTATCCACGACCTAGGATCATTTCCATGAAATTTAGGGAATTCAAGTTTAATTGTTCTGAAAATTCCCTCACCATTAGTAACAGGAAGAGTTCCTCCTTCGTAAGCACCTAGGATTGATCCAGACATGTTTGGATTAGAGGATGAAGAGTTACTACCTGAAGATTGTCCGTCCTTACCAGAAGAAGAAGTTGATCCTTGTTTTTGGCCCTGAGCTGATATTATTGCCTCAAAACCTTTCAACATCTGTTCCAATTTCTCGTCAAATCCTTTCTTCAGTAGCTCCATCGATGAATGCAGCTGGCTTTGCAATTCCTGCAGATTACTCTCAAGGTTAGTCAATCTCTGATTGTTCGTTGCCATCACCGCAAAATCGTCACAGCTTTGATACCAAATTGTAAGGAACTGAAATCTGGATTCAGTTCTTAGCTCAATCAATATACTAAACAAGAGGAAGAAGAATTAACTAAGAATGAAGAATAGCAAGATCAGGAGGAAAAGAGACTGTATATTGGAGAGAGACAAAGAGTAACAATTCCATTCATGCCTTCAACTGAGTACAGCTAGGTCTTCTTATACAAAGGAAAAGAACAAAACAATAACCGACTCAATTTAGCCTAACAGTAACAGATTACTGCTAAACCATATTATTAAGCAAAAGACTATTATACCCTTAGAGCCACACCTTAATAGCTAGCTTTTAAGGTGTGGCTCTCCCATTGTTTGTAACAATTGGTATCAAAGTCATTCCGATCCCAGCCATAATGACAGCCGAAAATCAAAATTCTAAAGCCCTAGAAAACAATTTTGAAAAAATTCGAGAATTAATGAAAGGATTGCAAAGTTTACATGGGTAAAAGAGTGCAAGCGGTCGTGAAGAAATTTGATGACTTACGAGCTTCGATGGAAGAGGTCGGGAGGCGATATCTGAAATGAAGATAAGCTCGGATAGTAAAAAAAATCAAAGGTGCTTACAAGGTGTTTGATAAAAGGTTTACAAGAGGTATATCAAATAGGAAGGTCTTAATTTACGGTTATAATCAAGATGAAGATTGTTTGTATGTTGAGACCTTTGAATATGTGCAAAAGAAATTATTAATTTACGGTTCTAATCAAAGCGAGGATTGCTTATGTGAAACAACATATTCCTTAAATTGATATACCAAGACATTAATGATGAAGATGATGTGGATCTGGATTTTAAGGAGGAAGAAAGCCTTCAAACACAATTGCAGATTCAACAAAATGTTGGTTCAGTTGTTCCTGAGATTGGAGGCCATGATTTTCTGGCCGGAATTGAAAACCCAATCTCACTCGTCAATCAAGTTTGCACTGAATCAATTCAGGATAAGGTCACAGGAGAGAACATGGAACATGAAACTAAGGTGGATGATAAAAAGCTAGTACCAGGAATAACTATCTATCAGAATGAAATTAAAGGAGATGGTGTGACAATTGAAGGAGTGTTTGACCCTGGGGGGAAAATGAAGAGCTGTTTTAGTTGTAAAAAGGAAAATGAGGTGGAAAAGCTTTCAAGTTCTATAGTTAATAATGTGTACAGTATGAATTACCCTTCAGCCATGGACTATAGTGGTCTATGGGTCAGTTATGGGTCTTCTCAGATGAGGCTTCAGTCTACACTCCTTGAACTTGTGCATAGAGAAAGGACTGGTGAAGTAATAAACCGTGGTTTGATGAGGAATATAACAAAGATGCTAATGGATTTAGGTTCCTTTGTTTATCAAGAAGACTTTGAGAAGCCTTTTATGAAAGTCTCGGCTGATTTTTACCGTGGTGAATCTCAGCAAGTCATAGATTGCTGTGATTGTGGGGATTATCTTAAGAAAGCTGAGAATCGTCTAAATGAGGAGATTGAGAGAGTGTCCCACTACTTAGATGCAAAAAGTGAAGCAAAGATAACAAACGTGGTGGAGAAGGAGATGATTGGAAGTCATATGCAGAGATTAGTCCAAATGGAGAACTCAGGTTTAGTTAATATGATAGTGGATGACAGATTTGAAGATCTGGGAAGGATGTATAGCTTGTTCCGCAGGGTGCAAAATGGGCTGTCATTAGTTAGAGATGTCATGACTTCCCATATTCGGGAGGCAGGTAAGCAGCTAGTAACTGATCCAGAAAGGTTGAAGGACCCTGTTGACTTTGTGCAGCGGCTTTTGGATGAAAAGGATAAGCATGATAACATCATTAGTCTGGCATTTAACAATGATAAGACATTCCAGAATGCTCTGAATTCTTCCTTTGAATATTTCATTAATTTGAATCCTCGTTCGCCAGAATTCATTTCTTTGTTTGTTGATGATAAGCTCCGCAAAGGACTGAAAGGGGTTAGTGACGAGGATGTAGAGATTGTACTGGACAAGGTGATGATGCTTTTCCGCTACTTACAAGAGAAAGATGTTTTTGAGAAGTACTACAAGCAACATTTGGCAAAAAGGCTTCTTTCAGGCAAGACTGTCTCTGATGAGGCGGAGAGAAGCTTGATAGTCAAGCTCAAAACTGAGTGTGGGTATCAATTTACTTCAAAGTTGGAAGGCATGTTCACTGATATGAAGACCTCCCAGGACACGATGCAGGGGTTCTATTCAGCAATGGGTGCCGAGATAGCAGATGGCCCTACACTTGCAGTCCAGGTCCTCACTACAGGATCTTGGCCAACTCAATCGAGTAACACTTGCAACCTTCCACCAGAAATTTCGGGTGTGTGTGATAAGTTCCGGACATATTATCTTGGGACTCACACTGGTCGGAGATTGTCCTGGCAAACAAATATGGGAATTGCAGATTTGAAAGTAACATTTGGAAAGGGCCAGAAGCACGAGTTAAATGTCTCCACATACCAGATGTTTATCCTAATGCTCTTCAACAATGCTGACCGTCAGAGTTATAAAGAAATCATAAAAATAAAAATTAAAAAAAATTGGATGCCCTCAGCCATGTTTTTGCTACCAAGCTTGGAGTTCGCCTAGCTGAAGCTCGTATGAATGGTACCTGTGCATTGTTAAGGCTTGCTGGTAAAACTCAAGTGACTGTTGAGTACTAGTATGACAGTGGTGTCATGGTCTTGTGCACATTATTCTGATCTCCACTTACCCAGCCTGAGGAGACTATTACAACTGATGAGATTGCTACTTTGTCATTGGTGTTTGTCTGGATGAGATTGGTGATTTGTCATTTTTGTCAAATGCCTAATACTCCAGTCTAGTTGGTATTTGTTGTCTCCATATTTTCAATTTTTTTGTTTGTAATAAACCCCACCCTTGAGGGCAATGGTGTTTTTGAGGAGCAGGGAATGTAAGGTATAGATAGGGATATAGAAGTCAATATAGGATTAGTGGGGGCATTATGGTAATAGTAGTAATAGCTGAATTGTAATTCTATTGGGATTATTGAAAGATAACGTGATAGTCTTTTCTCTCTCTACGGTTCTCTTCTGTCTTCTTCTTCACTCTAACTGCTCTCTCTCTCTCTCTCAACTCAATTTTCTGTTCCTTATTCCCTAAATTTCCTTGACAATTTTAGTCTGCTTCTCCAATTCATTACATGAACCTAGCAAATAAATTAAACATATATACATATATGTGCGAAACAAGGAGGATCGGAAAGGAAAACTAACTGGCGCTCATGATTCCGAGATTGAACAGATGCGCTGCTGCGAAGACAAATCTGGAAAATGCTTTCCTCCCGTTTGTTTGCGTCAAATGAGACCCGGCTACTTCTCAAATTATATTCTCAGTCGGATTTCCTCCCGTTTGTTTGCGTTAGCCCAGCCCAACCCAGGCCGATGAGCCCAATACAAAGTTATACTTATAAATTAGTTTTATTGTGCACATAAACTCCTAAAACAATATAAAATAGAGTCTCTTACAGAATTATACAACATTTAGAAAGTAATTACAAAAAAATGCATCCATAAAAAAATTACAAAAAAAGAGCAAAAAATTCAAACCATTCAATTTCAAATTAAATAAGGAAACCTAAAATCAAGGATAACTAATAATTCAAATTCAAATCTTTTGGATCTAACAACAATTTCAAATTCATAATTCAAAAATTCAAATCAAGATGAGGAAATTAAAAACAAAAAATTATGAAGGAGTTAATGATTATCATCCTCCTCCCCTGCCTCCCGCTGCCGCCACCACCATATCGCCGGAGTTGCTATTCTGAATTTTTTTTGACGTTTTGGTTACCCACAAAAATTAAAATGGTTACCTTTATACGAAGTTTGGCTACCAACTGCATCACATTCAAAATAAAATTGGTAATCAAATAAAACTACCCTATCATAAGCTCATCATCATCATGGTTTGAATGTGCAAGACAATATTATTATTATTATTATTATTATTATAACACAACATAAACCAAGTGCATATATTGAAATATATAATAAATACAAGGAATATATAAAAATCTGCATTTGAACTTAATACAAGTGTAAACACAATAGCATTCTCCCAAGCACCAGCCATATTCATCTTCCCAAACTATGTTGTGGCATCAAGTTCAACTCTATAAAATGCTTTCAGGTAGTCTGCACTGCGAATAGCTAGGTGGAAACCTACATATAAAATGCTCTCTCTGTTCCACATAAACACTCCCATCTGCAAACTTAAAATATATATTTTTCTTTTGTGTTTATCCCTAAATATATATAACAAGTGGCTTAATTAGTTTAATAGTGATGACAATCTGGCATTTAAAAAAAATTTCTATGGCATTTGACTATATATGATATAGTATTTAGGAACAACCCATTTCGAGGTTCAATTGACGACAAAATCACTGAGGACTAGCTGTTTGTATGTAAGAAAGGACATGCACGCATGACCAGCGTCGCAAAAAAAGAAGAGAAAAAGATCAAACGAGTGTTT
This sequence comes from Panax ginseng, assembly GCA_020205605.1. Classification (NCBI taxonomy): domain Eukaryota; kingdom Viridiplantae; phylum Streptophyta; class Magnoliopsida; order Apiales; family Araliaceae; genus Panax; species Panax ginseng. The sequence goes on along the minus strand of CM035143.1, from coordinate 1,765,519 downwards.
TACAAGGGGATAGCTCAGAAAGAGTCTGAGTATGAAGAGATCGACTGGCCGGGTGTTTGAAGGAAGCTTGCTTGCTTCTATTGCCTAATGCAGGCGGAATTTATGACACGAATAAGACAGTCCCATCCTTAGGGACTAGAGTGGGTATTAATTAAGTAACCAGGAATGAATTAAGTAATTTGTAGATCAAGTATTTTACGTACGTATACGTACTGTGTCGTGCATTTGCACTACTTTTTGATCTCTTGATCTGCTATATATATATATATATATATATATATATGTCCAATAACTCTCATCAGTGGCAGTGCTAGGTGTTTTTGTTATATACAAGGGCAATATATATACAAGGCTCTCATTTTTAAGAATTTACCATCAAGGCAGAGAGCAATTTGAGCAAACCAGATGATTTGATGAATAAACTTTAATACGTACATTTTCCCTTTTACTATTATAGATATTAAAACTCTTAGTAGCTAGCGGAATATCACACTTGGAAGATACTCAAGCTCGTATGAATTGACAAACACTTTCGCTTTAGTTCTCTTCTACCTTCTACCTTCTACCTTCCACCTTCTTGGATAGAAGCTCACCCTGAGAAAAAAATATATATATATATATATATATATATATATATATATATATATATGTAAATAAAACAGCACAGCACAGATGGCATAATCAAATATATATATGCTGGAATACAAAATTAAAGGTCTTAAAATGAGCACGTTTCTACAAGATTTTTTTATGCTCACCCCGACACAAGTCCCAAAATCGATCTCTCATACAACTGTTGTTACTTCCTAAGTACTCCACATATAACCTCTACCATTAGTAAAACGTACACCTCAGACACCTAAACCCTTATATGGGTTCTTATTTCTGCTTCAAGGAATACAACTCCCTACAAATTAAATGAGATGCAGCAGGGCAAAGTCAGAAGTAACCACATGCTATCAAATTTATCGTGAATACGTCGGATTTGTAATAGCCAACACTGAACTAAATATACCCAGTGACACCTTATCCAATTACTGGGGTTTAAACTACACACGCTAAAACCTACAATCACCAACACAGGAATATGATTCTACCAGCATAGAAAATATAGTGTTAAAGTCAAGATCTTTCCTCACGTCCCAATCACGTAAGACGCGTCCGATATCGTGCACAGTTCAACAAGTCAACACCCAAAGCTTGACAGCTTGACCGTCGGGGGATAGCTCCGGTGTGAGAGTCAGTACAAGCGATCACTAGTTTAACAATGGAGAATAAAATATTTCGTGTATTGAAAGAGGTAAAAATATCAGTTACCTTTAGATTGTGTGTGATCCTTCTAACATATACTCTAAAGTCCGGTTTGTCCTATATGCAACTGATTTTCCGGGTCTACAACCTTTTGCCGACTAAGTCAAGTCCAATTCTCAATAAATATAAGGCAGAGTTGACAGTCAAAGTTCTATCCCCATAATTATCGACGATCAAAGTTAAAAGTGGGAACCATACTCACCAAAATGGTTCGCCCATCGTCCGTGCCAATAATACTCCATAGGCCCCAAATAAAGATATTAACCCACCTGGGTGGGCCTACCCAATGAAACCCACCACTACTACTTTCAAAGACTCTCACCCAACACGCTACAAAAGTATTATGGAACATATAGCAAGACCAAGTCCAAAATGAAAAGAGACATAATTGTAACAAGAGAGACGAAACAACACCATCCAAAGTTGCACAATCTTTCTGCAACCCATTTTTAAACACACCGCGAAGCGGATCGTCACTCTCGTTGAGCTTTGCACACTGAAAGAAGCACACAACAAAAGATTATAACCGTTTCAACATCAAAAAAAGCATGCTATAATACAAGTCGATAACATAGAATATCCTACACTCAATCATATATGAAATTTCGCTTTAGGGCCAAATTGCCGTCATCTCCCTCTTTCCCCTCACCAAATGGGCATGCAGATCTCAGGAGCTCAACCTCACTGATACGCTCTCATTCTTATCTCAATCAGAGTTGGCAAATCTATAAAATCTCAACCTGAGCACTAGATTCACTTTTTCGAACTTAATCAACTTGGCGACATTTATAGGAAAATAAATAAATAAAGTTTCATAAAAAGCAAGAATCCCCGATGTCTTGTGGAAGGACGCACCCTTTTTGCTAGCTGTGTTTATTTCTCCATTTTGATGATAATTAATTTCAGCTACCTTCACTATAATAGGCATGGCAATGCAATGAGAGAGAAAGAAAAAAAATTCGTTTCCATTTTATTTATAATACCTCAAACCTAAAAGTGGAATACTTAACCAAGAATACGTTTTATCATACACTTTAGTGAAGGAAAATGAAAGCTAAATTAATCTATACCAAAAAGAAAATTACTCATATTAACTCTGGTGTACCCAGTTAAACATAAGAACTACTAATAGTTCAGATATCTAAAAATAGTACTTTGCAACATTTCTAGCGGCTAAAATTAATAAAGCAGTAATAATAATCATCGATCCTCTCATGAGAATCTGCTGACGTACTACAGAAACACTAATAATATAAACTCACGAATAATCAATCCAACACAGAGTAAAGAGACGACACACCAAAATAACTTCAAACTAAAAATGGACAAAACTTGTCCCTGAAAAGAGTCCAAATGAAAGAAAAAACATCTTTGAAGAAACACAACTATCATATATACCTCCTCATGCTTAATTCTTGGATAGAAAATCACACCACTGCTGACCCTCAACAGTTCTCATGTCCTCGACAAGGTTCGGTTTAAGGTGGTTGCCTGAGAAGAGAATCAACAGATCTAATCTAAACTATACCTCTTAAATAACATATTGATCTTAAATAGTATACATTTATTAAAATGATATCGTTTTGGAGATTTTAAAAAAAATAATATAAAAAAAGAGCGACCCCATTTGTTTTTTAAAAAAATCTCCAAATTAACTACATATATATTATTTAAGAAATATATTTTAGAATATATATATGTAATTAATTCAACTATGAAGTTTGTTAAAATCAAATCCATAGTATATATAAAATAATAAAATGTAGGTACTTTCGGCCACGTAGTTGAGAAAAAGAGCAACACTCCTCCACCTCATATATACCCCTGCTTTATTTATTCAATTCTTCCCCCCTCTTTATCTGTCCCCATGTAGCCCTCTAAACTGATAAAATAGAAGACCCGGCATGCACTGTATTATTCTCAAGAAATATATATCCATTCTTCTTACTAATCTCAAGGGGTACTTCCGTACTTGTCACACCAGTTCTAAAAATATAAATCATGTTTGGATTGCTGATTCTAAAGGAAAACTTCGGACAAAATTCAAAAACAAATAGATTTAGATGGCTTATTCTAAAGGAAAATTTGAGTTAAACTCGATCAGAGAATTTTATTTTTTATTTTTTTTGTTTAAGTGGGTTGGCTATGTATGCATGTGAATATGTATAGAGGGTAGGAAACTGATATTTTTACATATTAAAATAATATTTTTATACGTAGAAATATCAATTCTCTAAATAAATACTTAGAGGTTTAAGTTGAACATGCTAAGTAGTGAAAGGTGCAGATTCCAAAGCACAATTTTTGGTTCTTCATTATCACACTATACCTATCTTAATCTCTCCTAATGATACGACTTAATTCTTCACCGACAACACTTTGCTTTGTAATCAAGCAAAACATGCACCACCGGATAGGGTTTGGATTTCTTAATCCCTTTTAACTCGGGCTTCCAAATGTTAATCAACACTCTCAAGTCTGGACCTTTCACAAAAAAAGAAAAAGAAAAAAGTCTTATTTATAAAATTTAGAATCTTTTAATAAAAATAGCTTTGTAAATATTAAATCTTTTAATTTATTGAATTATAAGTTTAGCACCAATCGATGATTTGATAATTAAAATTGTGTTATTAAAACAGTAATCACTATCAAATAAATGCAAATATTATGATGAATTAATTGCATTATCCCAAACATTGACAAGATAATATATGATATATAAATAGAGGTCCGTAAATCAGAATCCACTCTGTAATGTTCATATACTCCGATATAAATATATATATATAGAGAGAGAGAGAGAGAGAGAGGGAGAGAGAGAGAGAGATCCTAGCTAAAGATCATCTAATATCAAGTCTAGAAATAAGAAATGTAGAATATGGAAATGGAAAGAGAGGGAAGACAAGAGAGAGAAGAAAAGCATTAACCGCCCAAAGGTGCAAACGCACAGTATGAAGGAGTGGTCAAGTTGGTAGTATATTTTCTTAAAATGAACACCAACAAAAAGCTTAGCGTATGGGCTCCAAAAGAATTAGAATCCTCATAACATCCACGCAACCTATTTGCCCCACTTCCCATCTCTCTCATTCCCATTTTGTCCCTGCCCTGCCCTGCATTCGTTATCAAATTTTAAATTTCTAGTTTAGTGCTTATCAATAGGACAAATCCCATATTTATGATGTCATAGTGATGCATATAAAGGGGGTTCTAATAAAAATAGAACAATTACTACTAATAATTAAGATGTACAAATTGCTAGGACTATTGCGATAAACATCTTTTCCCATCCCAAATTCCAAAAAATAGAGAAAGTCTAAGCCAAAGGGAAAAAAAACAATGGCAAACAAAATATGGGATACGAATATATACATGAAGCAAACCAACTAAAGTCTATATGCAAATTTGATTTTCAAATGAGAAGGGTATGAATGGCAATGGATTGATTTGATTAAAGTTACTAAAACACTTTGAAATAAGGTCACTCCTCCCCAAAACTTTCCTCCTCACTCTATTATTTTCTATACTTTTCCTTACCCTCTAAGTCTCCTATCCTTCATCTTCTCATCTCCTTCAACATTCTTAACAAGATCCAAAACAGAGCTTCCCTCTGTCCTCCAATGGAAGAAACAGACTCCTTTACCTCCAAACCACAAAGAGTAGCCACCACAAAAATTCAAGAAAATCATCCAAACCCAAGTAAGTTCTATACCCATTTTCTCTATAAAGCTGTAATTGTTTCAATTTTTGTTCTTGTACTCCCACTTTTTCCTTCACAAGCCCCTGAATTCATCAACCAAACATTACACACTAGAAGTTGGGAGCTTTTGCAGCTTATATTTGTTGGTATAGCTGTCTCTTATGGCCTATTTAGCAAGCGAAATGACGAAACAGAGAAAGAATATATCTCAAAATTTGATAATGCTCACTCATATGTGTCTAGATTGCTTCAGGTTTCATCAGTTTTTGATGATGAAACTGAAAGCCCATCTGGAACTTATGAGAATAAAGTCCATACATGGAATTCTCAATATTATAGGGGTCAACCAAATATAGTAGTAGCTCCAGAGCAAGAACAGAGAGGTACTAGTTCTCGAATTGGCGAAAAGCCATTGCTTTTGCCTGTTAGAAGCTTGAAATCAAGAGTTACCGACCCTGATGTTGTTGAATCAACCAATGAGTCTAGTGTCAAAGGTGGTTCCCTCAATAGGTCTAGCTCAAGTTTGGGTTCAAAGAGATTTTCAAGAAATTCTAGTAAATCAAGAACAGAAGGATTTGGAGGTGTAACCACCCCTCCAGAATTAGGAGAGAAAGTGGAGGAAAATATTGTTCTTCGATCGCCAATCCCATGGCGATCGAGATCAGGAAGAATGGAAATTACAGAAGATGTGGATAGTCCTCCTCTGTATTCTCTGCCTCCTTCAATGGAGGAATCTGAATTAAACAAGCTCGAATCGCGTTCTTTTAGCTCTCAAACATCTAGATCATCAAGAACAAATTCCACTTCTCCTTCCCCACAAAGTCTCTCTCCTTCACCCTCTTTAACCTCAGAATTCCAAGCCAAAAATGTTGAAGATTTGGTAAGGAGAAAGGGTTTTCACAAGTCTACACCTCCACCAGCTCCTCCTCCTCCACCACCACCACCACCACCATTTCATCGTAAATCTCCACTGATGAAATCAACTTCTAGTGTGACAAATGATGATTGTTTTCCTCAGAGGGAATTCAAGAGAAGTATAAGGAGTGTGCCAATGGAATTGAATGGGAGTGACAGAGGAGAGGATCCAAGGAACAGAGCAAATTCGGGGGAAGGGGCAGAGTGGTGGACTAGAACTTCAAGTGATGGTTCATTAATGGGAAAATCTGTCCGAACACTTGGACAGAATGAAGCAGTCCAAGGGGCAGCCAAAACTAAAGCTTTTAGCGAAGATTTTGTTTATGTTAAGGAAGAGAAAAGATCAAATGAAGTCGAATCAACCTTCATTGAGAAAAAGGGTAACTTGGATAAAAAAATTACACGTGATAGTGCCCCTTTTGTGTCAAAACAAAATTCCTCTGAGCTTCCAAAGGAGGAGAAGAAAGAATTCCTTGAACAGGTGGCTGTGGAAAGTGATGAAGATGACTCGGAGACTGATGATGATGAGTTTGAAGAAATATCTCGAAATGATCAACGAGTTGCACACAATGATGGGGGACCTGATGTTGATAAGAAGGCTGATGAATTCATAGCCAAGTTTAGGGAACAGATTCGGCTTCAGAGGATTGCATCGATTAGAAGATCGACAGGGCAGCTGCCTAGGAACTCAGTGAGGTAAAATGGTGGATTTGGCATTGGTGTTCAAAGTTTCCCTTTTTATCAGCTTTATATTCTTATGATCATAGTTTTATCTCTTTTTTTTTTGTTGTTGGCATAATTGGTCATGGACCTCTCATGGTATACAGACATTGTTGCATGATTTACCTTATTAGTTCATCATGTTGTTGGTTTGATTTCAACTTTTGCATGGCTCCATTGGAGATGACTTGTCTTTATTCAGCATACCCTGATTGATATTCCTGATAATGTCGTATTTCTAATGTCCAACTTAAAATTGATTTTTATTGGTGATTTGATGAACCAATACAACGAGCTTGAACATGTTTTGCAGATAATTTTGCCGCTAATTGCTTAATAAAATATACAAAAAATAAATTAAAAAGAATATTTGGGGTTGGGATGAATAAAGATTTTTAGTAAATGTCACTTTAAATTGTTAAAACTTCTGGCTCCGCCTCTAACTAGTTATATTCCAGAATACAAAAAAACAAAGGTTTCAAGGTAAGCTTCTACCATAGAGCAAAGATAAAAGATTCTTGCGTCATAAGTAGGATCAAACCCAACTAGAGCATCAAATATTAAAGAATATTCTGCAAATATTTCAAAAAGAAAAGCATATGATCCAAAGAGTGTACTTATAATAATAATAATATTATGTTGGGTTTGCAAATACTCTTTTTGTTCAATTTAATTTTTCAGCTTTCATATGGCTTTTGACTTCATTTATAAAAAAAATAAAAATTGGAAAGTATCATTTGCACCAAGGGAGTGAACCCCAACAATATTAAACCAGAACACTTGCTCGGTGGTGGTATACACGAGCAGCTATCGGTCGGGGTCTTGTTGGGCTCTAAATTTAACTTCCTAAAGTTATGATTAATAATACATTCAAAAGAAAACAATTTGGGAAAGTGAGGCATCTGGATGAGAGTTGAAGAATGTCTCCGTTTGAAGTTATTCCAACTTTTAACAAAGACTCTGTGTTGTTTCATAGCTATAAGAATGAAAACAAATGAGTAGTTTTGTTTGCTAAAGTGCAATTAATCAAAGGGCTCATGTCACTGTTAATTACTATCTGTCAAAAAACAACCGCGGTACAAGGGAAATTCTATGTCTAATTATCTCCAAAAGTCAAGATCTAGACTAGAAAAAATTAGTCTCTCTTCAATACAGTCAATAAAAGTATGTGTACAGTCCTAAAAACTGATCATTATATCACTATCCACTTTAGTTGTGAGAGACTTTGTTATCCTTTTAGACCAATACAGATCTCTCTCTGCGTGTTCGCACCGTATTGATCAATTGACCAACTTACCGTTAAACTTTATAATAACCGGATCCCATTTTTACAAATATTTTGAAATTTTGTAATCGAGTGCCAAGAGTATTTTGAATAAAGAGGTTTATAATCAATGAATTAAGAAACATAATTCATCAAAGCAAAACTAAATTTCAGAAACACAATGATCTTAATAAGTTAATAAATAATTATAGAGCACTTTACATTCAACTCTCCCTTACTTGGCTTCCAAAACAAAAAACATTCTTCTTTTTTTCTCTTGAAAGGGTGAAGATCAATTAGTACTATAGACTAAAAATACAACCTACCTTGGTCACTTTAAAATAGCCAAATAGGACGGGGGCTTATACAAGAAACTCATATTGAGATGAGACCCTACCATATCACACTCCAACCACCATATCTTAGACTTGATACGTATATACACATGATATATATGATATTCTAATTAACAAATAAAAATCTCCATTACTTCATTTCCACAAATGGTTGTATGAGATGACAACAATGCCCTTTGAGCGATTCGATTATCACGATCGAGGGTGGAGGGCATCAAACGGCCGGTGAGCAACTGCTGTTGAGGCCCACGGGTTGAAGGGGACACGATGGTGATGGTGGGGCCGAGGAGGCTCAACCGGTGTCGCCGATGGGCCTGCAGATGGCGGGACAGCAACACGTTCACATGAAGGGCACATGGTGAGGGTGGTGGGAGGGGTCATTTGCATGTAGAACTGTGGGGACAATTTGAGTGCCCTCAGTTCCTGAACCTCCTTCTGCAACCTCCTGTTTTCCTCGGTTAGATTCTCACAGCATCTCTTTAAGAACTCACAATCAACCTCTGTTTGCTTCAACTTTGTCCTGCACATACCCAATTTTAATATTTATTAAGCCAACCTGTGTTATTTAGTCAAAAGTAAGTAAGCACAGGCAATTTGACACAAGAGGGGGAGGAAGAGGGGGAGGGGGAGGGGCAAAATCCATATAGTATCCATCTATCTGAAAATAAGAGTCTCATTTGACTTTTTAACTTCTTTTACACGTACTAAAATTGTCTAGACCACATATTTAGAAATAGTTTTCTCAATTAAGAAAAAACTAGATTTAAGTGTCATAAACAAAGCTTAACATGAACAAATAATCAAAAAATCAATTGAAACGCTCATTTCCGAATCGAGGCCGTATATGTGATCTTGGTCTTGATTTTATATCCAGACGATTTTTCTTTTTCTTTTCTTTAGTTTTATCACTTCATCTTGATAGCAACCTATGATCACTACCCTCGGACATACACAAGTAAAGCACCGGGTGCAACAAAATAACTCACAAACCACACCCCGGGCCAATTTCATATTTTCTCCGTCCAAATTTACTTCTACTAATTTCTTTTTTAATTTGTTCTAATCTCTTTGTTTTTGATATTAAAGCACACCCCTTTTCCCCTCTTCTCTATTTTATTTTGTTTAATATATATATATATATATATATATATATATAGATACCGGAAATGTAAAATAGGTCAGTACTCGACCATTAAAATTTAAGCAAGAAATACATTACTATTTTCACCCCTTCCTAACAAAAGAACCCACGTGAGTTGGCACACCCTCATGGTATCAGAATAGATTAAGTCGGTTATTATCCTCTATATTTTGAATTCAAACATTTCTTGTATTACTGTCAACACATGGAACGTGAAACACATACGATGTTGTCATGCAACAGATAGTGTAGTCTCATTTTATTTCACAAAAATAAAAATCTACTGTCTGAAAATACCAAATATATCCTTGAACGATAAGTGAAATATCTCACCTTGCCCTCCTGTTCTGAAACCAGACCTCCACCTGACGAGGTCTCAAGCCTAGTCTCTTAGCCAAAGCCAACTTTTGCTTCTGCAAACAAAAAAAGCCCCTACCCATCAATATAATATTATTACCAAAACACCCCTACCACCATAATAGTAAAAATAAATCTCGTCAAAACTAATTTCTATACGACCGTCAAAAATTAACGTGCTGTTTTCTTTCTGTTAGTGGTACACATAAAATTGTGTATATTATTCATGTATACTTACGGGGTTGAGGGTGTTGTGCTCTTTGAAGCTCTCTTCAAGGATGACGGACTGATCTTTAGAGAGCCTAAGCTTCTTCCTTGAATTGTCGCCATCTTCATCTTCACTGTTAGTACCTCGGGAGCAATCTACTAGATCGTCGCCGTTGACTAATTCAGATCTCTCATGACTCCTCTTCCCACTAACGCTTGATAGCGTGCTGTTTGGCGACGACACGCCGGCTTCCTCCTCCATGTCCACCGACGACGGCACCCGGTTCACGTCTATTCCCTTTAGGAACGATCTCGTCTCCACTCTGCACGACTCCATGTTCCGATCTGCGTTGAGGAAAGAATAGCAGTGAGAAAAAGCAATGCAGATATGTATTTCGTGTCGGGTTATATATTCACCCGACCCGTTGGTTATAAGGTAAGTGTGCAAATTTGGGAGCTATTTAAAAATAAGTTACAGATCTGTTCTAAATGGAGCTCAAGTAAATAAATTCAATAAAGGTCTTTTGTGTGTACTCATATGCATATGCATGTGTATGAGAAAAAGAAAGCATTTTTATGAGGCAAAGATTACATATAAGTGGAAAGCAGGGGGAAAGGGGGCTTAAGAAACATGTAAAAAGGGGATTAATTTTTATTGAAAGAGAAAGAAGAAGAAAATCAGATCTAAAGGATTATATATATAAGATGGAAGGGAAAATAGAGACAAACCTGAGGGGGGGAAATTGGAGTTGTTTGTAAGAAAATTGAAGGGTGAAGGAGATGAAGAAACCAATGAAGGCATGAGATTCAGCTGCAGTGTTGATGAAGATGAAGCACTCAGATTCTTATTATTCTCAGCTGGAAAACTCAAGCTTAAACTCAAACCCAAATCCTCTCTTTGATGAACCATCATGCTTTAATTTTGATCAAGAATCCACCAAGAAAGTAAACTAGTTTTAGAGCAAGAGAGAAAGTGCAGAGTTTGGGAGTTTAGAGAGAGAAGATTGGGGATGGTAACTTGGTAAGGTTGGATATGGGAAGGTAATGAAGTATGGGTTGGGATTTTATAAATAAAAAAAAGAGAAACAAAGGAGAGAGAAATATAAATGGGGGGTTTGGGGGGTGTAAGTTCTGTCAGGGGGTACCAATTATCTCAATCATGGCTTTTGCCCCCTTCACCCCATATATATTACTCCTACTATATACTAGTGTTATCTCATTCATGGGCTCTCTTTTGTCCTCTCTCTCTCTCTCTCTCTCTCTCTCTCCTAAAATCTTAGCCATGGGCCCATGGTAAAAGCTTGTTCATTTACTTACTCCAGTTAATAACAACACTGCTGACGAGGACATTGGTATTTGTAGCATGTACTAGTATTTGGCTTTGAGTTGGCTAAGCCTAAGCCAGCTTAAACCCCATATATTTATATTTATATATATATATATATATGTAACATCTCAGTCCCACATCGAAAGATAGGAAAAAAATTTGTCACACATCAAAAGATAGAGAAAAAATTTGTCAGCATATAAGTAAATAAGTTACTACTAATAGTACCTTCAAGTCATGACCTTTTGGGAGACTGTGGTGGGCTAAGATGACCCGAAAGATACTTATTGGAGACGATGGTTGAGGCCTTATTTTGATGGATTTGATTCGATTCGGATTTGAGATTTGATCAGAGATTTGTTAGGACTCGAAATTTGACTTCGGGTTGTTTTATATGGTATCAAATCCGACTCGAAAGCTCGAGTCGGGTCATCCGATCAGATTCTGGGAGGTGGGGACACGAAAAATTTGGTGGTATTATCCTGATGGGAGATGGAGGTGCGAAGGTGGGGACACGAAACCGGTAGTAGTATTATCCCCATAATTAGAGAAGGCAAAGATCTTTGGGTAGTGTGTGTGATTGGATTCATGACGGGGACGTCGAAATTTAAGTGAGGGAGTTTATATACCTTTCGGTCCCACATCGAAAGATAGGAAAACATTTGTCAAGATATAAGTAAATAAGTTACTACTAATAGACCTTCAAGTCATGACCTTTTTGGGAGCTTGTGGTGGGCTAAGATGACCCAAGAAGATCTTATTGGAGACGATGGTTTGAGGTCTTATTTTGATGGATTTGATTCGATTCGGATTTGAAATTTGACCCGAGATTTGTTCCGGACTCGAAATTTGACTCAGATTATTTCATATATATGAAACAAATATTTTTTAAAAAAAATATTTTTTTAAAATTCTACCCATAATTGTACAATATATAGTTGAGTCCTTAAAATTTGTTCTAAAAAAAGGTTAAAAAACCCTTAAAATTTATGACAATATATAAGAGGGAGTATTGTTATGGCAACATAAAAAGATGTTATAAAATAATGTAGTAAGATATAATTGATTGATGATACGAAAGTAATGATAATAAGTTAGAGGAAATAACATTTTTCCATTAAAAAATATTTATAATAAGTATATATGGGCATGAAATGACCGACCTAAACAATCCTAGAATAGTAATAGTAGTAGTGTTGTAGAGTCTAAACCACATAAATGTGGGTGAAAAGGGACAAAAGCCAGTTAGGCGTAGACAAGCATCAAATCAAAGAACAGAGGCCGATTAGAAGCTAGGAAGAGACGTATGTATAAACTTTACAACACCATCAATACCACCATCTATCTATCTGGGGTCCTACCCCTACCCCTACCTAGTTACCCCTCTCTCCCTCTCTCCTTATCTTTTTTCCAAGAGAAAAATCTTTTGAAGCCCCATTACCACGATGGGTTCTCTCTCGACAAAATCATCGCTTTCTTAACCTTTTCTCTTCATATATATTCTCCTTCGCCCACATTCATCTCACCGCAATTCTTGCTCAAACTTTCTATGCACTTTGATTTGTAGTTTTGATTCGTCCAGGGCGATTGAGATTATACCCACTTTAAAATAGTAGACATATTATACGTTTAGATATCACGTGATAATAAAATTTTATGTCAAAATATAAAAGAAAAAATTAAAAACATATATAATGAAATTTATATTTTCATAATTTTTCACAATAAAAATATCGCTATAACGACGATTTTATTATAAAAATATTATTTTTTGTTATGAATTTATGGGTTAGTTATTTTGAATTATTTTGATACTTTATGAGATGTTGTAGAGAACGTACGTATAGAGGAGCGCGTTGGGAAGATGCAAACATGAACAATAATTGGCAAATAAGTTGGAGAGATATACTTGTAGTAATTTGAGATGGAGCCAGGTGCAATTGATATGGTCCAACCAACTACTACTAGTATTAATATATAGATATAACTGGGACTATGATATCACGATGATGAGTTGGAATTTATATTCTCTAGTGTACGGTGGAATATGGCAGGACCAAATGAAGTTGAGAGCAAAATATTGAGCACCATAAGAAAATAAATAATTAATCACACGGTATGTTGCCATGTTTCTAGCTTTACTGTCCACTATTTTATGCTTAATCCCAACTTTTCTTAATTTGATTTTATTGAAAGCATCTTTTACAAAATTATCAATTTTGAATTACTCGAATAAACGTAATAATTTGTAAAGTTCGATTCGATAATTAAATAAATTTTAATCAAATATTATAAATTTTATAAATTAAATATAAATAATTTAATACTTAACTTGACCCGAGTCGGAACTTTAACCGCCTGCGTGTTTAAGAAAATATAAAATTTTATTTGAATAAATTGCGGCCGTGCAAGTTTTAGCATAGGTCGAGCCAGCCAAGCCAAGCTAAGCTAGACGTGGATAGAGAGAGGGGATACAACAAGTGGGGGGTGAGGCAGAGGATGGGGAAAAAGAGACAGAGGAGAGTGGAAATCACGTGGGAGGGAAGAAAATGAGTGTAGCGTGGAAGAAAAAGGCCCACCTTTTCTTTTCACAAGTCTCTCACGTGGACCAACATGTCTTGCACGTGATCTCAGATTTCAATGTATCTACGAGACTGTTACATTTGTGGGCCCCTTCTTACCCCCGCCGTTCGTGTCACCTTGTCCCATCAATAGCCGACACGCACTCTCCCTACAATCATTTGAACTCTTAACACTCCCCCTTCCCTCCTACTTTTATCTCAACTTGAGGAGCTGAGCGCGTGTATTCAACCATTTTCTCTGAACATTCTTTTTTATGTAATAATACTAGTAGTATTATTGGAGTAACACCCTACTCACTTTGAATTTACCAAAAAGCCCATGTATGTGAAATAACAATCCCCGTCAAATGAGCTAATGTTTAGAATCTTGACAGATATCTGGGGCATGCATTATCATTCCTTTCAACTTCATGTCTATTTATTCCATTTATCAACTTTATTTTATTGGATTATATAATGTATTTTGAATCTATGAGTAACCCAATAATTAGGGTTCACAACGCATGCGTGGTGTGTGTGACAAGGAAGTGTCCTCTCATAATTGGGATATTTTTCTTCAACATGCATACTGAGTAAAGGTAGGTCTCTAAATGCCGGCTCTTTATTAAGAACGAACCGAATTTAACGATAAATAAAGTTGTTGTTAAAACATAAAAAATTGATTTTTATGAGTTATTGACGGATTTGTCCGTCGCAGGGACCGAGCTACTCATAGACTAGAGGGGCAATGACTCCCCCAAAGATTTAAAAATTTTATAATGTCCACTTTTTCATTTATCAAGTTTGTTCATAAAGTCGGTGGTTCTGATTACAAATTAATATTATTATTAAATTCATTATAATTGTATATTGTGGATTAGAATGGATTAAACCATTACTTCTCTTTTTTATACTATTTTTGACTGAAATTTAATATTTTTACTCAAGATTTCATGTCCAAAGTCTTATGAGTAGTTTTTTTTATCATTAAGCAATAAGAGTCTTGGGGAAGGAAGAGAATGAAATAAATCATTCCAATCTCTATTTTATTCATTCAATCCAAACGCATCATTATGTTTTGTATAACACAACATTACAAGATAATTATGAATTTCTTGTTTGTATTTTATTATATAATACTAATATAATGTTTGTATTAAGATATATATAAGCGTAAATAATTTTTAATTTTGTTCGAAAATATTTTTCTAGTTCAAAATATAAGATTTATTTTGACTTTTTTTTAAAAAAGAAGAAGTTAATTTGATATATTTTCAGATATAACTTTTCAAAAATAATAAATTTTGTAATCAGTTTTCTTGTTAGATTTTTTATAAATTTCAAAAAATATTTGTGATTTTTAGAATTGTATTGTTTAAAATAAATGAATTAGTATTGATTTTAGATTTGAATTAATTTTTCAAAATCAATTTTTATATCTTTAAAGATGGTGTTAATTATATGAGTAAAAACTTTAAAATTATAAATATAATACAATTTTAGTTATATAAACTATTTCTATAATTTCACATTTTTAATAATTAAGCTTTATTCATATTTTGAAACAAGTGGATTACATTTGGACACATTGTTGACTTATTTATCCAAATTCCTTCCAACTTAAATTGCCAAATAAAGCACATGTGCCATTAATCATTGGTGCTAAAATTGGAATTAAACCCTCTCAGCCAAGATTATGGAAAGCCCATTAACAATCAAATAATAATATATAATTCTCCTTGAAAAGTTTGGTGCCTTAGATTAAAAAAACCATTAGCGTAACAATAGGTTTTTGCTTCATTGAGATGGTCAACGTCACACTTATTAAATATATCAACAAAACTTATTACAATCCCAACCCTCAACCTATCGCGCGTGTTTCAAAATAATGCTTATGAGAATATATTTAATAAAAAAATTAAAGGCTTAGTAGTTATGATAAAAAATAATAAAGTAATTTTTAATCATACAGGTATGACTGGAAATATAAGTGTATAATTATTTGTGCTAGCTAGTAAACAATATACAATCCACAAAATAAAATAGTTGTTCATTTGTTTTCTTCCTATTTTTTTAAAATTCAATACAAATATAGTTGTCACAAAATATAGTTCTTGAATTTTTGACGAAAAAAAAAGAAATGATAACTTAAATTTAAATATTAGAAAACGAGAAAAATTTATTAGAAAAATATATATTCTTTTTTAAAAAATATTTATATAATGAAACAGACGTTAAATATATCACTTTGTTGTATTAAAAAGAGAAGGGTAGCACTACAACTCTAACCCTAATAATTTAATGAATTGAAAAATAATATACAATGTGTATATTGATAAATTAAAACTATTTTTAAATATTCTTAAATTATATCAATAAAATTACATAAAAGTACTACTAGTTAGAGATTTAATGTGACGCCCCCAAAATTAGGTATACATTATCCATCTTGGGTCGTCAGATACATGGTACAGAATTTAAATACAACTTACTAATACAACTGTCGTGTACAATACGACAAACATAAACTATGAGTTTGAATACAAATATTATCTACTAGAGATTATACAAACTCAAAAGGAGTCCTCATTATAATTATTATCACACTATTTCACGGAATAGTGAGGACTACTAATCTTATCCTCGGACCATCACTCCGTTCCCCGACTCGTCCCAAATTTATATTCTCATTTTCGAAGAAAGCGGTGAAAGAAAGGGTGAGCTCAACTAGCCCAAGAAGAAATATTATGACTAAGATAATGCGAATACATTATCATTAGTCTTCAATAATGTTAAACTGATAAAATATAATAGACATCAAGTTTAACTGCAGCGGAACAAGCAATCCATTAAAAGAGTCAAGTATAAAATAAAATCTACTATCTTTTATGATTAAAAAGGTTTTTCATCCTTTATTATCATTTGAGACTCAAACTTAATAAATATTTCACATCATCGAATCACCCCTGCACTACGGCTAAGGATATTCTTTAGTATCATGACCACAATTATCTATGCACTACGGGCCAAGAATATTTGTGTATTCATTAATGGTCTTGATCATGCCAACAACTGTCCATCAATGTACTACGGGCCAATGAGGACTTTTATCACATCATTTGTAATATTACGGTCATGATTACATCATTTGTAACATTACGGTCATGATTACAAGTTCAAGAATTAATTTATCCAAGAATTTTTAACGTCCAAATTGTCAACATGATACTGTTTTGTAGAGTAAAATTCAAGAATGATCAGAAGAATATTTTCATGAAAAGATACTGGATTAAGCGCAAATATCAAGGATATTCTACTAATTTTATGGAGTATAGAAGTCAAAACTTTAACCAAATGAGTATAATAAAGAATGGAATAACAAAAGAAATCACCATACATGCGGTACTTCGCATAGACAGGTTATTCCAACAAAATAATAATAACGGAACGAAGTCGAAGCAAAATTTGCAACAAGCTGGATGTTCCAACAGAATAATAAAGACGGAACCAGGTCCGGTGTATAACACACAAACAGGATGTTCCAACAGAATAATAATAAGAAGAACCAGGTCCGGTGTATAACACACAAACAGGATGTTCCAACAGAATAATAATAAAGGCGGAACCGTGTCGGTGTAAAACACATGAGCGAGGATGTTCCAACGGAATAATATTAAAGACGGAACCAGGTCCGGTGTAAAACACACAGACAGGATGTTCCAATAGAATAATAGAAGAATGCCACCAAGTATAGGGTAGACCGCGTATACAGGTTATTCCAACAGAATAATAAGAAATGGAATAACAATAGTTCTCTTCATGAATAAGAAAGAATAACACCCTTACGAGTACAACAAATAATATTCCTACCTTAAAAAAGAAGAAAGTCTTTGGATATATAAGTAGTAAAATAGCGAGAATACTTTCTTCTTTCTCTATAGTTTTCTCTCTCAGAGTTTCAATTGAATTTAAAAGAAAATAATGAATGAATGAGCTTTATTTATAGAAAAATAGAATGCATAGTAACTAATCCATGAGCGGTCAATTCATTGATTTTGTGGCGCCCCAAAATAGGTATACATCACCCATCCCGAGTTGTCAATACATGATGCATGTAAAACAACTACAACTTTATTATTACAACAAGAAAGCTGTGAGTTTGAATACAAATATTATCTTCTAGATAATATCTATACTCAAATAAATCCTCATCACATTTATTGATACATTATTTTACAAAAATGGTGAGGACTACTAAACAACTCTCCGGAACCTTCATTCCATATCCCGACCACTTGCTTATATTCTCGCTACTAGAGAAGAAAAATGGAACAAAAAAGGAAAAAGGGTGAGCTCAACTAGCCCAAAGAAAGAATATTATGACTAAGATAATATACAACAAATTATTGTTAGTCCTCAACGGGGAAAAATCTAATAGAATACAATGTATAATAAGTTTTAAATCGGTATTCGCAATGAAATAATAATTCATTAGAAGAGTTAAAAGAGAGAATGCAAACTACTATCTTCTATGTATGAATTTAAAAGTTCATAAATCATCTTTTATCCCTGTAACATCAATCAATATATATCCGAAATCAAATATTCATCTTTGCACTACTACAGGCAAAGATATTCATCATAATTGGTATTTTCATCTAAACACTCATTCATCTTTTGACTACGACCAAAGATATTCATCGAAATCATTGATCTTTCTTGACTACAGGCCAAAGATATTCAATAATATCATCATTTAAGACCGAGGATGATGAAAAATATTTTTAAAGAAGCGAATCCGGTGAAACAAAATGACAAAGATTAAGGATTAAAGATTCGTACTTTGTTTTATCCATGTCCAAAAATACCTCAAAAAATAATCATAGTGGTGTAAAATTCAAGAATGATCAAAAACATGGATACAATCAAAGCTTATCCACCATAGATATTTTAGACGAAAAGGAAAATTTTTATTTTTCGATGAATAATCCAGTATTTGTGAATTGTGTCGATATCGTGAATAGTCAAGTATCGTGAATAAGTAACTCAAACACTAAAAGTTCCAAATTTGATAAAACCTCATATCAATATTTCAAAGATAATGATATTGAAGAAATAATATCATTACTGAAAAAAAAAATAATATCCCTTACATCACAAAGATAGTCTTTAGTTGAAAACAGGATATAGTTTTATGACTTGAACTTGCATCAGATATAAGACGAAGACTAAAGTATACTCAAAATACTCACAAGAATATACTCGATAATATAGAGAGAAAAAACATTAATTTCTGGTGTGATTTTCAATTCTAACCTAAGCACCCTATTTATAGGAAAATGCTTAGAACACCAAAGTAGAAAATTTATTAAAATATTAATATTAATATTACAATTCCTACGCCCACTTTTAAGGATCTGAATTCAGCCATTTCTAACACATGTAAGACCCACAACAATGACAAAAAACGTTTTTGTCATTTTAAATATTTTATACTTCCAAAAATTAATTATTTTGAAACTCCGAAACTTCAATAATTCATAATAAATATCCCTTTTATCAGAAAATTCGAATCTCGCGAATTTTTATAGGAAATTAAATTCTCTACAACTTTGCAGAAGAAAGTTTTTCCAAATTCCAAAGAATTGGCCAAGAAATCTACAACCAGGCGATTTTACATTTATAATCAAATTTCAGTCGAGAAATGGGGTCCACCAACACATAAAATATGCTTTAAATATTTTTGGTAACAAAAATACTTCTCCTCCACATATACTCATATATCCCACATTCATTGTAAAAATATCACTATTATTATATTATTAAAAATATAATAATATATTTAAATGAATTATTTTATCAGAAAAAGATAAAATTTTAATTTTCAACAATTGTCACATAAAAAATTTTCTCCATCTATATCCACATAAAATTAATATTTTCCTCATCATATAAATCAATAATTAATTATTCACGAATAATATTCTGAGAATCACAATCTTTAATGACGTGATTCTCAGGAAAGAGGGCTTTCAATAAGAATTTTCTCCTTCTTGGCGCGCAATTAGGTGACCAAACCTCTCCTTGATGTAATTTTCTAGACATTGCCAATAATGTTATCTAATAATATTATTGATTAATTTGAATTATTGTTTCGATAATAAAAATCTTCGTGTAATGACAATTATTGAAACAATGACAATATAGAATATCAACGCAGCAATTATTAAATCAATAAAATAAAATCTTTGAAGAATAATTCACTGTAACCATTATTGAGTAGTGCCTTTACGTAGAATCAATAATTGGTGCAATCTGAGTAATCTTCTTGTGTTTTAACCACCAAGAGTATTTTAATAAAGATTAATTGATAACAACTATTAGTTATTTTTAAACAACTTATTCTTGTCGTTTCTTCCTCTAATCGCTTTCCGTTATGGAGCCCACACATGGCTACTCCGTCGTATGAATATTTCCCGACAATACGAATATTCCACGACCAAGCGAATATTCCCCAACAATAATGAATATTTTATAACAACTTGCTTATTTTGAAATATTTGCATATTTTACCCATAACTATCCACATTAATCAAATCAACCCTTACTATTTCAAAATAATAAATAGAGAAAATTAAATTTCATTAATAATAAGTTGGGGTCTTACAGGTGTGGAGTAATAATTCAAGACAGTTATTTTAGTAATCCTCACTATTTTATAAAATAGTGTATCAATAATTGTAATGAGGACTTACTTGAGTGTGGATATTGTCTAGATGACAATATTTGTATTTAAACTCACAGTTTTTATGTTGTATTAATAAAGTTATAGTTATTTCTGTACCATGTATTTGGCGACTCAAAATAGGTGATGTATACCTATTTTTGGGGCGTCACAAGAATATTTGTGTATTCGTTAATGGTCATGATCATGCCAACAACTGTCCATCAATGCACTACGGGCCAATGAGAATTTTTACCACATTATTTGTAACATTACGGTCATGATTACAAGAATAATCCACGGTCATAATCATACCAAGTCCATCATACTTACTACTGACCACAGATGACTTTCAACAAAATATAAACATGAGGATGATGACAATGATATAAGAATTCAATAAAACAAGTTCAAGAATTATTTTATCCGTAAATTATTAACGCCCAAATTGTCAACACGATACTATTTTTGAGAGAGTAAAATTCAAGAATGATCGAGAAAAATATTTCCATGAAAAGATCTTTGGATGAAGCCTTGAAATATCGAGGATATTCTACTAATTTCATGGAGTATAGAAGTCAAAACTTTAACCAATTTGAGTATAATAAAGAATGGAATAACAAAAGAAATCACCATGCATGCAGTCTTGCAGATGATGACAAGTTATTCCAATAGAATAATAATAACTTGAACCAGTCGGACAAAATTTGCACCAAGCGGGATGTTCCAGCAGAATAATAAAGGCGGAACAGTGCGGTGTAAAACACACACGATGAGGATGTTTCAACGAGAATAATATAAGGCGGAACCGAGTCCGTGTAAAACACATGCATGAGGATGTTCCAACGGAATAATAATAAAGAGGCGGAACCAGTCCGGTAAAAAACACTGTGACGAGGATGTTCCAGCGTAATAATAAGAAGAATGTCACCAAGATATAGGGTGAATGGCAGATATCTACAAGTTATTCCAACAGAATAATAAGAAATGGAATAACAACAGATTCTCATCATGAATAAGAAAGAATAACACCCTTTATACAGTACAACAAATAATATTCTCTACCCAAGAAGAAGAGTATTGAATATATAAGTAGTGAAGTAGAATATACTTTCTTCTTCTCTACATAGTTTTATCTCTGTAGTTTGGTGAATTCGTAAAGAAAATAATGAATGAATGAGCTTTATTTATAGAAAAATGGAATGCATAGTAACTAACTCATGAGCAATTAGAGATTGATTTACTTTAATCTGACGATTCATATTTAAAGCAAAATCTTTTAAATAAAATATAATATATTCTATTTATAATCTAATAAAATGAATAACTTTATAAAAGATTTTACTATACAAAACACTATCCGGACATTATGCAAACACTATGCATAATAAATTATAATATATTCTAATTATTGTCTTATAAAAGCAGATAACTTTATAAAAGTATTACATTTTTATATAAAAAAGATTTTACTACGAAAAAACTTACTGACTATCTTGACAATACTATCGTAATAGAATATAATATATTCTATTTATAGAATAACTTTATAAAAGTATTCATTTTTTATATAAAAGATTTTTTGTATTATTACATTAATAATACCAACAAAACCTGAGTGACTTATCACTTAAGCAGCATCAATAATTAATACCGTAAGTGTCTACTACGCAACCAATGCGCCAGTATTCTTTATTTTTTAACACAAGGTGTTTCAATGATTAACTAGTAAAACTTCCACCGTTATTTTCTATAAAAAGTATTTTTGTCGTTTTCTCAATCCAAATAATAATTCCGTTAATAAGGTCCACCAATAATTGTCTTAGTTATACTGAATATTCTCTGTTAAAAGCGAATATTATCCAACCAATCGAATAATATATAACAACTTTGCGTCTTTTGCAAAATTTATAAATATTACCCACAACTTTATATCAATTTCACTCCATAATATTCAAAAATAATATTTATAAAAATTCATCTTTATTCAAAAAGTTGGGATTTTACATTTAATATTTTTAAATTTAAATGAATAATGTCAATTTATAATTTAAAATTATATAAGAATTGTAAAAAATCAATATTAATTTAATAATTTGAAATAAAAATTGTATAAATGTATAAGATAAATAGTTTATAATATTTGTGTATAAGTTTGCACGTATAAAATTATTATTTTCATATTTTAAAGGGGATGCAGCACAAATTAGGATGAGGTAGTAATGAGTGCGTGTAGTGCACCTAATTGCATTACTAGTAAAATTTATTGTTGTTTTCCGACAAGATGTTGGGTGATGATTAGGTGTCCCCACGGGTGCGTGCTAGCTGTCCTACGTGTTCCCTAACCCCAATAATGGATCTACACCCGCAACCCGACAAGCGCCCCATCATTATGGCCCTCCTAAATTCTTGTCCGTACGAGACTTCTTCCCATGTGATTCGCACGTGAACTCGGCCCCTTTGCGATATGTTTCATGGTTTACGATTTTCGTTACCAACTTGTAGTTGTCATTTACCGTTTTGTCCCGCTCCAATATTTGTAGTATTTGTTTTGGAGACTATTCCAACGTTATTTTGTTATTTTCATTTTTTTGTAACTTTAATTTAAAGTTATTGATATTGTTAGAGTAATATTTACGTTGTGAAAATATATTTATATTTAGCTACATTTTATATATATATATATATATATATTTCAAAACGATGAGCAAATTAAATTATAATTTGTGCACATTAAAAAAGTAAAAATAGAAATTTTTTTTTAAAATTTATCCACAATGACCCTACAAAATTATATATTAACGTATCTCACTAAATAACTTGATTATTATTCACTTTATGTACTTTGTTCATCATCTTAGGAATAAAATTTATACCTTTACTTAGGACGGAGGAATGTATTTGTTTTAAGAACATTTTGAATTTTCAAGAACGGATATATTATTTTAGTAGTATAAATATTACTCTGATATTATCGATTGTCTTACTACAGTTAATATATACCACCACTTATACATGCATGTATATATATAGATTTTGACATAATATATAATTAACTTGGTCGTTCAGTAGTTAGTATCCAAACGTTGGCGGTACAAATGTAGAATGAATTAATCCCGACATTTATAAAATGTTACTATTACACTAGCTTGTTATGTAAACTAACAATCTAACATGTTAGGATATAGACCCCAAATCAACTTCAACTTCAGTATGATATGATCTAGCTAGGCAACCGCTGCTTGAGCGGACGGAAACATGAATGTTAGAGGAGTACAATTTAACATGACTTGAGACTCAGATACAATCTATCTCTTGATCGATCTTGTTTACTGACTTTTTAATTACGTACACTAAATGTTTTTAGGGCAAGAGCTGTGGTAACATATATATGCAATAATAGAATAGGTTGGGTTATGGCCATATGGGGCATGCATGCATGCTCGGTTGTATTGTACTTGGGACGTTGATTAGACTTATCAAATTTTGGAGGTGGGTAAAGTCAAGTCATGATCACAGCATATATATATCTCGATTATATTTGATCACATTATTATTAGTCAGGTGGAGTCCAGGTTCACATGTCCGGTGGTTCATTTCTATTTCTGTTTCTATTCAGTTAGTTGGTCAACTAAATTAATCCCTTTAATTATTTTGTTAATATATAAAAGTTCAAGAATAGTACTCCTCCATAAGTCAAACTCTAGTAGTAGTAATTATGCAGAATACTGAGTAACTTGGTAGTAATTTTATACACAACGTGCAGCTCACTATTCACCTAGGCTTCCTCACCAAAAATGTACCCGCACGTTCACTCTCTCGTCAACGGTCAAATCCCTCGACCTGTAAAATCATTTGGTTGTAATTATTTTTACTAATCAAAACATTTGCTTCCTCGTTACCTTCGTTCTGCCCTTATGTGGAATAACGTACGGCAGAAATCACAGCCGTCCGATCCAAGAATAAAAAAAGTTTTACCGCCTTTGATCGCGGGATGCTCACACGTGCACTCGTGCATGTGCAACTATTACCAACAAGAGTGAGAAGGTCCATAGGGTGTCCTCGATATTCGTGAATTAGCGGGGCCTACATTTATCTCAGGGCATGTGACGGGCTGAGCTGGTCACCATGTGATTAAATCCGCTAAGAGTCTCATTTCTTCAAATCGGTATTGCAGTTAATCAGGGTTGCACGTGTGGATCAAATAAACCAATTAAAATTCTCTTTATTTTAAATGAAATAAATAATTTTTACTTTATCATTCAAATTTAAAATATAATATCATGATGGTAAAATAGAGATGATGATAACGAGGGATGTGTTAAAATGGAGCGGATTCGTTTATATATATAATTTATTTCTAGTTGTGAGCTATTTGACATATATACCCTCAATCAACATTATCGAGAGCTGAAACATATGGAAGGTTGGAGGTGATTCTGGTAATATTGGATCAATCTGAGTTGGGGAACATACTCAGGTCAGGAGGCATGTTTGGTTGGTTGGAATTATTTTATATTATGATTGGGAATTGATGCATACTAATTACTACTAGTATTTGTGGTATATATAGCACATGATGAGATTATGAATTATAGCTTAATTATAATATTATACCTACCTAATCACTTTCATTAGTAGTATGATACGATGATTCTGTTTTGACATATTCTTTTTTAGTTTGTTTTGGATGTGGACCATATATATTCAATAATATCATACCAATTAATTATATCGGGTCTGAAAATGGTTTTGATAAAAGGAAAATGAAGCTTCTATGGAAGCTAAATAGTTAAAATGTGTTAGCCACGTTAGTAATAATCTTTTTGCAGAAGCAGAAATACAATAAAATTCAGAAAAGAAATCTATATTGTTATTAAAGTAAAACCCAAAATAAAATAAAACAAAATTAACCTTTAGATACTGATGGACGTTGAATGCAGACTAGTAGATCAGTAGCTTTGAGAATTTGTAAAACGGTTTTCTTAAGACAATATTTGGCAGTAAGCAGACAAATTGTCTCCAGAGATACAACAATGCTCTAAAGCGAACTCTCTACGTGTGTAGAAAGATTATCATCGAAGTAGGAAGGAAGAACAAAAGAAGAAAGCTTAAAAACCACCTCTCTACAATATGGGAGAATACTCTTATAACAAGAATTGAGAGAGAACTCCCAAATATCCAATTAATCCATCATTGATGCCCACTATGCCCACTAAGCCTTCATAAAGTAGGCAATCAATTCTCATTCATTATCATCCCCACTAAGCCTTCATAAAGTATGCTCAATCAATATCATCCGGTTTTCAACAACCCCCACATGAATGAAAATTGAAAACAAAGGAATTGATGTGGTGATAACTCTCTACAGTTGATATTAAGATAGGATAGGTAGGCATCAACCTTGAACCTTCCTTGTGAAGTATATTTACTTTCTTGGTCGACTAGTAGGCGTGATGTCCTTGAACTATTATTATGGTTTGTGTAAACGATGATATACCCTCACACAAATACCAACATAACACGGTTTTGGTTCTCATGGTTATGTTCATTATGGTCGTGAACATCTCCACAGTTCTCGCAAGAATTGAAGAGAACTAAACTCATTAATTTTCCTCAAGCGACCCCACTTCATTCTCACATGGGTGATTTTATCTTTTGTTGACATCGACACACAAGATCAATCATTAAAAGCATAACTTAACCTTATCCGATTTCATATCCTTTGTTTATAGATAAGTGGTTAGACCCTCTGATGATAATACATTATCTACTGCAATTAAGTTGTCCCATTGAACCTAGATTCGGGATCTCCGTCAACAAGGTTGGGTTTTCCTTCACATGAACCTTTAAATATTTATGGCCTTCAATCCCATTCTTCTCGATGTCGTTTCAACTTGATCTCGGTTTAAACCTTTGGTTAGCGGATCCGCAATGTTATCCTTTGATTTTACATAATCAATAGAGATAACCCGTTGTGATCATTGCTTAATTCAGTATTGTGGACGACGACGTACGTGTCTCGACTTCACCGTTATACATCACGTTCGCGTGCTCTTTTAATCGATGCTTGATTATCACAATATAAACAAATTGTGTGCACGAAAGCTTAGCCATTCAGAATATCCTCCACGAAGTTTCAGTAACCATTCTGGCTTCTTCTCCCGGCTTTTATCCAGAGCTACAACCTCAGACTCCATCGTGGATCCGGTTATGATCGTTGCCTTGAGAATTTCGAGGACACCGCTTCCTCCTCCCGAAAGTGAACATGTATCCACTTGTACCTTTGGAGTTCTTTATATCGTAAATCCAACTAAAGATCGGAGAATCCTTCTAATACTGCAGGTTCTCTCGTATAGTGCAGTCCATAATTACGAGTGTATCTTAGATACCGAAGTATCCTAACGATAGCTTTCCAGTGGTTATCCCCTGGATTACTCGTGTATTTGCTTAAACTGTTTACAGTGAAAGCAATATCAGGTCTTGTACAAGTCATGAGATACATCAGACTGCCTATAATCCTTGCGTATTCTACTTGGTCAACGCTTTCACCTTTGTTTTTACAGAGTCTTTGTCGATATCTAGAGGAGTTCTAGCTTCACTAGAATCATCCTTGCTGAACTTCCCAAGTATCTTGTCCACGTAATGTGACTGAGTTAAAATGAAACCATTAGGTGAACGCTTGATTTGAATTCCCAAAATCACATCAGCCAGTCCCATATCTTTCATATCAAACTTAGAGTTTAACATATCCTTAGTATTCTTCACCATATTTTCATTACTACCCACAATCAGTATGTCGTCAACATACAAACACAGAATAACATATCCTTTGTTTGTGATTTTAACATAAATACATTTGTCACATTCGTTTATATTATAGCCATTAGCCATCATGACATCATCAAATTTCTTATGCCATTGTTTTGGTGTTTGCTTTAGTCCATATAAGGACTTCACCAATTTACACATTTTTCTTTCCTGGCCTGGAACTACACAACCTTCAAGTTGTTCCATGTAGATCTCTTCATCAAGATTTCCATTCAAAAAGGCTGTCTTAACGTCCATTTGATGTACTTCGAGATTCCGTAAAGCGACAATACCAAGTATCATCCTAATAGAGGTTATTCTCGACACTGGAGAATACGTATCAAAGTAATCAAGGCCTTCCTTTTGTCTATATCCTTTTATAACCAATCTGGCCTTGTACTTATCAATTGTTCCATCTGCTTTCATTTTCTGTCTGAAAATCCATTTAGAACTTAGTGGTTTCTTTCCCAAAGGAAGGTCCACTAATTCCCAGGTATGATTTTGCATAATTGAATCAATTTCACTTCTTATAGCCTCTTTCTATAAAGGACTATCTGTTGAATTTACAGCCTGACTGTAATTCTGAGGTTCAACCTCTAGCATATAGATTAGAAAATCTGGTCCAAAAGATTTTTCAACCCTTGCCCTTTAACTTCTTCTAGGCTCTACCTTTTCATTTCCTTCTACTTCAACTTCATGTTGAATGTTTTGAATGTCTTCATTAACAATCTCAAGAGATCTTTTCTAACCCGATTCAATCTCTTCACGTTTGCATGGAAAAATGTGTTCAAAGAATGAAGCATTCTTTGATTCCATGAATGTGTTCTTGTGTATATCAGGATTCTTAGAATCATGAACAAGAAACCGATATGTGTTACTGTGAAGCGCATAACCAATGAAAATACAATCCACCGTCTTTAGACCTATTTTCATTTTCTTTGGCAACGGAGCCAAAACTTTTGCAAGGCACCCCCACACTTTTAAGTAGTTATAGGAAGATTTCCTTCCTTTCCATAACTCATATGGTGTCTTGTCTAATTTTCACGAGGCACCTTGTTTAAAAGGTGATTAATGATAAGACAGACTTCCCCACATGTTCTCGTGGCAACCAGAATCTGCTTTAAGATCGCATTCATCATCTCTTTTAGAAGACGATTCTTGCGTTCGCCACCCCATTAGATTGAGTGGAGTAAGGTGGAGTAACCTCATGAATAATACCGTGTTGGGAGCAGAACTTACCAAATGGTTCAACGATTCACCACCACGATCACTCCTTACCACCTTAATTTTCTTATTAAGTTGGTTTTCAACTTCCTGCTTATAAAGAACAAATTTCTCTAAAGCTTCATCTTTGCTTTTAAGCAAATATACATAGCAATATTTTGTACTATCATCAATGAAAGTGATAAAAAATTTATTACCCCCCCTTGTTTGGATAAATTTTAAATCACATACATCACTATATATCGATCAAGTGGTTCTGTATTTCTTTCAACTGTATGAAATGAAGATCTTGTTAATTTTGATTCAACACAAATTTCACATTTATGTTTATGATCAAGTTGGAATGTTGGAATATGTTGTAAATTAATTAACCTACGTAGGGTATTATAATTTATATGTCCAAGTCTACCATGCCATAAATTAAATGACTTCAATGATATAATAGAAGAAGTATTATTCTTATTATTAATCATTGCATTGGACTTCTTTAGAGATGGCATTAATTTTCCACATGCCATTACAAACATACCCTTTCCCACATACATTCCCCTTTTGACAAAACAAACTTGTCCGATTCAAATACCATCCTAAAACCATGAATGCTTAGGAGGCTGCCAGATACAAGATTCTTCCTAATTTCAGGAACATACAAAACATTCTTCAAAGTCACTTCTTTTCCCGAAGTCATCTTCAGAATTACAGTACCACTTCCCTTGATCTTGGAAGTCGGCGATTGCCTATATGAAGCTTCTCCCATTTCTTTGCTGGGAACCCGATTCAAAGAAAGGAATCTTTGTCAATGAGATGACGCGTGTGGCATGCAGGTATCCAGCCACCATTCCCTTGGATTTGAGTCAACAAGGTTGACTTCAGAAATCACAGCACATAAGTTGATGTCAGACACTTCTCTAGCAATTTCTTCCACAACATGTGCTTCATTAGGCTTCAACTTTCTAGGTAGCCTACAATCAGAGGACTTGTGCCCAGCCTTGTTGCAATTGTAGCATTTTTCATTAAATTTTGGTTTCTTGGAAATGCCACCCTTAGGACCCAATTTGGACACAAATTGAGGCTTTTTGCCTTTCTTGGAGTCTTTATTGACCTCCACCACATTCACCCTAGCCTCAGATTGGTGGGCAACGTTGGAAAATTTCTTCTCCGAGCCTTTGTTGTCTTCCTCAATTTGAAGTCTAACAATTAGTTCTTCATTCACATCTCCTTTCGCTTTATGCTTAAGGTAATTTTGAAGTCTTTCCAACCGGTGGTAACTTTTCAATAATCTGAGCCACTTGAAAAGATTCACTAATTACCATACGTTCAACATGAATCCCATGAATAATCATTTGAGTTCTTGACCTTGATTCACAACAGATTTTGGAATCAACCATTTGGAAATTCGAGGAATTGGCTCACTAAAAATTTCTTAATACCAACATCTTCGATCGACCGTATTTTCGGTCAAGGATTCCCAAAGTTCCTTCAGTTGTCTTAATACTATATACACTATAAAGTGCATCCAGTTAGACTGTTCAAAATATAATTACGACGATAAAGGAAATCAGATTGTTTCATTGCCTCAATTGCATCAGAGGCGGTGACATTATCCACCTCATCATCTCTCGATATGCAGGAGGATCATCCTTCAACAATTAGCCAAATTCAAAGATAGTAAGGTAAAACAACATCTTACGTTGTTAAGTCTTAAAATTCACACCGGTGAATTTTTTTACGGTTTATTTGTGATCGACAGGTATAGTTTGGCGGGAGCCGTAACTGAAACCGGACCGTAAATAGGACGTAACCAATGTTACGGAGACAGACACGTTACGTCATCTCGGTGCTTATTCTCGTGAACCGTAACCTAGATTGTTACGTGGACCGGTTGGAACAATTTCATTCTCGGGAATATTCATTCGAAAATACAAACAGATCAAGTTAGTCTAAAAATAACAAACTGTTTTGAATAGGAACAAATTATTATTTAATTATTCCAGAACGGTCCAAGTGAATATTAACTCAAAACAGTCCAAATAAGAAAACCAAGTCAAGGTATAACCTGCAACTTAATAAAAGATTAACCAAAACAAAAATATTGTCTTAAGATTGTTAGCCACGTTAGTAATAATCTTTTTGCAGAAGCAGAAATACAATAAAATTCAGGAAAGAAATCTATATTGTTATTAAAGTAAAACCCAAAATAAAATAAAACAAAATTAACCTTAATCAATGGACGTTGAATGCAATTAGTAGAAGTCGCAGCTTTGAGGATCAGTAAAACAGTTTCCTTAAGACAATATTTGGTCCGTGGCAGGACAAATTGTCTCCCAGGATACAACAATGCTCTAAAGCAAACTCTACTGTGTGTAGAAAGATTATCAACGAAGTAGGAAGAAGAAGAAAAGAAGAAAGCTTAAAAAATCACCTCTCTACAATATGGGAGAATACTCTTATAACAAGAATTGAGAGAGTAACTCCCAAATATCCAATTAATCCATCATTGATGCCCTTATGCCCACTAAGCCTTCATAAAAAGAGCCATCAATTCTCATCCATTATCATCCCCACTAAGCCTTCATAAAGTATGCTCAATCAATATCATCCGTTTTTCAACAAAATGATAGGTAGCTTGGATATTTAACTTCACGCATTTCCACCCTTTTTTGTTAATTCTCATTTATTTCTTTCAAATGTTGATTCTCTAAATAAAACATAGCAGCATTAATTTTCAGACTTTATTTGTTTCTTCTAATCATCCAACTAATAAAAGAATGATAATAATATTCGAATCCGGTTACCATGAACTTCATGGTAAGTAAGTTAACTTTATGGCAAGTTGGTCAATTGACCAATAGAGTGCTAACATGTATGTATTGGTCAATTGATCAAAATTAACTTGATGCTAACCACTCCCATAATATTTGTTCTTCTTAGGTCTCGCTTGCTAACAAAAAACATACTTGAGATTGAATTATTTTATTTTATTTTAACACTACTTCAGACTATTTAATCCTCCTTAATGTCAGATTATTAGTCCCATAAAAGTAATTGATACCTTAAAATAGGACGACTTTTAATGCCATATTTATCGTAAAATTATTTTTCAGTAGTTTATATGTTATGAGTCACAAGTTCCAACAAGGAGGTTGAGCTCTTGAGATCTGCATGCCCATTTGGTGAGGGGAAAGAGGGAGATGACGGTAACTTGGCCTTAAGGCGAAATTCCTATATGATAGTGTAGGATATTCTATGTTATCGACTTGTATTATATTACCTCCGTCTCATAATAAGTGCTTTTTTAAGCTTAATATTTTTTTCCAAAATAAGTGATGTGTTAGAACTCCAATACAATTTTTACAATATTTTCTCATATATGCCCTTATGCATTCAATGGTATTTATTGCATCTTACCATCACTACAATTAAATGACACTCATTAACTCTTCAACTTCAAAGAAAATATATTAAGGATATTTTTGTCATTTTAACTTGTGTATTGATATGTGTGATTTAAGCTAAAAAAACACTTATTATGTGGGACAGAGGTAGTAGCATGCTTTTTTTGATGTTGAAACGGTTATAATCTTTTCTTGTGTGCTTCTTTGAGTGTGCAAAGCTCAACGGGAGTGACGAGCTAATCTTTTGTCGTGTGCTTCTTTCAGTGCGGAAAGCTCAACAGGAGTGACGTATTTACCCTTCCGCTAGCTACTAATTAAGAAGTTTAATCTATCTAACAAAATACAACTGATTTTGAATTTTTTGCTCATACTAATAAATTATCTAGATCGTTCAAATTTGAGATAAATCTCATCGGCACGGGACATAGCTAGTATCTATAATATAAGGGAAAATGTACGTATTAAAGTTTATCCATCAAATTGGTTTGGGTGGTTTACAAACATATATCTGCATGCCACTTTTGTATCAAATTACTCTCTGCCTTGATGGTAATAGAATCCTTCAACCCACCCACCGTCTTATTCGTGTCATATATTCCGCGCCTGCATTAGGTAATAGAACCAAACACTAGTATGATCTTCTTCGGCATGCATGTCCATTCTTGCATACAAACAGTCCTTAGTGATTTTGTCCACTTGGCCATCGAAATGGGTTGTTATGTTAAACCCATCTCACGCGCACTAAAAAACACATGTTTACTATTTTGATTCATCTGTAGGTGAAAATATTACCAGTGTCACAACTTCATAATGACGCGTCTAGATTTCAACTTAAATTAAAGGAGAAAACAATGGCTTGATTACACGCGACAATCAACATTTCTTCTGTTGCGCACAGAAACAACTAGTAACAGTACACAAAATAATGGGTAAGATATACAAGTATAGAACACAAAGTTCACAGATGTGTCTGTACGAGGAAGCAAACACTCAAATAACATAATTGAGATGATATTTACTGATACACTCGGATTATACACTACAACTACATACGACAGGGCCCAAGAGAAAATTAGAGAAGCTCCATTGTTAGCCTCACACTGGTTTGTCTTTCAGAAACGCCACATCAGTACTTGGTGCAGTCAAGAGTTGATGATCTGATGATTCCTCTTCACTCTCTGCTGATATAGAAGATCCCCCAGAATCGGACCCATCTTCTGTTTAAGCATAATTAATGGCTTTACAAATCAAAACATTTCAAAGAAATTTGGTAAAGATATTAATGTATCCTATATCATTTATGGTCTATTGAATAAATAACCTAAGCATTCACTACTCTGAGAGAATCCTACAACATATGTAATGAAATTATTCTAGTTTCAAAGTATTGATAACAGTTGCTTATAATAGTGAATAACAGCCTGTACCGCAAGAGCTCTGATGTTTATAATTTAGAAGAATCACGACTACTGCATGTATTGTCATCGTGATATATATACACTATTTTTTCAAAAACTTGAAAAAGCTAGAGGATCCCACTTCATGGAGGTGGTTGGTTATCTTTCACCCTGTTTTCTGACATAAGTATCCTTACTTCTGTATTGTGAGGAGAATTTAATTTCTTTTGCTGCCTTTCTGTTCCCTAGCAAACTAATAACCTTACTTATCCCTAACACTGACGATTTGACTCGCAGCATTCTGCACAAGTTATTTACAGACAACCAATAGCTACCCAAATACTTATTTAATATGATGAGATCAGAAGCTCCATGAGTTGTTAGTTCTTTGCACATTACAAGATCTAATAAAGTCCCAAACTTAGTTAGGATAAGCAATCAGGTCTTAATATT
Source organism: Panax ginseng (assembly GCA_020205605.1). Classification (NCBI taxonomy): domain Eukaryota; kingdom Viridiplantae; phylum Streptophyta; class Magnoliopsida; order Apiales; family Araliaceae; genus Panax; species Panax ginseng. Next base: position 1,731,660 of record CM035143.1, on the reverse strand, counting down.
TGTAAAGCATATTTCCAGCTTTTTTAGTTTCTGAAACAGGAAGTTGAAAAGTATAGTGTTCCCAAGTTTTCTCAGTTACACAACATTAATGATTAGTATCACCGACATCAGGACCTTTAGGGATATTGAAATTTATTAGGCTCTCCTTTTTTCTTTCAATTGGGATTCATCTCAAAGCTCAAAATTATATGATGAAAATTATAAATTTTTGTGACCATCGCCTAATACATTTTCTAGCTTAGGCAACAACTTGTTATTATGAACCTTAAATTTTGGTTGTATGAAATGGAAAGAATGCAACTTAGGGGATAGTAGGGGGAACTAACCAAAATATGCTGGATGATCAGGTAGATGTCTGACTGCTGTAGCCTGAATACTTTCTGGCAGTAGACAATTGCAGAAAGAACCTGAAACTTCACAAATTCGTGGGAGGATACGTTAAAAGTAACAAATAGAAAAGCTAATCATTTGTGGGCCCAAAGGCCAGCAATTCAGATGACAAGGAAAGGAGGCAACTTTGAAGACAACATTATTAAATTTATTATATGACATGGGAACTGTCTCGAAACACAAGCATAAACAAAGGTTCTCCTATCTTACCTAATTTGGCCAGCCGATTAACCCATCCAGGAATATGTTTTCCAGTGAGATGTAAACACACTTCATTAGTAAAATGATTGCAATTCTTGGAAATCAAATGATATGTATCCCCATGATATTTTCCGCAGAGATTCTCCATGAACAACCGGAATTCGGAACGAGACATATCAGTACTGCCTAAAAGTACTGATCGCCTGAAGATAAAACTAGGGCAACTTCTGGGTTCTACCTCAAACACACCACTGCTTGGGTATTCATGGGCTCCATATCCATACTCCAAACCATGTGCTGTTTATCAAACGAGTATAAGCATATCATGCTACTAACAACAGCAACCATTAACAGAGTGGAAGTGAACATATTCAGAATTGCATTGTGATCTTATAATGCTGTTAAACTTACTTGCTTAACATATACAGTAGCAGCCTTCATACTTTGGTAAAATTATAATAATATATGCACCATATTGAGAGGAACTAAATATAATAAATGAATTAATGAGTTCTCCATTTGAGGTTGCATGCCAACTTAAGTTCAGGTGCCATTATAATGATTATATAGTGTGCATTGTGATTAGTTGTGAACTCTTGATGAATGGTGGCAGCTCCAGAGAATGAAAATGATGCTTTAAGGCATAAATGTAATAGCAGTCAATCTGGCTGAAGCAGAGACTTTAGATGAAATAAATGGATCGAGGATTGATCCTAATCAATATCTCACTCACTGATGAGAAATTATAAACACCAGAAATAGGGTAAATAAGAAAAAAAAAAATGATAACCGGAGTAAACAGAAAATTGGACCAATCACCTAGAAGGTTCACACAAGATAATTAGGTTATTATAGTAGCCTATATCTTATTAGAAACCTTTTACACACAGTAATAATATTTTATCTCTAAAAATTTTATATTTCATATTACATGTAAATATAAATACATGTAAACTTTGAAGATCTGAATCAAACCTGTCAAAAAAGATCATAAAATCAAAAACACCTGGGTCAAAAAGATTCTAAAACACAAAATAACATTCTCAACTCACTACATTCTCAAACCAATCAAAGTTTTTGATGAAATTGTGCACCTTCAATACCAGAATGGAAAATTCCGAGGCCGAACCAGTAAAGGTAGTTGTTAATAGGAGTAAGATCATAAACATTGAGATACAAATGGGCACGACTGCTTCCTGCATTCTTCTTCTGATCCTTGGACGAGCTCAAGCTCAACGGAAACAATCGCATGGTTCAATGATATATCCTTTACTAACTGAACCTCAACATCTACTACAAATAACGGTGAAACCCCTGTGCAATTGCAATTAGACAAAAAAGAAAAAAACTTCAGCAAAATCTCACACTTTCATATTACCTCAACTTATAAACATATAATAACTTGTAAAAAAAACCCTAAAGATAAATTTTTTTTAATGATAACTGAATTCAGGTGAGAAAGATGAAAATGGATCGGAGTTAGAAACCCTAGCACGACAGAATGCCGAAAGGAATTGAACAAATTTCGAAAATTATCCATACTCAATGATAAACTTTTATATGTGTATATATAGAGAGAGTACTTACAGAGAATTGAGTTCAACTTGGAAGAAATGTGCTCATGAGATCGCGGGGAAATTCAGCACGAATGAGATATAGAGGAGAGAGAAAATTGTTGAATTGTTTTATAATTATATTTATTTATTTTTATCCTTTTTACTACTACTAGTCCACTCAACTCCCATTCTTGAAAGATATTTGCATGACTTTGTTTTGTTGGAGAGTGAAAAAGAAAAAAATCTTCTTAGTATTAAGATAAATTTATGTTCAAATATAACTGTAAAATTTATTAATACATAAAATTTATAAGAATAATAAAAAGACCATATTTATTACATATTTTTTTAAAAAATATTATTAATATATATTTACGTATCTGACTATTAAAAGGGACAAAATTAAAATCTGTTTGTTTAACATTATGTTTGTGAAAATAAAAAGAGGCAAAATTAAAATCTTTTTGTTTAATTTCCACATTTGTTGTGGTTTTTTATTTATAGAGAAAAAAAAATGAAAAGATTACTTTAATCGTTTTCTTTTAAATGTATCTAGAAAAGTAGAAAATTTAACCATATCCCAAATGCAATCAAAATCATAAAATTTACTTTCACCCAAACTTTTAACGTGGTTTAAATGTTCGATCTATTACAAAAAAGAGAGTTGATTAGTATGAAGTTAACTTTAGTTAATTGAAAATGCAAGTCGAGAGAAATGATCTTTTTTCGTTAACATTTGTATTGATCAATCGATTAACTTTACCATGAAGTTAAATTTATAGTAACCGGATCCGGATCCATTAAAAATAACTTTGTATAGTGTTTCATAAGGTCCATAAGGATTTGTAGATCAAATATAATATTTTAATGATAAAATTTTATTTATTTATTTTTAATTTTGCAAGGTGGGCCCGAAAGTCTGATTAAACTCGATCCATATATACTATCATGTGTGATAGGGACTGGATCCGACCAACTGGGCCGATGTTCGTTATTCACCCATTAATTAGGCCTAATGTTAGGCCTCCCTATCAAATCACTTCACATTGTGATTGGGCCTACATAAAACTCATTAGACAGGCACAAAGATAATCATTTTTTATTGAAATATAAAAATGCATCAAGGTTGAAATGGGAAAAAACTAATAATAATAACATGTGTTTCGATTGAGAATTTTAGTAGCTTATTTCAAATATGATTTATTTAATTTATAAATGATGTATTTGGGGTCCAAACGCAATATTTCAAAAATGGTAGAATTTGTTTGGACCTCCAAATGTTACTATTTATACTCAAATATTATATCATCCATATTCAAATTATAATACCATACTACACACCATAATTTTTAATTACAAACGCACGGGTTAATTAACTGAGTCAGTTGAAAATAGATACCAAACTTTTTGTATCTTTTGTTATATTATTTTAAGAGTGTATTCACATATATTAAAAATAATATACATATATTCAACTCTTTAATACCATCCACTATACTAGTTATACTCAAATTATAATTTTAGATTCCATTATGGATAATAAGCGTGCCTTGCACGGTATCAGTCTAGTAATAAGAACAAGAAGCAATAAGATTGTAAGAGGACAACCTTAGCAGAGCATACATGCTCACTCTTACCATTTTTGACTAATCTATATAAAGGAAACACATCAGCATCCATTATCCAAATACCATGATAAATAACTCAGTTGATATATTTAATATCCAAATAACTCTTTCTTCACATTTTTATTACATTTAATTAAAAGAACAGAAAAAAAATACTACAGAGGAGATTAAAAAAGAAAAATACTTGAGCCTTGACATATCAGGGTAGGGTAGGGTGTGTGAGTGTGTTTAAATTTCAGTCTAATATAGCCAAAAAAAAATCTACAATACATGCATGGTAAAAGAATCACATTCTAGATATGTACATTACAAAGATCTCTGTCATTACAATGCTATATATATATATATATATATATATGAACTAATGGCATTACTCATATATAGGGGTCAATTATGGTAAAGCATGCATCCGGAAGCAGTATTTGATGTATCCGCCATGCATCAAAGACTATATAGATATTCTCACATGGATATATGAAGCATTCAGATTATATATGCGGCTTGACAGTTGAAATCTTGAGCCTTGATTATGTTATAGTACAAGGAAGACATTTTGCCATCGAATTTAGAAACTACTGGATGAACCGTTAATCCACAGTACCGCTTCCCTAGACGTGCAATGCAAATGTCGATGATCTTTTTGAACATGCCGTCTCCTTGGATAAGTGGCTGTTCTACAAACTCACCTAAAGGCATCCACTGCACAATGATTAAGAGAAATTTAATTACTTGTGTTTATATATATATATATATATATATGTTTGTTGATCTTTTTGTGAACAGGAGTAAGCAATAAGTAATAAGTACAAGATAAAGCTAGAGGCTCAATTTCAATTCCTGCTCACATAAAACAATTTCCAAGACATCCTCAATTCTTTTTCTTTTTCGTTTTATTTATTTATTTTATTTTATAAATATATACTTACGTCTGAAAACAATGTTTGCAAATGCTAAACTACAAAATTTCTTTCTAAGCTAATAATCCTTCAGCTAGCAATAAAGCTATGGTGCTCAATGGTTTAAATATTTTGCAGGGAGTACATCTGTTTAATATATGATTTACCTTTTAATGACTAGTACCGGTGATATTCTTGTGAAGTAATTAAAGAGTAGTTACACACACGAATTACATACAGATTTGGTTACCTTGGCTGCTTTAATTTCAAGATCATCAATCACGATTTGATTTGACAGGGGTCTCAACATGCAGACGAAGAATAAATCTGACTTTTGGAAAGCCACATTCTGAGCATGCCTGCAATTGGAGGTATTAGACGATCAAACTGAAAGCTAAAATCTTTCTATGACAGTAACACCAAACTGCATATCAAGGTATGATTTTGGCGATGCTGTGTGATCCGGGGATTACGTTACGGCTATGTAGAATTTCCCACAGTGATGTATCTTTTGTCCCTTGCTTATTAAGCTAGAATAATTCAATTCTAGACCATTTTAACACCATTTCATTCTTTATTTTCATATTATAGGTGAAATAAGGCAACTAAGTTAGTACTTGGTTAATCCTCTATGAAGCATAGGTGACTCTTGCACATATTTAGGAAGCAATTCATCAAAATAAGATGATAGAGTTCATTTAGATCATAATTTATGACTACAAGCGTAGAAGAACATATCTTAATTACCTGAAAGCTACAACTTCCACAAATTCCGTGTCAATCTGCAAGATGAAAAACAAAAAGGTAGCAAAAGTTCTTGTAAAGTTCAAATACACACTCTAACGATGCAAGATTGAACAGGAAACATATACAGAGAAAACTATGTATGAAATTCTTACACCAGTTTCCTCCTTTACTTCTCTTACAGCTCCAGTAAAGATCTCCTCTGACTGATAAGACCAAAAGAAAATTTTCAAAACTTCTTATATACGAAGATGCTCGAATTATCTTTACATGCAACTGCAAAAAACTGGATTGAAGTTCAAAAATCAGAGAAACAAACCTCATGAATGAAACCAGTAGGTAGTTTCCATAAGCCAGTAAGTGCTGGGGCAGTGTCTTTCTCTTGTACTACAAGTACCTGTATATGTCCATCAAAAATATATTTCTATGAATAAGAAATATTCACTGTATTTCTAAGTTTAACATAACAGGTTGACCCTCAAACATGTGATGCAAATTATAGTCATAATGATTAACTGATTAAACCAAAGTGTTTTGAAGTTCCTTAATAAATAAGCTTTTGTACTGAACAATATCACCAGGGGTATACCGTACATCAGTCTGCTTAGCGTTTGTGGTCAAAATTTACTAGTATTTGAACTGCAAACATGATATAGGTGGTTCAACTACATCAAAGAGTGAAAAAGAGAAAATGAAGAGACAAATAATTATTGGAACTAGAATGTAGTGTGTGATACACTAGGCATTTGTTTGAGTAATGGTACTATTAACTGATCAAGTATTGCTACTTATTCAGACTAGACGAAATGGTAGAAAAAAAATTCAGATTCACAAGATATTAATTGGTAGCAGACATAACTAAACCAAATAGGGAGGTCCTTGTCAACTTTTATAATCTATTTTGGAGTATTATGAAACTGTGATCCTTCTTTCCGGACGGAAATCATACCTCATTTAATTCATTAATAACAAAACCCCCAACTCCAACTTGATGGGAAGCATTTTCAGGAAGCATGCAAGGTCCTTCAGGAATCCAGTAGGTCATCATGACATATCCTCGTTCTGCATGATGGTACTGAAACCCTTCCTATAACCAAATCAAAGTTCAAATACTGCACTTACAATGGAACCAAAGAGTGGAAGAAAAGCATTCTTCAATGACTTGTTTACCTTTACAGCTATAGGAACAAGCTCGGATTTTTCTAGTGGCAGCTTAAGCCAAACTCCCTTCTTACCCTACAATTGAATGACATAAGTATAGTAAATGCCCCAAAAATGGACTTTAGAAAGCAAAATTAAATGATTTTCCTAGTTCTGCCTAAAAACTAACTTGTACCCAAACACATAAAATTAACTACCTTCAATTTCCAACGTGAAAGAGATGAACGCAGAATAGAGGCAAAGACACTTGGATTAGATGGTAATCTTTCCGGGTTAACTACAACTCCACCATACTCATCATCAAAAGAGTCAAATACTCTTGTACTAAAATATGTAGTTGGATTAGCACCATTAGTTCCGTTCATTCGAAATGAGTAAGTATCCACCATTAAATTTTCTTTCCCAACTGAGCTCATAGCATTTACTGAAGTACTTATGTAAGAAGCCTTTGGAAAATTACCTAAACAATAAAACAATGAAAGTAAAGGAAAGAACAAAGAATGTATGACATTTTTCATGATTATACATAAGAGAAAACATAGGAATTAGCATTTGTTCTCAGTTCTACCATTAAAAGAATTTATTTATTTTTTTGCTTCTTTGACCATTTACTTATAGCTCTGACCTGCAGAAAATTTTAATTGGTATGCAACACAAGCCCAAAAATCTTTTCATACAAAAGTCAAATTATCAAAAACATATGGTTCTCTGCTCTCTGGTAGGCTAATAAGAAAGTGATGAAAAAGATAACACTTTTACAAGTAACCACATTTTCCTCTCAATTCCCATATTCTTGGAATATAGAAAAAAGAAGTAGAATCCCCCAAATTTCAAGAGCAAAAAATCATTACCTTCACAAGAACAAAGCTGTGGAGAGACTTTTAAACCAACCATATGCCTGGAGTTCAAAAAAGGGCTCCAAAACATCCGGCTAGAACCACAAAATGACTTTGAATCAAACAATTTTAACTCCATCAACAACTCCTTTCAAAATCCCAACTACCTAATTGTCACCACAAATCTAGAATCAAATGAAATCAAACCTTAAATATTAAAATAACCCAGATTATAGTATTATCCAAGTTACATATAAAAACTCCAGATAGATACCCTGCCGCTATCGCTGAGAACAAGGAAATTCTTGGGATTCCTCGTCCTTTAAAGGTTGAAAAATATAAGGATAACAATGGAACAACAGGAAAGTTAGTACATATGGGATAAACCCATAAAAAGACAAGCAAAGAAGACCAGAAATAAGCTTATAAATAATCCCAAGAGTAGAGATTAATAAATACAAGGGATTGTTGCTGAAGCTGTGGTCAGAAATGGGTATTATTATGTGAAAGTGACAAACAATGCTGAAATCAAAATTTGGAAAGCTAAATGGGGAAAACGATGGAAGTAAAATAGAGACAGAGAGATGGAGGTGTAATGAAATCAGTGGGAATTAAATGTCGGGGTTTTGGAGTAGCATGTTTGTTGTATAAGGAAGACGCGTGTGTGGGGCAAATGGAATGGTAACAGTTTTTGTTTTGTTTATGGGAAGGTGAAGTTTTCGTGGACAGCATAGCAGCAAGTGATTTCCTCATATCTGGCTGGCTGGCTCAGAACTTACAAGAAAGTGAGTATTGCGTGCGTCGGATTGCATTTTTTATCAAACAAAAACAAAATCAAAATCCAGTTTGTGATCCAAATATTGAGTCTGTGATCTTATTATATTAATTAGAATAGTTGTGTGTATTATTCATACTTTATAAAGCAAACTTATTGTGATCATCACAGTCACACTTTTGCTTCTTTTTATATATATATATATATATTATTAATTCTATACCTAATCATGAATATTATTGAGTTTTGATTAAAATCCTGATTTGATATATTCAAATACTGCTTGCATATGTGTAACCGGTGGATGTTAAAACAAAGAGTTGTCGGTCCTATCCTACACTCACACTGCTTTAGGCATTAGTGGTATTCCTATAGGCTATAGTCAGTCAGGTATTTACCAAAACAATATTCCTATGCTTGTGTGGAGGAAAGATTTTTGAAGACCGCGTGCCGTGATGAAAGAAATTTTAGGTTGGACAAAGACCATATGATTTTTAGCAGACAAAGCAGCATTTTTTAAGTTGAATTTATATTTTAGTTGAATGATAATGATATATATTGCTAATATGTATTGATAAGCCAAGCAATGGTAATTGGATAAATTTATCTCAAACATATCAGAAATCTTTTTAGTTTAATCTGTTATATATGACCACAAATTTATATTCATATTGAATGTTAAGATATGCAAATACATGAAATAGAAAAGAACTAAGAAGTGACTCATAAATTATTATTCTCATTTAATCGTAATTCAACTACGTCATGAGATTTATATATAAATATATATATCCTGCTACATATTAATGTTGAAAGAATACAAAAGAATTTCACTTTATTCGCTTAAAGAATTAATGTTGCGAAGAATACAAAAATGTTGCTAAATATATAAGTCTGACAACATTATTTGCGTCGGAAATATCAACAACTTTTGCAAAAATTGTAAAGCATCATCAGTTAAGGGACTGCAGATGGTAGGAATTGTAAGAAAATTGGATTGACATTATTGTGCGGATTACAGTTTATTGCACAATCAAATTATAGTATCAAACCGAAAAATAAAGGAGTTACAAAAGATGATATAATTGATAGAAATTGAGGAACAATGAAGTGATCGACAATATCTGCTCAAACTGTGTAATGTGGGTTCACATCAATATCTAATCCCCTTAGCTTTGCATACGACTCTACTCTGCCTTTCAAAGTGTGAAGCTCTCTTAACCTGAATTAAAGAAAAAAGAATTAGTGCATGAAGAAGGTTCAAGTGCGTGTAATTAATTAATTAATCTAATATGCTAACCGGGCAATTTCTGCGCGGCGTTTTGCTTCTTCGGCCATGATATTGATGTCCCTGAAAGTGTAGTTTTCAGCAAACATCTTTGGTTCTGTTGGTTGAAGGCCATGAAGTGTCCGCTGTTCGGTTGCCCATTTTGCCTCGCGAGCTTCCTTACCAAAATCCTTTTGTGTGGTGAAAGCCGTCTGGTAAAACAAGAATTAATACAAATGAATATGTTGAGATTAACATAGCAAATTGATAGACTTATAATAACAAGAGTGTTTGGTTTGGCAAGAAGAGTGATGATGTTTAGTTTCACTTACCTTTTGGTTTACTATTAAGCCCCAAGCTCTCCCACTGAGTGCATATCGGACACCAAATTTGATAGGATCCAGCAGAATGTAGGTTAATATGTTGTATAACCAAATAACACCACTCCATTTCCATCCAATCTGAACAATCCCAGCAAGTTCCCATGTGACTTCAGCGGATAGAACGGTGGCAAACTGCGATGGTAGTACAAAATCAAGAGTTGGAACCCAAAAAGAAAAAGAAAAAAAAGGAACCAACTTACTAGTTGAGCAACGATGAAGGCACAAACTAGAAGAAAGCCAGGCCTTTCCGTGAAGGACCACCCCCTGGAGCGCGTCACAAATATTAACGCCTGGCTGATGGTACTAACTTGAAGGTACACAGCAGAAGCTAGATGCCCGTTTATAAGTTTGGTAGCTTTGTCAGTCGTGAGATTGTAAAGAGTTGCATTGAAAGTTTTTTTGTTGAAATCACGTACATGGAAGTGTTTCTGAGAAGTGAGAGAGAGAGAAAACATAAGACGAAAAGGATTAGTTTACAGCATTCTAGCTATGTTAGATGTAATTATAATGAAATTAATATCTTTGAATGCTTATTCCATATTGATTTCATCAAATTGTGCACGATTTTGTTTCATGGAAAGTGTAGACTAGTAATTGGTTAGAGAATAGACGCATTTACCGCAAAAAAACTGGTTTCGGACATTGCATAGAAAAATATGACTGTCATTAACGCTAGGTAAGTGCCCAAGACAACTCCAGTTGCAAAAATTTCACTGAGCTTCCAACTGTCAGGAAGTGGCGATGGCTTGACCCTGTCTTTAGATATTGTCATGATAGTACCTAAAAACAAGTTCTTTAGTCAGATAAATACATATAAGAAATCTTTAATCCAAGTCAAGCCTTGTGCAAGAGACATTATATTATAGAATGTAAATGCTTACCATCATTAAGAATGGCAATGACGAGAACCATGATAGGAGGGAAGTTGAACTTCCAAAAGGCACTTAGCAACAAAAACCCCAACTGTTATATAAAACCTCAATCATTAACTACAAGTGATCATTATAGGTACATTTGTAAACCTACTCATATAGTCTAAAACTCATGAAAGATAAATCATTTAAGCACAACTTACCACAATACGTATTGTGATGGACACCGCATATATCTGAAGAAGAAAAGGAAACAAGTTATATCACTAATGTTCAAGAACTCCATATTTTGAGAAGCAACCAATTCCATAAAGGATGCACAAACAGATAAAAAGAAGACACGACTTACAGTGTAGTTCTTCATTCTCTGAAAGATGGCACGGCTTGTTAACACAGCACTGATGATCACACTCAACCCAGGCTCAGTTAGAACTATATCGGAGGCACTTCGGGCAGCATCTGTTGCATCTGCCACGGCAATTCCTATGTCTGCTATCTTTAATGCAGGTGCATCATTTACTCCATCACCTGTCATTCCACATATGTGCTTTCTACCCTGTAATATCTTTACAATCTCATACTTGTGCTCTGCAAATGGGAGGACAGAGTTAGAGGAGGGTGTGTAAGCATATTCAAAAGGTTCCATGACATATAGCCAACATAGTTACCGGGAAAGACACCAGCGAAACCATCAGCTTTCTCAATAAGTTCATCGACTGCTAGAGTTGCCAGTGAAGCATCCTTGTGATCACCAAGCAAAGACGATGAAGGATACATGTTTGTTCCCATTCCTAGGCGTCTCCCTGTCTCCTTCCCAATTGCCAGTTGGTCACCTGAAGAATGATGCATTGGCATTACACACAACCAAAATATAGAGAGATCAAAATGCAAGGTTATAGCTTAGTTGTCACTGAGTGCACCATATGAAAAAGTAGGAAAAGACGCAAGGAATGATAGAATGGCTTTGTCAAATACGAGTGCTTCTATATGATTTGTTTAATGAGTGTGCTTCTATATGCATAATTTTGAAAATCAAGCAAGAAACACAAGGATATTAGGGGAACCCGAAATGCCAATATCAAAAGTTACTCGAAGTAGAAACCTCTAAACATCAAGCAAACAAACACCAATATGCTACCGTGACATTAATTGGCATATTAGATCCAAAACTTTCATGTTACTAGTGTTGCCTCTTGATTTGTCTACTTTTAATAGTTTCCACTGCAGAGAATTATAAATATCAAACTGGTTGTTCTGTGAAGGATGCTGAAGACAAAGATATAAACTGATCAATTGTGATGCGCACCTGTGATCATCTTAACACTCACTCCAAGATCTAAAGCTCTCCTAATTGTTTCAGCACTGTCATGGCGAGGTGGATCAAAGAGAGGCATAAGGCCAACAAATTCCCAGGGCCCACCAGCACTGTCTTTGGTATTCTCAGGTACTTCCTGTAACAATGTAAAGTTTTGCACCCATGAAGGCAACCAAGAAGCAGACTTAGAATTCAGGGGAATTTGTGAATGAGGAAAGGTTTAGTTACCTGGCGAGCAACGGCAAGAGATCTAAGTCCACGTTCAGCAAATTTATCTATTATTGAGTGTACCCTTTTCTCAATATCTGATTTGTTCCGTGCCATATTGAGAATCTGAAAAAAAAGAACAAGGTAAAAGATTAACAACATTTCATATGGCTACTTCGCTAGGATACATGAGATAACAGTATCACATGCGGATATTGACATGAAATTGATTAGATTAGAATATCTACAGGAGTACACATAGTCAACGAGAGTGCCTGAAAAAGGAAGATGGAAACCGATAAACTTTTCCTAATCCAGCCATTATTTAGATCAGTTATCTAAATAAATGTAATTCCCATGTTTGTTAAGAAGATAGGCATAGAATCTTCAATTTCACCGCATAAATCAGTACTGACGAGAAAAATGGATACATATCCTTGAGTTTTAAGGTTTGCAGATAAGATGAAATTAATGCTAAATATGTACCTGCTCTGGTGCACCTTTGCTCACTCTGTGCATTTTGCCTGCACCATCTATGTATGTAAGTGCTGTCCGCTTGTCAGTTGGATTGAAAGGAAGGAAGTGAACTTCTGTAATTCCAGCTCGTGCCTTAAAAAGGTACCACCATCACATGTGATCAATAATTTAAGTTAATCTTACAGAAAGGAAGCAATTAATTATTTGGGAGCTACAAACCTTTTTAGAAAGATAGGCTATCTCATATTTTTGCAACAACAATCCAATTGGAATTCTTAAATAAGGATATAAGATATCTATCCATTGCCAAATTTATGCAAAGGAGGAAATAATTGGAGACTGGCGTTGCAAAATTGTTGTAACTAATAAAATCTAATACCTCCTTAGGGTCGCTCAACATGGAGACAATTGCAGTATCTATGGCATCTTGGTTCTCTAATCTCGAAGCTCTTGCAGCCATCAAAACAACTGTGTCTTTGTCAACACCTTTGGCAAACACCTGTACCATATAACAAGGATGAAATGAGAATTTCTTAGGGGAGCTATAGCTTTCCAACATATGCAGAATTCATGGAAATAAATATGAATTAAATAAATTTGCCTCTAAATTGTTCTGTTATAGAACAGTGGGTGTTTCTTTATTCTTAGCAAAGAAATCCTGCTTTGATTACAAAAACTAAGATGGACGGTAATCTTAGAATAGAATCTGTGTAAGCATAGTTATGCTCCTAGATCCTTTCAACAAGGATATCTTATAGAGATAGTTTCAGTAGATCAAAGTCACACGAATAGGGATAAATCAATAACCTCAATTAAATTTTTGTCGACTGTGAGCTTGTTGAGAGTTAAGGTGCCCGTTTTATCACTGCATAAGACATCCATCCCTGCCATTTCCTCAATAGCAGTCATTCTCTTTGTTATGGCACCCTGCATTAAAAAGTTGATATATGCTGCTTCAAAAGGCATATGCAATGCAACTATAAATGCATAGAATAGCATAAGAATATAACTGTATGAACCTGCTGAGATAAGCGATGTGAACCAATGGCCATTGTAACCGAAAGAACTGTTGGCATTGCAATGGGGATACCACCAATGAGTAGGACAAGAAGATTATCTACACCTTCACGATATTTTCTGTGTTGAACAGCTACAACGATAATCTCAGTAACCATCCCGATAGCAATTGAGCAAATGCAGAAGTTTCCAATTGCAGTCAAGACCTGTAACCCGCCAAAAGAATAAAAAGTAAATCCATGAAAAAGGTAAGCAACAATGAAACCTATTGCATAATAGTGTAATACGCATCAAGACTCCACATAGTAAGCAAATGGAAGTGGACAAAAGTTTCATGCAACTAAATTCTGTTCTGAGATTTCCTCAATACATGCAACGTGGTGTGCAGTTAAATGTTCAGTTGTCCACCAGCATATGAACATTAAATCATAGTGTATGATCAAGAGGAAATGATTTTTGAACCGGACCTGCTGAAAATGCCCAACATGTGTAGTATTTTCAACAAGGTGCGCTGCCCTTCCAAAGAAAGTATGCACTCCTGTGGCAATGACAACTGCTTCAATTTCTCCTTGCTTACATGTTGAACCCGAGTATACTCCATCACCAGGATTCTTTGTTACTGGCAGCGACTCTCCAGTAAGTGAAGACTGAAAAAACATAGACACCATGAGCAAATCTTGAGTAAGAATGTAAGACATGTTTAACTTTGATAAGTTGTTCTTTTGCAAACAATAAGCTTGCATATCTGTTACTGTATTTAAATGGGTAAAACTAAAAATACATATTACTACATACCTGATCAATTTTCAGTGGATCTCCTTGAAGCAGACGAGCATCAGCGGGAATGATGTCTCCTAGTTTGATGCTAATAATGTCTCCAGGGACTAGCACAGATGCATCTTCCTCGCTCCATTTTCCATCACGTAAAATCTGATGGAGAGATTTAATAGCAAAACCATAAATGGTCAAGTAGGATAGGACAGGGGAATAAAAAATTGTGCTGAAGGGATCGATTGCAATTTAATTCCATTTTGCAACAAGACGAACCTTAGCTTTTGGGGCCAACCGAGCCATCAGGGCTGCAGCTGCGTTGCCCGCATTATTTTCCTCCATAAAACTTATGGTTGAATTGACTACTAGTAGCACCAGAATGCCAAGAAAGTCATGGAAATCCACTCCCTTGCCCTGCACACGAGTTTTACAGAAGCAAACAGGAATTTTAAACCATAGTTCAGCGCAATTAGACGCCTCAATAAATATGTTTGATCACCAAGTAATTCTAATAAATTTCTATGGACTTACGCCTCCATGAGCCATCGTGATTGCCATGATGGCTGCCGCTTCCATAACCCATGACAACGGATTCCACATAAATCCCAAAAACTTGAGTATTTTACTCTCCTGTGACATAATTACACACCAAGAGAAATGGTGAGAACATATTAAAAATGTAAATTTCCTTGCACGACAGAGTAAACACCAATGAAGTGACAACAAACCTTCTTTTCTTCAAGTTTGTTGTGTCCAAACACTTCTAGGCGAACTTTCTGAACTTCATCAAGAAAAAGTGAGACCAGCTGTGGTACACTTCAACTTTTCAAGAACTTCTTCAATAGGTATATTTTCCTGCCAGTGAAAATGTTTGGTTAATCAAAAGATGGCGGAAATAGGGATGTTAACAAAAACTTTTTAGATTATTACAAAAACTGTGCAAACATAATTATAGCTGCCTTGAAGACATATTGGTGGAGAAAAACAATAAAAATTTTCATCTTCTCTTTTCCTTTTCCAGTCCAGCGAAGACAGGGAACATATTTGACCAACACTACTTAATCACAACTCCAAGATGACGGAAATAGGGATAAGAACTTTTTAGATTTTGTATAATTACTAGTCTTGAAAAAAATAATATGTAATCATAATCAAAGTAAATAAGTAATTGGGAAAGTAGACTTTTATTCTCCATACTCCCTACAAGTAAGTATTTATAAAACTTTAAACAACTAACAAGGATTTTATCTTCCTTACGTACTGTGGACCTGTGGTACTTGAGCAATAACCAATTAGATGCTAATTCAAACAATTGTAATTGAAGATCAATAGATGCTGTACGTACAGACTAAAGATCATCCAAGACCTAATCTATAGCGTAATACCATGCATTATAACTAGGTGCACCAGAAACTTGACAAGTCTGTAAGAAATGTACCAAATCGACAGTTTCTTTGCTGATGGCCTCAAGGGCAATTGTTGTCTTGTCCGCATCCATCTTGACTCTCCTATTTCAGCTCCTACCCAACAATGAGTAGAATCTGCATACCAAAACCTTTTTGTCAAACCAATTTACTATATGCATAAATTGAAGGAGTCAAAAAAAGAACTTGCTCAATCCATTTGCCGACTCAAACAATTTTGACTAGAAGGAATAATTTTCAGTTCAAGTGCAAACAATACAGCTGGACTGCATAGACTAGTATATATTATGTTTGGCAAAGACAAAGTTCACATAGGCTATTCCACTAACCAAGTTATGGCTAAAATTTGTTAAACTATCACATAAATTACAAAAAAAAGAAGGTAATTTGAGCTAATTAATGAAAAATGGAACTTAGCTATCTGATCAACCCAG
Organism: Panax ginseng; assembly: GCA_020205605.1. Taxonomy (NCBI): domain Eukaryota; kingdom Viridiplantae; phylum Streptophyta; class Magnoliopsida; order Apiales; family Araliaceae; genus Panax; species Panax ginseng. The sequence continues at coordinate 1,715,306 of CM035143.1, read as the reverse complement.
AAACATAAAAAAAATTGGCCCTTTTATTTATAGATACTTCACCTTACAAATATGAAAGAAAAGATTAAAATAATGCATACATACCCAAGAAGATGAATAGGGAGAGGGAGGAAAGATTTGGAATGTCGTCTCAGAATATATATAAGCTGCAATTGTAGTACAGGTAAGGACACCATAATAACACACACACACATAAATATATATATATATATATATATATGTATATATTTCTCCATATACATCTATAAAATAGATAACTTTTCTAAGTGTCCGTAAGGGAGAAGACGAAAGGGTAGCTTTTGAAGGTCCGTCGAACAGCAAAAACGAAACTGGACTGGAGAATTTAAAACGTGACGTTATGTTCGAATTGCTAGCTTCATAGTAATTGGCTTGCTTAATTTGCTTTCTTTGTATTGTATTTTGGCGCATTCTATTCTATTCGATTCGATTCAAACACCCGGCCCGCCAATGGATTCTTGTACAGCTAGTACTTTGTAAATTGTACAATTTTATTTTCTCTTGTTTTTTTTTATATTATCTATACACAATACTAGAATTTATATACAGTTTAAATTATGTTCATAGTATGAATATATTCAATTAATAATTAAATATACGAAATTACATGTATAAGAGTATCTATTTATTTAATTTGTTAATAAAAGGAAATTACGGCCACAAAGTGAATTGAATTTATTCATGTATATGAGATGATTACTACAACCTCTCTGTTGCCTTCCAAGTTCCAATGTCTTGCATCTTATCATAATGATAAATCCAAAGTTTCCAACATATATGCATGCAGTTGTCATTGGAAGATCACTATTTGTATATAGGAGCTTTTTTCAATTAATTTCATTGACCCATTTAATTTGTCGTTACCGCAAACGCTAATTATTTGCATATATATATATATATATATATAGGAAAAAATGGATATCTTGTATAAAATGCAAATTTTTTTTTTACAATGACTAAAAAGCGAGCGTCGTTTGACCCATTTATTTTAAAAAAAACACGGCTTCTCTTCACCCTCCTCCCAAAAACAATCGAACCTCTCCCCTCCTAAATCCCAGATCCAAGCTATCCCCTCCCAAATCGATCATGGAAACACGGCTTCTCTCCTCCCCTAATTCCCGAATCAAAAATCGCGCATCAGAAATTGCGATCTGAAGCATCTGAAGCATTCGATCAATGTTTTCAGGCCGCTGATTTTGGCTCCATTCTTTAATATCTATCTCCGCCAAACAATAAGGCCCCATCATCGCTCTCTCCCCATGATTTGCATACCCTTGGGACAACGGTAAGTATCTCTTGTAGAGAAGGTTTGAATATTAGCCCAAGTGCATCGAAGTAAATGTCAGTCCCAATTCCTAACATTACTACATCCTTCCTCCATTTAGTCTTTTATTTCACTGCAAAATAATAAAGAAACACAAGAAATAAATAATAAAAGATTGAGCATCACATTAGTAGTGCTGGTGCATGTCTACTATATTGTAAGGCCTTAGAAAAAGCGGGCTGTTTTTATAGTTGTAAATTTAGTTATCCTCTTCACAGGTCATAATTTTGTAGTTGTAGTATGATCACACAATTGTAACATTGCAAGTTATTTGCACAACATTTGTTTTAACGACATCCATGTTATTATTTGTCCTAGTCTGATTTCATTATTATTTGCAGCTTGTTGGAAATGTTTTCTTAGTTTTCTTCTTTAACATCTTGTTGGAAATGTTGAAATATTATTGGTGCTTAAAGTAGTTTTGTGCTGCCAATGTTGTTGTATTAGGTAGTGATTATATGGACACCAGCTTATTTGTTCATAACATGGCAGTCCTTTTCTGGAGATCAACAAAGAAGAAACTCAGTAAGAAATGGGAACATGACGTTTTATCATTCAAGAAATGCTGCTCTGTTTGATTAAGACATGTTAAATTGCCACAGAAATGTCACGTTTTGAATTGGTGAAAATTTTAGCATCCAAAACATGTAACATAAATAGAAAAGGTAAAAATATTACTAGAAAGAAGATCTAATATATATATTCAATAGTTTAATTGACAAACACCAAAATGTACAAACAAAACTACTAATATTTTCCATCCTTGCAGATGAAAAATAAAGCTCCGGATAAGCGGATCATTGTTTGCAAAAGGAAATCACAAAAACGCGTTTCCTTCCAAAATGGTTAAATTACTAAGATAACTAGAACTCATGCATAAAAACATATAATGCCGGTAGAAACAACTAAAAAAGCATACAAGTACAAACATTATTCAACATTTGTTTTAACGGTAATATTTTTTCACGCAATGTTTACGTAAACATACAACTCGAGAGTTATCCAACTAGAATTCTTATTACAAACAATTTGTGCAATCCATTTTCATGGGTCCATCTATCCAACTACCTCATGGAATATGTGTTCACCTTGATAATATTTCAACTCGATCACAAAACATACGGATCACGAACAATTTTCACCACTGCTCTTACTTTAACATGTAGCTTTAACTTCGAAGTGCGACTTTAACAAGTCTTTTAGCGATTCCACGATGAAGCATAAATGGTGACTACATTTTAAAGTCATGGCACGAAAAGAGCCTTAGCAATTAGATACATCAAAGAGAATAATATGATTTATATAACTTAATATGATGTAAAAACAGTTTATTTAATAACCACATCCCAAAAGTAAGTTCATTTAAATACCAATTATCTATATAATGAACCAACTTCGTTTAAATACCAATTAGGGAAACATACTGCTTAGAATATAGAAAATTTCATTCAAGGGTCATGTTCATCATGTTTTCGTAGTTAGAATAAGAAGAAAGTACCTTTGGTGGTTTTGTCTTTTCCTTTATTCTCTTTCTTATTATCGTTGTCTTTGTTATGTTGAATTGCTATTAATAAACAACAATAAAATAAAAATTAAATATTTATAATAAAAATAAATAAATAAACATAACAAAATGAACTGTTTGTACCTAGTTTTGGACAAGTAGTCCTATAATGGTTGGCTTCACCACACACTCCACAATAACGAGTTTGTTTACCCTTTACGTCTTGAGCTACCTCTCTACCCGATTGAAATCTCGAGGCTCCCCTTGGTCTACCTTTAGTACTAACTGGTCCATTGGGATCACACACTGTTATTTCTGGAATGTCAACAAAGGAAACAACTGGACTAGATGTTTGAGTTGAATCCATCTGACAAATCACATCTTGTAATTTTTTCTCCTTTATCCTTTTTATCATATCATCCAATAAATATTCAACTTCATTAAAAATTGTCAGTGATGAAGTAGCATCTTGTAACACTTTGGACATTTTTGATTTGAGAGAAAATACCATCATAGGAGTCACATCAACCTCGCTTGATGAACATCCAACAATATCAGGTCGATACTTAGCATCCATAGTCCATCTTTTCAATATATATATTTCTGGAATGGAAACAAATTTTTTAAATCTCATAACACAAATGATATGCTTGCATATCATTCCTTCCATATCGAACTTTGCACAAGAACAATTAAGAGTCGCCCACCATCATACAGAGCGGTTCTCCAATTGACTTTAGGACTCGTGCTCTTTCCAACTTTGTATTCAATTATGTCTCCATCCTTCCTCACCTTCTCCTTCCAATAGGAATAACTAGCCTTAAATTCAGTGTGAAATATGTCGAACATTTTTCTTGTGTATAGTTGTCCAGCTTGTTTCTCAATCTCCAACTCAGTCTCATATATCGGGTGAGAATTTTTTGTCTTGAAATCTTCTTCTTTACGCTTCATTGAAGCGAGATACAAGAGCATTTTCATATTCGTCCACAAACTCATTCAATGGAGTTAACGCATGAACAAATTCATCAAAAAATGAATTAATACTCTCTCACCACGTTGGGTAGATGTCATTCCAAATTTGTAAAGATGTCTCTGAAGTATGCAGGAACCCATTGATGTCGCATTTCATATAAGTTCATCAACTATGTTGGATTAAGAATTAATGAAGTCATTTTAATTCGGAAAAATCTATGGTACTGAAAAATTTACGGGCTATCTCGGGTGTTTAATTTCAGGCTTTGTAACATTACTTTTAATTATGGTTTTGATTTCTATATGGACCCTAAATTCATCTTGTTTTCTTGTGTTTCTTTATTATTTTGCGGTGAAATAAAAGACTAAATGGAGGAAGGATGTAGTAATGTTAGGAATTGGGAATGACATGTTACTGATGCATTTGGGCTAATATTGAAACCTTCCTCTACAAGATATACTTCATTGTTATCCCAAGGGTATGCAAATCATGGGGGAAAGGTTGATGGGGCCTTATTGTCAAGTGGGAGATAGATATTGAAGAATTGAGCCAAAATCGGTGACTGAAAACATTGATCGAATGCTTGAGATGCTTGGATCGCGATTTACGATCTGCGATTTCGATTCGGAATTGGGGAGGAGAGAAGCCGTGTTTCCATGATCGATTTGGGAGGGGGAGAGCTTGGATCCAGGATTTGGGAGGAGAGGTTCGATTGTTTTTGGGAGGAGGTGAAGAGAAGCCGTGTTTTTCTTTTTAAAATAAATGGGTCAAACGACGTCGTTTTTAGCTGCTGTGTGAAAAAAAAATTTGTACAGCTGTGCATATCCATTTTCCCCATATATATATATATACATATATATATATATATATATATAAATATATATGCCAGCAAAAACATGTATATATATTTAGATATATCATATATTAATACTTCCTCTCCCTATAGTTTAGAATTGTGTACAAGAATTAAAAAAATGATTGAAAAATATTAAATATAGTATCAATTGTCTATAATACCCTTAAAATCTTATTTATTATCATATTTATCTCATACTCTCTCTCATCTGTAATATTTTTTCTATGAGAGATAATTTTAAAAAAATTATAATTAATTTTCCTAAACGTCAAATAATTTAAAATAAATAAAATTATCTAAAACCTATATATATATATATATATATATATATATATATATATATTATGGGACAGATAGAATATACATTCATTTTTAGGTACGTACATACCTACAATGAAAAGATAGCTAGAAGCCTAGAATGTGCCAAGATGCTTAGATATCATATATATCATGCATTAAGAATCCAATGCTTTAACAAAAATATATATTAATAAGGACAAATACTTTAATACATGCAAGAAGTACTAAGAGTGATTATTCCTAAGTACACCTGCAAATATATATATATATATATATATATATATATATATATATATATATATATATATATATATATATATATATATATATATATATGATCGAGATCAAGAACATTCTCTTTAAATAACATTACGCCTTAAATAATATTTTTATTAAAACTAAATGCGTTTTTGGAGGGACGCGGTGACATTTTTATAAATACGCGGTGGCATTGTATTTATAAAAATGCCACCGCGTCCCTCCAAAATGACGTAGTTTTAATAAAAGAATGTTATTTAAGATGTAATGCTATTTAAAGAGAATGCTCTTGATCCTACCTATATATATATATATATAATCGATCGTGTTAGGACCGATCAAAAGCAGACAATTTTATTTTTTTTTTTTTTAAAATAACTAAAAAAAAATTATTTAATATTTTATAGAACTAAAATTTTTCTATAAATCAATGTTTTGGACGTGTTTTGAATACCTATACAAAAAATGGTGAGTGCAATCTGTAGATATACATACATACATGTTATGTTATACGCACCTAAATCACACCCAAAACACTGTATTATGAAAAAATTTCAATTCTATAATTTTTTTTTTTAATGTGTTTTAAAAAAAAAAACCAAAAAAAAAAAAAAGGACCGGATTTTAAACATGTCCGGGAGTCCGGACAGGATCCGGTTCCTATATATATATCTAATAAAATACAAATAATTTTAAATTTTTCGCTCACTCAATAAATCATCTGGGCCGTCCAAAATTTGAGATAAATCCCACCGTCCATACAGTGCCGGAGGCACGAGACACATCTAGTATATATATATATATATATATATATATATATATATATATATGTGTGTGTGTGTGTGTGTGTGTGTGTGTGTGTGTGAAATATGTGTGTGAACATGTGTATAAACAAAGCTAGACCATTTTTTGGAGTGTGATTGCTTAATTACAAGTGAAAATCATTATTGACATTAATTTATACTTAAATATCCGACAACAAATTAATTTGAATTTTATAAATAAAACAAGTAAAATTAAAAGGACATTGGTAAATTAAAATGCTTCTTGATTGATCTCAGCTCAATGATGGATACGAAGCTGCTCGTGTTATAGGATTTCGAATATAACATTTTTTATGTCCAAATATTTTAAAATAAAATATAAAATATATTTATATGGCGTCAAATTAAATTGGTTTCTACTCTCGTTAGACTTGTAGAAAATTATATATTTTGTGATTTTTTTTGGGTACCAATAGACAGTGAATGCCTTTCAATTAATCACAATTATTTACAAAATATGTTATCCTGTCTAATTGTATTATGTTGTCCATGTGTCATGAGTTTAAAACTTATGGGTTATCTTCCTATAGGTGTAAAAGTATAGTATCCAAATTAAGAACACTAATTAACCTAGTGACATGCCAAGAAAGAATTGTATAGAATAATAACCTGACAATTTTATCTCATCCTAACTTTAATAAGACTTGATTCTTTTAAATAAAATTTATATTTTCACAACTAACAAAATATATATATATATATATATATCATAGATTAAAATTCATATGATAAATGTTGAGTAATGGATTCACATTTTAGTTATATTCTATGTTTACTTTGTGGGACAAGGGACTTTAAATCTCTTTAAAAAATTCTGTTCATGAGCTAAATAAATTAAAAAAAAAATTATTATTTTTTCCAATTGAAGTTTGATTAAAGGTTTTCTTAACATGTACTCTTAGTATGTTAAACACAAAAATCAAGTGTTAGACATTAAATTCAAAAAATAAAATATATTAAAATATATATTATATTTGAATTCCATACTTAGCATATGACATGAGGTCACATGTTAAGGGAATTATGTTTCCTATAGAATTAAAACCTCACTGTTCTAATGTTGAGGATGGTCCCACTTCGACAATCATGCAATATTTAGTTAGTCAAAGTCAAGGAGAAAATGACAACACAGGCGACTTTGACCTTAAAGTCAAGAACTACTTTTTCAGACAACAAAGTCAATAATTCCTTTTTTAGAATTTTTTTAGGGTTTTTTTGGGAAACTTAAATATTTACTTTTGTTCCTAAAAGATTATCGGTTAAGATTTTTGCACATGAATTAAAAAAATCATTTAATACTACTCCCTCCGTCCCTATTTAAATGACATTTTAGAGTTTTTTATTTGTCCCTAATTAATTGAAGTTTGTTCAAATCTAAGAGAATTAATGATAATTTTTCCAAAATTATCCCTCATTACTCTACCTATTTTTTTGGTACTTTAAACTCTTGTACTATGATAAATTAATAATTTAAAGGTATTATAGACAATTGAGTACTATATTTAATGTTTTCCAATCATTATCTTAATTCTTGTGTCCATCTCTAAAACGTTATTTAAATGGGGAAGGAGAGAGTATCATTTAACAATTAAAATTTGTTTGAAATTACATCACTACCCATTTATGGGAAGCTAAAAACTATTAATACAAGGAATATAATTTCTTGGGACAACGAGAGAAGATAATGATGATATAGGAAAGTAAATAATTTATTCTCCTAAAAAATTGTAAACGACAAATAAATTGAAATAAATTTTTTCTTCTAAAACGATAATCTTTTAGGAATGAAAATAGTATTAATTTATTTGGTTTGTATAATAATTTTTTTATTTGGTTTGTATAATAATTTTTTTTTAAACTGAACACCAAATGCCTAAAAATATGAATAACTTTGATTAGTAGATAGTAAATATATATATATATATATATATATATATATAATGTTGACTTTTTACTTAATTTCACCTGTTTCGATCTTGTTCAAGGGACCGGACTACTACTGCTACGTGCCATTGTTACTTCAATTATCACAAAAATGGATCTGGAAGTAGTTAATTTAAGTCGCAAGATTTTTATAATTGTCTCAATTATGAACATAAATAAAGATCGAGCCACTGGGTGTTGCTAGATTCCAATTCTTCATAACCAAACTGATTGATCTAACCACCCATGTCATCTATATATATATATAATTGTGGCAGCCATGCATACACATGAAAAAAAATCCAAAGGGAGCTGACTGACCGATTGATAAAGAAGACACATCACATGAAAGGGTAATGAAAAAAGTTGCTTAATACAGTCAAATATATAAATCTCTCGGAAGGTACGTACATTACCTGATTACCGGGTCACTGTTTTCTACTTATAAGTTACCTTACCCGTACGTAAATATTTGTATTTCTAGTGTAGAGTGAAAAGATCCACCGCAGGTCCTATTCCTGGCCACAAAAAGGAAGATGGCTGCGTTAAGTTGACGGCATATGAACTTTAATGATTTTTCTAGCGACTTCAACTAGTTTAGGAATAAGGCTTAACTGAATAGTAAATTAAAATATTTTTACCATGGTATTGGTAGCTAGCTAGTAATATTTCTTAAAAGTGGTGTGCATGCAAGTGGTTTTTATGCTCACGACAGATCGAGGAGATATCATGAACATGTATTGATATATGTATATAGTATTTTTCGTCAATATGAAACTTCCTGAGATTAAAAATATCCACACAAAAGAGTACACCTAGACAGAGCCGTCGGAAAACTCTTACCATGTAAAAATCAATACATAATTTTTTAGATCATTCGGTTGTGTGTATGAGGGTGTATTAATCTAGAACTTACTTTTGCCTTGTGAATGATCCAACACACACACACACACACACACACACACACACACATATATATATATATATATATATATATATATATATATATATATATATATATATATATATAGGGAGAGAGAAAGAAAGAGAGAGAGAGAGCTAGTTTTGGCCATATCGTGAGCCAATTAGGCATTACTTGGGATAGAATATATACCTTTAGTTAAGCTTCTATTTGAGCATATTTGCATAGAACATTTAGACTTTGATAGGGTGGTAAACCATAATCCTAACAACATATTTCCTTGTTCAAATAGTAATGAATTAAAACCTTCCTAGCTCGTGGGAGATGATTTAATATTTGCAAATATCTCAAAACCTTATAATTAGATTAAGATGCTCTATCATGAATTTCTCTCATAAGCTCTTCACTTGAATAGTAACGGTACGTACATAGTGGAGGTAAGAGTAGAATCTGAGATTTTTAATTATGACTTGTGATTAATTAATTAATTAAGGTGCCTTGTCAGAACGGTACGTACATAGTGGAGGTAGTATTCTTATTTGTATGATACTCACCCGGTCATGCACTAATTGTCATAATTGTTTACTTTGATAGAGATTAAAGAAGCTCAAATCAAATTTTAGTCCTTAAGAATCATTATATTAATTGCAACACAACTTTCAATATTGCATTTAAGATATTGTGATATACTTTTATATATATATATAAAAATTTGGAAACACAAACCCGATTGCCGATTTTTGGAATATTAATATCCTTACAAGAAGAGTGTTCATTGTATCACACTGCATAGCAAGGATGTAAGGATTACAATAAAATTAATGTAGTGTTTGTCCAAATATTCCACTTATTCTAAACGCAATTTATTTAACTTAAAAATATTGTATTTAGAGTTTAAATACAACATTTCAAAAATAATCTGTGAGCCGGATAACCCAACGTACCCTCAATACTCGCGTAGTATACTATACTACTGGTATATATAATCCGTCTAAACATATAGGACCATAAGTTGATGATATCCCATACTCATAAGACCATCAATGGATAGAGAGATAACGGCGACGGAAGAGGGAAATCAAATAAACCTTGATCCCAAACACCACTACTACTTTCCCAACTCGTCGGCGACAATAACGGAGCTACACAAAATGTATTACTATCTGATTTTGCTTGTTCTACTAATTTCTCCTTCTTCATCCCTTCCTTGCGCTCATGCTGCTGCTCATTTTCCATTTCCACTCCTCTGCGTCTTTTCCGGCTACCATCCACTGAAGCAGAACCGGCTTTTCCGATTTCCAGAGGGAAGTTGAGAATGGCTTTGGTTCCGCGCAACTCGTAGGCGGCTCGGTCATAAGCCTTGGCAGCCTCAACGGCCGTGTCAAAAGTCCCCAACCAAATCCTGGATCCTCGACGCTTCGGATCTCGGATCTCTGCTGCAAACTTGCCCCACGGCCTCCGTCGGACTCCTCTGTAGTGTCTCTTTTCCTCCTCTTTAGAAGCCTTTACTTTTTTCTCAGAAATAGCCGCTGGCTGCTGAGCTGACTCGGCGAAGTCTAACCACTGAAGTTTCTTAACCGGAGGAAGATCGATCTTCAAAGACGGCTTTCGTGAACTGGACTCAGCCGGCCTAGGTGAAGTGAGATCGATTATTTCAGGCTCAAAATCGATTAAATTGGAAGGAAATGAAAACGTTTCAACTTCATTTGGATTCAAATAATCGGAGATTGTGATAACAGGAGAATCACAGCATAATTCTATTGGAGAAGATGAAGAAGAGGAAGAATCAGATTGAGAGCAAATTTCAGTTGATGAAAAGTCGTCAAATTCATTGAGAAAGGTCTCAACAGGAGAAAACTCGTCGAGAAGATGCTGTCTAATGAAATTTAGGGCGGAAGCCTCCATGTTTGAATTGAAGCTAAAAATGAAGAGTGAAATTGAGAGAGGAGAGCGAAATAGAGAGAGAGAGTTGGTTGGTTGACTGATGGAGAGTGGAAGCAAGGAGTGGCACGTATTTATATATCCTTGGAGGAGGGATTGGATTTTGTTTCGTTCAAACATTGACTTGGACTTCGTAAGCGGGTGGGTTCCTACTTCCTAAGTACGATACAAGAAGGAAGCATCCTCCATTCCATTCCTCCTGTTGATAGGTTTGAATTTTTATTTTTATTTTTTATTTTTATTAGAAATATTCTCGTGTCAATTTACAATAAGTATATATATATATATATATATATATATATATATATATATATATATATATATATATATATATATATGATAAGCTACAGCTTAATTATATCAGGGCTGTTGGAAAGTTTGAATTTGAGAGTCAAAACAATTAACCAACGGTAGGATATAAGTAGGATAATTAAAATTAGGAATATTGGATGAATATTCTAAAAATTACATGCATGCAACCTTTGGTAGTTATACCAGATGTTTAATAGAAAAAGGTTACATTAATTTTGTGTATTGCAAAAAAAATGTTTCTTTATCACCATGCAAGTTGTTTATCTAGGAGCTCGATAACAATTAAAAGGTTTCATTCAAAACAATTATGTAATTCGTCACGTTGTGTTATTGTGTTGAGATTGGATATGTAATTCGTCACGTTGTGTTATTGTGTTGAGTAGTATGCTCAGTGTGTTTTTCCTGCGTAGTTCGCATCTGTTCAGGTTTCGATAAAGAATCATTAGTACTGCTAGTAAAAAGCGTTTTATTTTTAATTAACATTTGTACATGCGTATTAATCATCTGAAGAAGAAAAAAACTTTCCTCTTTTATTATATATATCTATCTAACCAAATACAAATGATTTTGTATTTTCCGCTCACCCTAATAAATTATCTCATAGTTTATTTTTAAAAAAGTTTGGGATAAATCGCATCATTCACGAAATAGTCTTTGGAGATACTTTTATATATATATATAATATATATGTCCTATCTCACAGCTTACGTTAGCTGGGTACTATTTTAGTTAACAGACCGTCCATTCAATTAATAGAGCACTGAGATTAAATTTGGTCTGAGCATGGCCGCACCTCCTATGTCTTACCTAGGGCCAGTTTGAAAAGCCAAAATACGTTGAGGATGGATCAGATGAGTAATATATTTAATGTACTCTAATATCTCAATATAATAATAAAAAGAATAAAAAAATATCAAACTTAAAAAGTTTGATATCAAAATATTAAATTTAGTGTACGTACTCCAATATTTCTAAGTTTGATATTAGACTCTTTTTCCCCTCCTTTTTCTAGTTCAAGAATTATTTCATGCACGCATGCATGATCTATGCAACGGGTAATCTCCAAGCTAGGGTGGTTAGACATCTAATCTTCATAATTAGCGAGCGAGATCATTAATTACTACAAGTAATTAACCTGCATGGCCCATGCATGCATGTTTTGAATTTGAACCGGTAATCACTATAACTATATATATTAAATTAATTATCAGCATCAACCTAATTCATTCTCTGCAAATTGGCAACGTACAATAATAATTTTTTTTCCTGTTTGCATACAAATTGCAATCCTCAATAATTGAAGCACTCAGTCGTATATGTTGTGTTAATAATTTAATTAATTAACTCAGTCTAGTAGTACTATAGCTAGCCGCCTTAACCTAATTTCTCTTTTTTTTTAAATTGTATACCTAATCGCCTTGTATAGTCGTATTACCATAGAATAATTCTAAATTTTGCGCGCGCGCGCACACACATATATATATATTCTTTTAATTAATGAAAGAAAACAGATGTTCATTAATTTACAACGATCCTGCTTTGACAAAGTTTATTTTTTAGTTATTTTAAATTAAAATATATATTTTGATAAATATATATGTGACGGAATTGGATTGACGGCTTAGATAGAATAAATTAGGATGTGGCTATCTTAATTGTGGCATATTAAGGGTGGTCACTCTATAACTAAAAACAAATTAATAGGTAATAATAATAATAATAATAATAACAATAATAATAATAATAAATATAATTCATCAAATATATAGAGTTTATTAAAAATACATTAATCATTACAAATTTATTTTTTTCCATTTTTTTACAATTGCCTCATATATTTATCAACTCTTGAGAAGAATCGAATATAATTGAGGACGTTTACTAGTCCTAGAATTTATAAAATAACTACGAATATTTTTTGCATCCTATTTTAAAAAAAGAAGTAAACGTAAATAGAAGAAATACAATCAAGTATAATTTAAAAAAGGAAAAGAAAATTAAAAGAAAAAAGAGTCCTACTCTTAAATATATATATATACTTCATGTAATACATAATATACATTAAATTATCAATCTATACTTTTGTACAAGTTTTAAGTGGTGTAACTTGAGATTCCAAATTTGTACAAGTTGTAAGTATTTTTTTTATATGTTTTTTCTTAATTATGGGTGGTCATTTTAACATATTCTACCCCTTACTAGTTGGAGTTATTACAAATTTAAGGCTAGTCAAGTATAATCACCCTTGCCTCCTACTAATGTACTAATAATAAAATTATATTTTATAAAATATTTAAAACCCTTAACACTAGACGTAATTTTGTAATTTATATGGTCCGTTTATAATGGCTAATCTGATCGTGACACATCCAATAAAAAATTATTTTAAATAGTTGATAAATCATATCATGATCGATCCATATATACAATTAAGTAGTAGAATAATTTAAAGAAGAAAAACAAACACTGAGCGTCTACTATAGGGAAAATATATGATATAAATGTTGCATGATTGTCATTTGGATTACTTTAGGAGAATATTTTATTAATTTCAGTGAGTTACCAAGAACTTACTACAGAACTTAATCTTGCGTGGTCCAAAAGGACCTTTATATATTAATGGAGTATAATGCGACTGAGTTACTGCAATGTCAATTATAATTTTTAGTATATGGTTTTCCTTTGAATAGGTTAATTTAATGTTCATTCCTTTGAATAGGTTAATTTATTACTATATACTAATACATTTTTGGTATTAATATATAGTTAATCATATATTAATATATATATATATATATATATATATTTGTTATTTAAAAGGTTAAAAATAAATTTAGTAATATTTTTTATTATTATTATAGCTAGCTACACTTGAAAGTTTAAACTACAACCACCTGAAGTTCTCTAGGTTTACTTTAACCTTTTCTATTTTTATGTGGAAAAGAGAGTATTGAAATCAAATAAACTACTGTATTAGTTAAAAGTAGTAGTACACCAGGTACTTACTTTAGCCTTTTTTGTTTTTATGAGGAAAAAAGAGTATTGGAATTAAATAAACTAGTAGTTATTACACGTACGGGGTACTTATTAATTAAGACTCATTAGTTTTTAATTATTTGTTTGCCCTAATTTCTCATACATGCATCGCACGGGGCCGATCGTGACCAATCTGACTTTAATACTTAATTCTTCCGTTTTAAAATATTTTTAAATTAACATAAATTTATTTAATTAATTTTAATTGATACAATAATAAATATTATAAACTATTTATAAAATATTAGTCACTTTAAAATTTATTATATTATTATAATTTATATAAAATTATCTTAATTTTAAATTTAAAAATACGATTAAATTTTAAAAGTAGTGAAGAATGATGTTATAAATTAAAAGGGAAGTGGTATTTGATAGTATGATGCATGTATCAAACAGAAACAAAGACTTATTCATATCATAGATATCATGCATTCTATCAATATCTACTTTTTTAAATTGAGGAACAACTCAACTTTGAGAATTGAGAATATCTTTAACCAAGTCCCGAGTTAAATATATACTCCTTCTCTTCTTGTTTTAAAGTTGTGTACAAATATTAAGGAAATAATTGTACTTCCTCCATTTCTATATGTAGGTCGTTTTAGAGTATTCTCAGATATTTTGTTGTAGTCGAAGTATTTAATCGAATTTCTTATATATTTTGTTGTAGTCAAAGTATTTAATCGAATTTCTCATATATTTTGTTGTAGTCGAAGTTCTCATATATTTTACTATAATTGAACGGTTATGTTTTAAGTTCCGGAAAGATACTATTTTGGATACATGCAGCTTGTATTTTTTATTTATTTATTTTTATCTTTTTATATTAAAGACAAAATTTTGAATTTTTATTTTATTTTCAACGCTACTCAACTAAATGATCGATTCATATTTTGGAACAACTTAAAAAGAAAATTAATTGGCACGGGGAGAGAAAATTAATAATAATATGTTTATATTTTGGAACAACTTAATATATTTTCTTTTGCACAATATACTTAATTAACAAAGCGTTTTTTTTAGGCCATATTTATTTATAAGGATTCCGAAATTATAATTTATGAAATTATAATCTCAATATTATTAATCCTAGGATTAAATAGTTCTAATCACGTATTTATTTTTTATAGGATTATTCATGACATAACTTAAAATAATCTCATGTTATTTTTATTTTTTTTCCGGATTAATTAAAGGATTGAATTAAAAAATATCATTTGGAGTATTATACTATTACCAATAATAACATATTTTAAACTTATTTATACATCAAAAAATGATGAACAATTAATTATATAAACTTTTAAATAAGTGGTTATATTATTCAATGATCACCGGAAAAAACTTCACCCCACCCCCTACCAAAAAATAATAATATTTACTGGTTATGTAAAACCCCCACGCCAACCCCCTCACCCTCACCCTCACCCCACCCCACCACACCACACCACACCACACCACACCACCTCTACCCATAACTATAGCATTTACTCACTTCGTTCCATGATAAAAGTCATTATTACTATTTTGGGTAGTCCCATGTTAAATGTCTATTTTCTTTTAATAACCAAATTTTTACATATTTTTCCTATTATACCCGTAACATTAAATATCTCATACTTTTCTTATTCTAATTCTTTGTCCATATTTAATGACATTATTATAGATAATTTTGTCATTTTATTCATCTTCTTAATATGTGCAAAAAGTTCACCATGACTTTTATCCTGAAACGGAGGAAATATTAATTATCACCTTACTATTTAAAATAATATTTATAAAAAAATTAAATATTTTTATTTCATAAAATTTAGAGTCTTACACCCCACCCTCACCCTCACCCTCACCCTCACCCTCACTCCTAACCCCTAACCTTTACTCATACCCCCAACCCCTCTCACCCTACTCCTACTCCTACCTGTACCATATCTACCTGTAGTGTGAAGTATCGAAGAATTTCTGTGGGTGTGGGTGTGACATATATGGATATGAATGTTTGAGTGCCATAAGAGGAAATTAAATAGACGAGTCGATCCATCCCATTTTTTGTCTGGACAATAAATATTATGGTTGACAAGTACGTACATTTATTAAAGGAATAGTTAACAGGAGGAAGTACTTGGAAGTTGATCAAATTAAGCTTCCTTTAGAAAAATAAAAATTGTAATTATTATTAGTATTAATTCACTTAACTAACAAGTAACAACACAAAAATAAATATATAAAATTATAAAATATATAATATTCTTTTATATTTTATGAGTTCATAGTTACATGATCATCAAACGGCCACGGGGAATCCCCAGATTTCATTTCTTAATAGCAAAGCTTCCTCCTTTTTATATATATAGTAGTAATAAAGAATTTATTCCACTCGAACTTTCTAGGAGCTTCCAACCTTTTATGCTATCACTAAGTAAAATCTAACGGCCAATATCCTCACACATGTTAACAGATCTTTCCGCCAACTCACACCCGAAACACGACGTTTAGCGAATCCATCCGGTATATTTTAATTAGATTGGGGTCCACACCATTTCCTTTCAACGGAGCCGAAGCCACACTTTTGACTTTACTACTACGGAGTAAGTACTATATAGAGATGCAACGGAGTTTGATTGTTACAGAGAGATAATATAGGGAGAGAACTCTGGTGTTGAAATTAGGTGGTTTTCAGATCGTAAATTGGTGAATTTTATAGGGAGAGAGATGTCTGATCACGAGGAATCCAAAGCTGAGTCGGTGATGGAGAAGATAAGTGAGAAGCTACATGGACTCGATTCATCATCATCGGATTCCGATGACGAGAGCTCCTCGTTGAAGTGCAAGGTTTTTCGGATCTTCGGACGGGAAAAGCCGGTTCACAAAGTCTTCGGCGGTGGCAAAGGTATGTACATCATTTTTTATATAAAAATATATCCATGTAAATATGTTATTCTAATATCCATTTCGTTTTTCTTAATCCGGTGACATCAATTATTAATATTATTGGAATGCGTGACACTTCTTTTTCAGCAGAGGTGAGATGGGAAAGTTAATATCCCTCTGTCATATGTCTCAATATTCTTGTCAAATACAAAAATTTGAAGTTATTTTAGTTAAATTGACTAACTTATCAATGAAGTTAACTTCTCCATCTCTTTAGTTTTAAACCTAAATTCCAACGTTACCTTACCTTTTGAAGGATATATCACGAAGATGTTTTTCTTTCTTAATTAGTAAGATTGGTAATATTGCCATATTGGTATAGAAATCTCTCTCAGATGAGCTGGGTAGGTATTTTCTTGAACTTCATGTTTTCAAACAATTGAGATGGAGCGAGTAGCGAATAGGTTCAAATATATTGCCTCGAGTTCATAAGTTTCATTTCTGCATTGGTGTAATCCTTCATTCCCTATTATCTATATACGTACGCATTTCAAAAATACTTTGTAATGTGCTGGTTGTAGTGGCTGATGTGTTCCTGTGGAGGAACAAGAAGATATCAGCAGGAGTTCTAGGTGGGGCGACAGCTATTTGGTTTCTGTTTGAAGTGTTGGGATACCACTTGCTCACTCTGGTTTGTCATGGGTTGATACTCTCATTGGCTATTTTGTTCCTGTGGTCCACTGCCACCAACTTCATCAACAAGTAAACCAATTCATATTGTTGTTCATTTTAGCCAACTATGGCTAATGAATTCTTAACCGGTTTAATGGGTTATAACCTTGTCAGGTCTCCGCCACGAATTCCAGAGGTTTCCATTCCAGAGGAGCCAATTATGCAATTTGCTGAGGCTCTGAAAGTTGAGATCAATAGGGGGTCTGCAATTATAAAGGAAATTGCAATTGGGAGAGATCTGAAGAAGTTTCTCTGTGTATGTTAATTATTTCAAGTTATTAAGGGCAATCCACATGTTTTTTATATTATGTTAATGATCTCATCTCATCTCATCAACTGTTTGTTTATCATTGTATGTTTTTTTTTCATTAACCAGGTGATTGCTGGGTTATGGATCTTATCAATTTTGGGCAGTTGCTTCAACTTCTTGACATTGTTCTACATAGGTAAATAATATGCTGTTTAGTTTTGTGAATCCTATACCTCATGTTAAGTACTTGCACTACATCTCAATGATTCTTGATGCAGTATTTGTGTTGCTCCTCACGGTACCTGTGCTGTATGAAAAATATGAGGACAAAGTGGACCCATTCGCAGAGAAGGCAATTATTGAGATCAAGAAACAGTATGCAGTATTTGATGCAAAGGTTTTAAGTAAGATCCCAAGGTGGCCCCTAAAAGACAAGAAGAAGGATTAGAGGAAAACTTGGTATCTGTTACCCGTTTAGACAATTTTATAGTCTCTCCTTATATGTGAATTTAAGAACATCATTATTGTTTAGACAACTACTTCATATTTTAGATTTGTTTTAAAGCTTCTGGATTAACACAATATGGATATGTCTGAGTTTTCTATGTACAACACCGCACAGTTTGGTTCACTGATTATGTATATATGGTACTATATTTAATGTTAAACGCATTGGATTTGAGCCTCTAGGATGTGATGTTTATCTGTTGGCTTGAAATAGGGGGCATGTTAATTGTTGGTTAACATAATTTGGCGAAATCTTTAGGTTATCATGCAGTATGTTCTTTTTTATCTTAGTACCCAATTATATTTATTTCCCTTTCCTGACCATAGCATGAGTTTGTCATCATCTGCCAAAGTTCCAGCAGGAAACAGTTGATGATATAAACAACCACTGTTTCTGAGAAGAGAATACTAATAATGAATTTGTGCTTCTTCCATGGCAAGATTTGCAAGTGGTGGAGCCTGTTCTTGTATGGTCTTGGATCTATTAATTTGTTGGGATCTACGCATCATTTTACAGAATGAACATGTTTCCAATATGGAATGTCTCAGACCTATTAATGTCTAGGTTTGGCTCTTGGAAGTTGGAACAATGTTTATGAGTATCTTGCCAGAAGGTCTGCAAAATATGTAGGTAGGGACGTAGGGTAGGTAACAAGTCGCAAATAGGAAACACAAAATACCCGTACTAAATGTACAAACTGTGAATATATTCAAGCAGGCTGAAAGTTTATTTCATGCTCTAGTTATCTTTCAATCATGAGGTTTCTACAAACTAACATGTACCTAGTTAATACATCATTTTACCTCCCGAGCATCCTGAAAAGAAATCTTAATGATTTATTGATCTATTTAATGGAATCCACAATCCAATTTTTAGCTGCACTGATGAGATGTCCCGAGAGAGAAATTTCTACATTTTACAAAGCTACAACAGCAGCATATGCAATGTGACAGAATGTACACCCAGGTTTATCCTGGGACGGGGGCACTTAAAAACATAGTTTTTCATGTATAACTTTGCTGGCTATATTACTGACGTACGGCTAACTGGATCCATTATGTCTCAATAAACTAGTCCGATCAATAACTCATTCTTTTTCTTCAACATTTTACGGATAAGGTTTGGCAGACGCCAAGGAAAATGCTCATCACTTTCATAGCTGTTAAAGAAACCTGTTATTTTATAGGAAGTAAGATAGCTGCTCCTTTTTCCTTGAACCTCCTTCCCCATACAAGTCATTCCATTGCTTCAGCTCACTCATAATAGATCCCTCAGCTGCAAAGCTTGCTGCGACCTGTAACACAATTGCAAAGATAAATGTGTATAGGCAGCAGTATGAAAATCCTTACAGTTTTTAGCAACAACAAAAAATAAAATAACAAAATCCTTGCAGTTATCAATTCAGATGCACTACAGCTTACTAAATCTTGCTCCAACTTGAGGTCCGTAGGCCATAGCCACAATATTCAATTTCTTTTTCCTTATCTTGTTTTGATAGAAATACACAGAAAATTATCTACCTAGGAAACTATAAAATTCAAAATGTTAGATGACATCATAATAAGCAGGGCAAGAACTGTGTCTAATGTGCAGTCTTTCTTCAACATCCTATCAGTATATAGTGCTCCCTTTTTAAATCTTCTTTCTCTACCATTACTATTTTCCCCATAGTTGAAGATATTCTCTTCCATTGGTTAATTATCAATTAGACGGTTTTTAAAGCAACTGTATAAATATGGGAAACAAAAATAGGATATCAATAATGGAAGTCCATACTCATATTAACAGGTATACTAAGTATATATTTCTTTTAATTTTGTTATTTGGGGTTCCTAGGGGGTATATTCACCTGATTTTTTGCTTCCCTAAAGTCCGCCATGTTCAATGGTCTTATAATGATTACTTTTTCCTCTTTATCTTCTTCTGTAACTGAAGTACCTTCAGAATTCTGCCCTTCTTTGTTTTTCCGCTTCTTCTCCTGCATAGTTGAAGGATAGCTAACTATTAAAATAAGGAACAAAAATTGGCAGGCAATTAAGGGACAAAAAGTGGTGCGAATTCAGCTGATCACTATATATCCAAAAATGAGGAAATGAGATTAGTGTAGTCAACCCCAAGTAGGAGGAAGGAGATAAAATTGAGTCCAATTGAGCTACGATTAATGTACTTACTAGATCCTTCATCCTTTCTTGCTGTATTAACTCCCTAACTGGTCGATAAGCGGCAGTAGTGCACAAGTTCTGTTTTCAACAATTTCCCATAGTTAATCAGCTAATTATGAATTCGAACACTAATGCAAAAATAAGAATTACAACCTTCAGATCACTTCCGCTGTAGCCTTCTGTCATAGTGGCAAGTTCTTTGAAATTTAATCCATCATCTACTTTTTCCTTTGCCAAGAGAGTTTTCATTATCATTTCTCTGTTCTCCACAGATGGTAGACCAACCATTATCCTGTTGAAATTAGAAAAGTAAGATCTAGAATATTTTGTAATTCCAAAGTAGCTCATTATCAAACACAAACATGAAATAACAATATTGGTATTGTTGAAATATATGACAGGGAAGACCTCTTAGGGTTATGTTTTATCCTTTCCATATCAAATTGATC
Source organism: Panax ginseng (assembly GCA_020205605.1). Taxonomy (NCBI): domain Eukaryota; kingdom Viridiplantae; phylum Streptophyta; class Magnoliopsida; order Apiales; family Araliaceae; genus Panax; species Panax ginseng. Next base: position 1,694,143 of record CM035143.1, on the reverse strand, counting down.
AATAAATTAATTAAACTACAGAAGCACAAGCACCGTGCCTTTTATGCAGGGTACCTTCTCTCAAAGCGTCTGATAATTGCTTCATCTAGGTCAAAGGGCCTGTTGGTTGCAGCAAGAACAAGAATCTTCTCACCCTGTTTTGTTAGAAGTCCATCCCAATGAGTCATGAACTCATTCTTTATCTTCCGCATGGCTTCATGCTCCCCGGCTCTTGACCGCTGTCCAAGCATGCTGTCAACCTCATCCACAAAAATAATAGTTGGGGAAACCTTGGCTGCTAGAGTGAACAAAGCCCGGACATTCTTCTCATCTTCACCAAACCATTTAGAAGTGATGGTAGACATGGAAACGTTAATGAAACTAGCTCCAGCCTCATTTGCAATAGCCTTGGCAAGCATAGTCTTCCCTGTACCAGGAGGCCCAAATAGCAATATTCCTCTACATGGCTTTAAAAGGCCTCCTTTGAACAGGTCTGGCCTTCGGAGAGGTAGCATAACTAGTTCTTGAAGGGATTCTTTAGTCTCCTCCATGGCACCGATATCAGCAAATGTCACACCAATCTCACTTGCTGGTATAACTTCTGGTCTTATCCGCTTCTCAAACTCATTGTCAGGAGGAGGAAGGTCCTGTTACAAGCAGTAGGAAGAAATACCACACTGAAAAGGAGGAAATATCAAAAAAAAATACTATATGGATAAACACTGTAGAACCAGATAACCTACATGAAATGCATGATTTTTACAATAACAAATATATTGACCTCCGTGAGTGGAATATTAATCTTTTAGTTTGTTCGTAAGTAAAGGAGGCTTTCTTGTCTGGGACTACAAATGTAATCAAGTGTTAGTTTAGCCTGCAGCCCAGTGTCCCTCCCTCCATTCAACATGAATTACATAAATAAATAATTTAGGAAAGAAAAAATACCCAAGAAAGGAAGTCAAAAAAAATCATTAGTAATTACGATCAAAATATATGTAAATCATACATTGGCATGTAATTTTTTTTTCATTATTTAATATCATGGACATACTGCATAGATTCCACCCTGAAAGGACAGCTAAGCACATCATAAAAAAATTTAAATAAATAATTTAGGAAATAAAAAAATACCCAAGAAAGGAAGACAAAAAAAAATTCATTAGTAATTACGACCAAAATATATGTTCATCATACATTGGCATGTAATTTTTTAATTTTTTTTCATGGACGTATTGAATAGATTCCACCCCCAAAGTACAGCTAAGCACATCATAAAAACAAATAACTTACGTTACCAGTAGTCAGTTATCATCACACCACCAAGAGAGGGGCGTGAGGGAAAATGAAAATGAAAAGTAAAAGTTTGTTGACATGTTGCATATGTTTAAACAGTTGGACTAGAAACGACGAATTCACCTTTAGAGATATGACAAATTTACAGGTACCATACTTCGACTGAGTGCTCCAGTCCTCATGGCCCAATTTAAGTACTACCCCCCCTCCCCCCGCGCCAAAACAAGAGTCCACACTTAAAGATCAAAGTTGATAACCAGAATTTGACTTTAACTTTATCAATTCGCAAGGTCAAATTTCAAATTCAATATTATAGTATATCATACATTGACATGGAGAGAATATAGGATCGAACCAAAAGGAAGGCCTGGTTTATAACTAAGCTTAGTATATAGAAGAACTGAGATATAAAAATACGGTTGTAAATAGACTAGCCTCATGGTGCCCAAAAGGAAGAGAAAGGAGTTGAAATTAAAAACATACAAGCCTCAATATTTAGGTTACTAAACATACTGGCGCTTTTATTGCTGGGTTTGAACTATCACCATCCTTCACTGTTGGAGCTGCTACTTCTGGTTCGCTCCTGTTTTCAGGGAATTTGCTTTCGGATTTTGTTTCCGGTTTCTTAGCAACGGCCTCTGTCCCTTGTTCCTCCTATTCTCAATATCAAACATTTTAAAAAAATAATATAGTTTCATATAAATACTATGACTATTCAATTACCTGAATACTGATAATGATCAAAGACATGACAAACCTTTGGAACTTCGGCTTGAGCTTCCAGCTTTAAGGTATCATTCAGTACAGATTTACCTTCCTGGAATAGACTCAATCCATGGGACAAACTGTTTCATGTTCAACAGAAAAATCAGAAAACTTTAAATGGTGATGAAACAATTATATAATATACTGAACTAACCTTGCAGATGAAATAACAAGCTTTCCATTTCTGTAATCAGGATCTTTAGTATTCATCAAATGATAGGAGATTGCGGACACCACAACCTCTTCCATATAATTGCTAAGAATCATTGTGTCTGCTAAGCAGATTGAACCCAGATCATCACAATCAAGGTCATTCGCTGCTAGTACTTCAGTGATGTGGTTTCTGTTGTCTTGATACTGGATCATCTTCATATCCTCCTCCAGTTGATTCTTCCAACTGACAAGATGGGTTTCATCTTCAGGTGGCCTGATTTTAATATTGTACGGGAATACAGAAGTAAGCCTTTCATCTACTTCCCTGTAGTCATCGCCCAGGTCCATAAGTCGTGAACCAAGGATCAGCACTGCTCCAGATAATTTCTTCAACATTTTTTGGAATAAGATGTATATCCTCTGTGATCTACATAGGAGCTTGTCAGCATCCCTAAGATAAAGAATGATGGGACTGGTTTTCGATATTGAAACAAGAACCTGTAAAATAAGTCACAATTGTTTTACTCCATTAATGCCTATGAAAAAATTTGAACACTGTAATGATTAGCTGACATCTATATTAACGGAGATAACTCACTACATGTAGAAAAACGTTAGTTGCAAAGTTTAAAGAACCAGCTAATGAAAAGAAGGGGAATGATACCTTGTATAGTGTCTGTATGAAAAGTTTCTCATCGAATGATAAGCTACTAGTACGCTTAAGAGGAGCTGAAAAAATAAAAATATTTACAAGCAAAAGTTAATCTTTGAGATAAATAAGCACATTCTTAACTGCATGTCATTGATCCAGTAATGTTTATTCAACAGAATATAACCAACTGCATGCATCAGCTAAGGAATCTAACAGTTAAGGGACAGCAAAGGACAAAAACAGGTGAGGCAATTATAACAAATCAGAAATGTTATATTTGCTCATGGTAAGAGGCTGAATAAAATTCTCTTCCGTGGGCATTTTTCCATATGTACCTCTCCTTCTATTGCAACATGCTAATATGATTAAAGAAACTGCATAACAACACGCTAAAGGAAAAGGGACTATTAATATCCATTCACAATTTTCAGCTTGTTATATTATTGTACCATAAATCGCTCATATGCCTCTTGCGTGCCATTATGGAATAGTAGAAGTATTGATTATCACCAATGTGGCTTTCCAGTTGATGATTTCTCCTACTTAAAATAAATAATAAAGACCTTGTAACAATTTTACTATGTTTTGGTTCAATATAAAATCACCAATGTTATCTTATACATACCATCCACCGAGAACTAGCAAAAATAATGTAACTCAAGGGACCATGTCCAAGGGTCAAAACAGTGCATCACTTTGATCCTATCCAGTTTTACCCCCACTTCACATTATAAGCTATTTTGTGTAGTTAATAAAAAAAATCAATCATGACAGAGCGCATAAATCTTTTAAAGTAAACACAATATATGAAAAATGATTTGCTGATTGTTGTGCCAAATGAAATTACTCAAGACTTGTGCCATTTCAAAAGCGAAGTCCTCAATAAAAACCTGGGTTTGTAGGAGTGCTATTTGCAATAAGATAATTCAAATTAGCAGATGCTGATGCATTTCTACGTAGTGTTGGAGGTATTCCTTCTATTCCCCTGCAAATAAAGGAACTGAATTAGCAGAGACATCAAACCACCAAACAACATACCACCAAATTCCTGATATATCCATCGAGAGCCACATCTGAACCTTATACCTTGATCTAATATCTACGCCACTGCTCTGTCTACATAGTGTGCCTGCAACAGAGTAGAGATAAGAGGTTCAAAATGGAAAAAAGAGCAATCTAAATTGAACAAATAATTAATCCAAGCAAAAAAATGTTAGGGAATGAATTACAATACAAGGAACAACTCTCTGAACAGCATAAAAGAAAAAGGCCTTCTAACAAATAAATCAACATTTAGTTAGCTATGTATATTTGAAGAAACTCGTTATGATGTAAAAGAATTCTGTGGAATACGGAAGCACTAACAGGTGGCCATGGGCAACAGCCCATGTCATCCCTCTCCTTTTCCTCTTTAATCACAATTTAATAAGTAACCAAGAATCCTAAAAAAGCAAAAAAAATTAATAAAAAGGAGTTATAAGAGGTTAAAGATGGTGGCTGTGAGCCTGTGACTAAGAAAAATATCACACAATTCCTCTCCATTATTCTAAAACATACTGACAAGAGGTGTCGTAACAGGAAAAATACTACTTCTGCAATCACCTATGGGGTGATGACAGGAAAACACAAAATAAAGACCATGGAAAAAGACTGCATGAAAAAGTAAAATGTTGTGCATCCCAACATCCTATGTGGGTCTCTCCCCCCATGTAAATGTCGGCTTACTAAGGGGGAGGGGAGTAAAAAGGAATAAACATATATATACCTTTAGATATGTTTATTCCTTCTACCATATGTTTACTATAAGGAATGGATACTTTTTTATCATACCTTTAGATTCTTCCCATGGTTGAAGGGAAGAAATAGATTCAAATAAACCAGACACTCGGCCCAAAGTTATTTCTGAAATGGACCTTTTTAAAGGCTGTAAAACAAGATGTTAGCAGAGGCAATAACAATCACTAGCGTTGCGTGTTTTCTATTTTAAATCTACCACATTATTTGTGATAGACAATGCATTTGGCGCATGAACAGACTGAACATTGAATTTTAAAAACTTACATATTCTTTGTTGGCAGCCCCATACTTTCCCTGAATCTGTAGAAAAGCAGTTAACCACTATACATTTTGGCAGAGGTAGATACCAAAATAAAATTGAAAACCCACAAGCTCACCTTTAACAAAAAGTCATTAATATCTAGCAACAGCAACCTAGCTTCAAAGTAATGAGCTAAAGCCTTCGCAAGCATTTGTTGGTAAAATTCTTCAAAATGAGACATAAAAGAATAAATGCGATGAAAGTATAAATGTGCAAATGTAGACTAATCCACAAGAGAACCAACCAGCAGGTCCTGATAGCAAAATAGTTCGACTTGCAGGAGCAAGGTTCCGTGTGTGCTTTGAAAAGTCAAAGTTCTTTAGATAAACAAAGGCAGCACTTGTTAGCAAGACCCTTGTTTGCTCACTGTTATAAACAAGAAAGGTTCTTAGCATGAGTAAGTAATATATATTCACATGTTTACTTATTGTGTTTTCCATATCTTTCTGTTGTATCTTACTATACAATTTACGATACACAGATTCAAGGATTTTAGATACATGATAATTTTAGATACATGATAGGATTCATGATGCCCAATACCTATCAACTTAAGCTTTTGAGTCAAGTTGGGTTCAACAGGCCTATTCGGGCCTTCGTTAAAGACTCAACATACTCCCCATCATATAATGCTCAAGAAGGAGTAGTTTGATAGTGTTGATGTGAATGGGAGATATAGTCCCACATCACTGTTGGGACTCACATGTGAAGGGGGAGCTTTTTAAAGGTAACATATGAGTTGACTCCCACATCAATGTGCATGTGTAGAGTTGAAATCTTAATATTCAAAAAGACCTATAGCTTAAGTTTTTAGGTCAAGTTGAGTTCAGTAGGCGTATTAGGACCTTCATTATGGACACCACAGACTTCCCAACACATGGATGGAGGGAGTACACTGGTTCATACAAAATGTGATGCATGTTATACAAGTATGCAGCCTGAAATTGGTGTCTAACTTCAGAAATGTTAAAGAAGCTCTTAGGTTTTCCAAACATGCAGGAAACACCCATGGCCAGCCACAACGAACCTCCAATGTCCACCGGAAACCACTCCAACCTTCTCCACCCTTCAATGCACCATTCATAATGAAATGAAACCTGACCTTTACTGCCTCATCAGCGCTGAAACAGCTGGCGTTAAACATAGCTCAAGCAGGGATCGCTTCATTTCCCATTATAAGCTCATTCCATATTTTAATAAAGCCTCAAGGGGTTTGTCATATTACCAACCAGAGATGAAAGCAGAATGGATCTTAAAATTACAATATCATCTAAAACTAGTAACTGCCTAATGCCTATACTCCAGAAAATAGCAAATTCAACATGTGAGGGTCCCGTTGACTCTCTCATTAGGACTAAATAAACCTGAGGGTTCCATTGACTTATTGACTTTTTTCATTCATAAACAAGGTTTGGTAAGAAAATTCTTACAAGTAATTTTTTTTAAATAACAAATGTTCAGACTAAAATTTGTTAATAAATTTCTATATATTTTTTTACAGCATGAACTTGTAGTGTTGAACATCTCACAGAAGGAAAATTAATCCTCAAGCCATGTTCTTCATCAAAATAAACCATAAGAAAACATGAAAAATAGAAAAATTCTAGAGGAACCAGTTACTGGAATCCTCATAAAACCAACTCATGGTTTACACAGTGTTCTAAAAATCCCCGCCTAGGTCCGCCTAGGCCCTGCCTGGGCGCTAGGCCCCCCTTGATGCCCCGCCTAGGTGCTAGGCCCCCTGGCGCCTCACCTAGGTCCAAGGCGGCAAAAGATTCCTTCCAGAAAATTAGGCGGGGCCTAGGCGGAGAGTTTTTTTTTTTAATAACTACCCAAACCAGATCTTGATATATTTATTTTTCTAATGATTTACCATATTCATAATACAGGTTGTAGTATATCAAATCACAACAAGAAGTGAACAATATCAAGTCTTAAATTTATGTTTAGTTTCTTAAGTTTTAATATTGAATTAAATTCTTGAAATTTTAAATTTTATTATTTAATAGCAATCTTGTTTATGAATAAAACTAATACGTTAAAAATATGTTTGAACTTTGAACAATTCCATGTTTGTGTTTGACCTTTGACATTAGCAATATGGATATGTATTTGAACTTTAAGCAAAAGCTTTTATTGTCTTTATTATAAATTGTTTTGCTTTATATTATTGTTTTGTTTGGATAAATGTAAGATAAAATATTAAAATTGGCTTAAAATAAAAAAATCCCGCCTAGGCTCCCTCGGCCGCCCGCCTAGCGCCTTTTAGAACATTGGGTTACATATACTATCAGCTACCCCTGTTTTCCCATACTAGGGACAATGTTACAGAAATAGGAAGTGCATGTGACAATCAGAAATACCATTGCAACAATCAAAAATCTCCATATAAAGAAATAATATAGTATTATGTTGTGCGACAACCTAATTAAATTAAATTAAGGAAGAGGAAGAATAACCAAATAGATACCAAATCTTTATTGCTACAAAGAAAATGACATTTCTATCCTTGAGATCTTGAAATCCTCAAATGCACATATGGTAATTAGTAAACCTAAGATAGAATCAGAAACAAATACTTTAATTATTAGGACCTATAAGAGGGAGGGATTTTCCGATCACCTTAGATAATATGGAAATTCATCAAATGTGACCTTGCTATCTCTGCCATCAACTATCAGATTTAGCATCTCTTGCTCCATAATTCGGGGCGTAATAGCATTTGAAGAGGGATTAGGACCACCGGTCCATTTACTCACTGTTTGTCCAGAAGCCAATCCAATTCCTACACCTAATCCCACACTCAAAGCTGACATTAAATAGTGTTTCTGTTCCATTTTATTTCCCAATGCCTTTTTAACCCTAGCTCTCTTCTTAAAATTGCTCTCAGGCAACCAGATAATCCAGAAATCTCAGAAGAAAAGTGATTCTGATTCTAAACAAGAAATTACTCCACAAAAACACATTATATGAATCATCAAATTTTTACGGCTAGAAAATCAGACGATAATCGGCATAAAAACTGTACTCAAATTAGACGTTGAAGACGGTCGAAATATTATGATCGGAAAATTGAGATCTCTGATCCAAACCGTGAAACCAGAATTATCTTTCGTTAAGATCTAGTTAAACACTAAGCAAAAATGTCCAAAAACGAACACAAATGAAAACACCTCCAATCCAAACTTCAACCTTTTCTGTCAAAATTGGGATCTCCTTCTCTCTAGTCTCTACATATGCACATATATTAGTATATATGTATATTGATTTTGCGAACGAATATGATTTCTATTTTTCCAGAACAGAAAATATCAAAACAGTTTTGCTCTCTCTTCAACCTCTACGGAATGATCGGCTTTGGAATTAAATATACAAACCGTAAGAAGCGGATCTCTAGAGCCAAAAAGAATGCCATCTAAGTAATAGTTCCGAGAACTGTTTTAAATTCCACTACGACGGCGGACGGTTGTTGTAGGCGGCGAAGAAGGGGCTGAAATAGTGAAATGAACGGAGAGTAGCGGAGGAGTCGGTTATAAAGGACTTACTTATATGGGAGTAAGAGCCAGTTTTTCCCGCTATTCCAGACATCGGTTTTCGATTGTGGTGGGTCCATCTCACGTGACGTGGTGTAAGCAAAATGGATTTGCGATTGCCACCCGGCACATACATATTCATCCTTTTTTATAATTAGACATAATTCATTTAATATTTACATTGTCTAATTATAAAAAGGATGAATATGTATGTGCCGGGTGGCAATTGCAAATCCATTTTGCTTACACCACGTCACGTGAGATGGACCCACCACAATCGAAAACCATTAATATTTTTTTAAAGAAAATACGCATTTTTGTTTTACAAAAGAGACTACAATGTAAATAACTACCATTTATTGTGATTAAAGAACACATTTTTAAAGTAAAATGTTGAAATTACAATTAAATGAAATAAATATTTCTCGATCAAATCTAAAATTAAAGAAATAAACAGTTGATATAACATAAGAATACTTCTTCTTTCCTTGTTCTAATGAGGAGGGAATGCTCATGTGAAAGGCAATGCTTTTTCTTCTATTATTCATTTTATATTTTTTTAACCAAGAGGGAAAATGCCAATGTTTGATGCTCTCTTAATTATTACATTAGATCATAGTGTATGTTACCATGTCTGTCTGTTATATAACCCCTCCTTAGCAAGCTTCAAGAATTACAAGTACAAAAATTCTTCATCATGGCTCAAATAAAAATAAATACACGAGTGGAAAATAAATATTTGCAATTAAAACACTGAATAATAAAACAAGGCCTAATCTAGAAAAAAGGGTATCCACTAAGCCTCTGACAAATTCTAGTGAAGTAAAGATGACAATCGGCATTTGAAGGGCATGTATAGACCAAAAACATAAACCACTCTGCAAAGCAAAAACTTTCTGGTAGTAATTCTTGGTAACTGAAAATGAATTGAGATCTCAATTAGAAAACGAAAAAGGGCAACCTTAAACCAACAAACTAGTTGGAGTTGTGAGCTAAACTCAGCAAATATGATATTACGTTGAATCCCGCCCTCTTCTATTTGCGGCGTCTATTTGTGACCAACTCTGGGCTGCCTTTCCGCATCATGGCTACAAATTCATCATAGTTTATTCTACCATCCTGCAAAAAGATTGAGAGCTACATTACTTACAAAGACCCAATATACCATTTAGGGACGCATGAATAAACTTTATTATCCTTATGGCACAAAGATAACATGAGATGAGACATGAGAGGGCACGCATAATGTTGCTTTTCAAAAGAAAAAGAACCCACCAAACTCTTGACAAAAGCAGACAAATTTCATCAGTTTATTATTTTAATTAAAAGATGAACTGTTCCGTTAAAGGAAGAAATAAATGTGATGAAATCATTAAACTTAATTACAAAATGTTCTGTAATAGGTGATGCAATTTTTTCATTGTATTTGGGATATGTCATAGGTAACGGATATTATATAACATCGTACCAACAGATGTCATGTATATTTGGAGTAATTTGTCAAATAATCAAAAAAGTATGTATTGTTTTTCGCTCAATAGAATCAACAATGAGGGATCATGATCAACCATTTAACTGTGCAAAAATAATAAAGTAGATGCTTTAATAAGATTATTAAATCACTAAACTAGTGTGGGTATTCTAAATATATGCTAAACGTCTGTAAATGCATGGTATTTTGGTGAACAAAAAATATTGCCTACTGTTCCTTCCCTTTCCTCCCTTATTTCAGAGTTATCACTCGATGGAAAACAACTTGAATCTTATTGTTATCTTTCTAGTTAATTTTCTTGAGGAATATGTTTCAATAAACTTTTGGGTGTACTTATTTATTACCAGAAATTTCAATTTGTGCAGTTGTTCCAATACAAGACTTACTGAGATACATTATTAGTTTTTCGGAAAAAATGCGAGCATTGACAAATGCATTAATATAGGAAAAGGCAAACAATGCTTTATGTCGTGGGATTTCAACCAGCAAGTAAACTTTTTTTTTCATGAGTATTAAGTGCTCTCCTGTAGTTATCTTTGAAGAGAATGAGGAATGAAAGAAATCATATTCTTTTTTTATATGAATGAATGAGAAAGAAACCATACATTGTCAGTGTCAACTTCAGCTATAATCTCTTTTATTGTTTTTTCATCACCCATGTTATACTGCTTCAAGGCATGTTCCAATTCTTCCATCGTGATGAACCTAAAATAAACAAGTAGGATCACAAAGTCAGTAATAATGAACAGAGACTTACAGATATGCGTCTGGCAGGACGCGGAGACGTACTGATCAAACCCATTTTGGGAGTTTCCAGTGCCAATAGAAACATATAACATTGTACTTATAGCAATACAAAATGATACAGAGATGGTGGACAGGGAGGCTAACCCGCTCTTGTCCTTGTCAAAATATTCAAAGGCTTTGTACAAGTGGTCTTCCCTTTCCATTCGATTCAAGTGCATTGTAGCTGTTATGAACTCAATATAATCAATTGTACCATTTCCATCAACATCAGCCTGAAAGTACCCCATATTGATATTGTTAGTATTCATAGAATTACGAAAATAAAAAAAAGGCATAATCCAAAGCAGCTTAACAACAAAGCATCCAAAATTAGTGATACATTCAGAGCTCTCAGCTCTCATTAACATGTCATCGTACCATGAACCTCATTTCAAGTAATAGATGAAGTGGAAAAGTAGTTTTGATGGAATGACATGAGTCAAAGGCTCATATGACAAATAAGGTAAATGTTATTGTTAGAGCAAATTACAACTTCTAAACATGTAGTACAATATTAGGATTAAGCTCTTGCAAAAATGCCAGCCAACAAAAAGATACTCCCTCCGTTCCCTCCGTCCCAGGATAAAAGTCCTTATTACTATTTGGGTTGTCCCATGTTAAATGTCCACTTTCTTTTAATAACTAGACTTTTACACATTTTTTCCTATTATGCCCGTAGCATTAAATATCTCATACTTTTCTTATTCTAATTCTTTCTCCATATTTAATGACATTATTATGGACAATTTTGTCATTTTATTCCTCTTCTTAATATGCGTGAAAAGTCCACCAGGACTTTTATCCTGGGACGGAGGGAGTAACATTTATATATCATAAGGAAAACATTTTTAGGCAAGCGATGTCAACAAATAATAGCACTCAAAAACCATGAACAAAAATGAGCATGAGAGACGCAACATTAATTGAGACCAAAAGAGGATAGTACAACCATTTGACAACACTGGTAGGGTGCATAATTTGGTTCAAAATTTGAGTGCTACACGGAGAAGTATTGCCACAAAGTATTGAACCAAGGCATTTAGAAAAAGACCTAATGAGTGCGCTTTAGTAGAAGCATAGCCCATGGAAGGACTGACTGGAGATAATGAATTGGTAAGCCTGAAAGTATAGAGTGGCCGTGGAAGTACTACATAACAAATTTTAATAATTAATTTCTTCAATGTTCTACGCCTAGATCAGAAGGTTTTAAAGTTTTCAATGCCCATTGCTATATCTCATTCAATTGGGTGGTTCACGTATTGGTTGTTTCGATGTTTGACTAACTGATCATGACCAAGCTTCGAAAAGAATGATGCTCTTGCGGCCATCACAACATTAGGCATATGCCAGTGGCAATATAATAGCGTAGCTAGAAGCTCCTCATAAGTCCAAAGAGATTAAGAATAAAAGGGAAAAGATAACTGGAACAGTACCGCTTCCATCAACTGCCTCACTTCTGACTCAGAAAGCCTCGTACCCAGTTTTGGAAGGCCAGCTTTCAACTCTTCGAATGTAATTGTACCACTGTTATCCGTGTCCATAGATTTAAACATCTCCTTCAAGCCAATAATTTCTTCTTCAGAAAGATTTTCTGCAATTACCTAGAAGTAAAAGAAGAAAGGCTAATCAGACTCCAAAAGTTTGACTTGAAATATAAGAAGATGGTTTGGACAATTGACACCTGAACAATAGAACTAGTTAACAGAAAAATCCTCACCTTCAGAGCTACTTTTTTTAGTTTGTTCATTGCACGGAACTGCTTCATTCTAGTTAAGACAGCAATATCAATGGGCTTATCAGATGCATCGCCATCTTCTCTCATCCATGGATGATCTGCATTTCGTTAAGTGATCGAACTTAATGTTGGATCGACAGACTTCTAGAAACTACTGGCATCATACAGAAGCGCCGAATGTCTAGAGATATATTTCAATACGTTCCAACAACAAAATGTAAAGAAAAGTTGTGTACTTCAAGTTTCCATTTTGATTATTTAGAGACTTGAACACACTATCTATTTTCCTCTCTTTTAAGAGATCAGAACTTACTTAGGACTTCAACTGCAGAAAGCCTTTCTTTTGGATCAAAACGTAGCATCTTTTTAACAAGATCCTTGGCACTACTTGATATGGATGGCCAAGGATCAGACGAAAAATCGAGATGTCCCCGTAGAATAGCATCAAAGATACCCTGCTCATTTTCTGCATACAAAAAAGAGCAGTGGAACAAGAGAGAAACCGTTAGAAAACATCATGGAGCAGTATCTAGCAACTAATACCTAAAACTAAGTGTTGGATCTGACATTTCCCATTTTTGATATCCTACTGTCCATTATGCATAAATCCTTGTCACTTGACCTGAGAATTTTAGGCCACCAATGAGAATATTAAATTTGTAAATATTTTACTAAATCATATTAGTATGAAGCTTATCTCCCCAAAAGTAGAGTATATATTTCAGATTGGTGAACTCTCTGCAGCTTTGAAGCATGAGGTGAACAAAGGGAATGCCTCAACAGATTAGTGGGCATGCCAACAGATAAATATGAGTCGTATAAGGTAAGTTTGGGTCTAAGTGTGGGGATTGGAACCAGAGACCTTGAGGTTATTCCACAAGGCTTCTGCCATTTCTCCCACCCCTCGATGTCATGATAAGTAGATTCTATCAACAACAAAAAAAACTAACTTATGATACATAATTATGGCAAGAGAAATTAATATTCCATTTTGAAATATTTGCAAGGCCAAAAGGTGTCCGACTGTGTGAGGAAGTATCCAGAAAGTGTCAGGGTCTGACACATGTTTGACACAAGAACAACCCCTTAGAAATGTATCTGTTTCATCATAGCTTAGCATTAGTCAGATTCCTCCATAAACCAAACACCAAGAGAGTTAATTTAAAAAGAAAACAAAAGGTTAGACAATGTTTTGCTTCTCTTATTTGAAGACTTCACTGATGAACAAACACATACCTCCCCAAAATGGTGGGACCCCACTGAGTAAAACATATAGTATCACCCCTGCACTCCAAATATCAGCCTCAGCTCCGTAACTTCGGCGCAACACTTCAGGAGCCACATAATATGCACTTCCAACAAGGTCTTTAAACACATCTCCTGCGTCCACAAATCAATTGAATTGTTTAGAACATCACCAGTGAGCCCAAAAGATAGGTAAAATGTGACCATGTCAAAGACAGATAACAGATTACATTCTGATTATAGGTTGGATCACTGGAAAGAAGAATATAACCGATAAGATACTTGTTAATGCTATGCCAGACGCCAAAACCCCCATAATTTAAATTCAGGAGATAAGAATTACACTTCAGGACAAGCGAGTCGGGTGAACCTTCAAAGTTGATTTATGATAAGTAGGTTTCAAAATTGAAGACATGAGTTCTACTATTTTTAATTAAAACGTTTAAGCTTTAATTGGTTGTTATTTTCAAGTATTATTGGTTGCTTTTAGTTGTTTTTGTAGGAAACTAGGCAAGGAAAGGAATTGGGGGCAAATGAATAATAAAGGGAGCAAAAAGTATCATAACAGAACAAAGAAGAAAATCTGGATGATTGGCGCGGCTAGGCAAGGAAAGAATTGGGGGTCGATATTATAAGGACAAATCATAATGGCAACAAAGAAGAAAAATCTGGGTGATACTGAGGTTTTGGCAAGAGGCAAGATTTAGTGCCAGGATTGGCATAGATTTTAAAGGATGCGCCATTGCAGGATTACAAAGGATTGGGCGCGGCAGCGCTACCATTCCAGATATTTCGCTTGGGGATTAAGTTACATGGCGCGACAGCGCCAGGTCGGGGACAGGTCAACAAATCTTGCAGATTTGGATCCTAACTCCTTCGAACATGAGGATTTTGTGGGAAAGCTATAAATAGAAGATAATTGGGAGTGAGAAACCCTAACAAGATATAAGGATTAAATTTGGAGAGCTTGGAGATTCAAAGGAGCAGTCAAGGAGAGCAAGGCAGAGATTGAAGACTGAAGAAGAATTCGACTAAGTTTCTCTTTATTCCTTATTTCCTTAGTTTTGTTATTCTAAGATTATGTTTTATTTGGGATTTCTAGTTTTTAATTCTAGCATGAACTAACTCTACAATTAAGGCTACAATGGAACCTTTTATGATTATTATGGGTTAATTATCTCTTTAATTCCAATTATTGATTCAATTTGAGTTGTCTATCATATTTTGTGTTTATTGATTGATTGTCTAACCAACAATTAGTGGGATACTTTAGATGAATTCGGGAGATGAAATCTAGGATCTAGGGTTAGATCTGAATATGATAGCATGTATTCTTAATTATTTGCATGGGATGAATAGTTAAGGTTGTAAACTAAATAGGGATATTTGTTCACTGCATGTAACTCATGAGAATTGATGTTTAATGAATTTGATTCTTTTATTTTGCATAGGAATATCGCAAGATTATTCAATTTGAATAAATTTATTTGATCACTTGAGAAAGGGCTTATAAATAACTTTGAATTCTTGTTAACAACTCTTTTGAATTAAATAATTGGATGATGGGGATAAATTGATTCATAACTCATAATTGAGGATATTGTAGTCTTAAGCCTTTTTCATCTGAATCAAACCTTTGTGTTGAATTTAGTTTTAGTTAAGTTAATTTAGTTTTAAGTGGAAAATCACAAAATTCGGTTGTTTAAATAAAATTGGATTGACATAAAACTAGTAGTTGGGATTTGTTAAATAAGATTCCTCGTGAGTACGACACTCTTTCTTATCACTTTATTACTTGTTGATCATGTATACTTGCGTGTAATTGTCAATACCAATTTTGTACAACAATTTGTGTAGTGTCCTCCTCAGCTTTAGGGAAAATATTAACTAATAATTTGTTCAGTATAAAAAATATGTTCCTCATATAAAAATCTCATGTGAAAATGGTAGAGAAAAAAACAAAAAAATGCATTGCTTAACAGATGAAAGGCAAATAGTTGGAGTCCTTCTCTTTACCTCGATGAAGTTACTTTTGGTGTCCAAGTTCTGTTATTGAACTGATGAAGGATTGGTGTTGGAGCTTCTAACTAACAAACTTCATTTTACCTTTTCCTACTTATCCAAAAAAATCCTTTTCATACTTGTTACCAAACTCTCGTACCTTTTGAATGTATATGATTTACATGCTTTACTATATGTGCACATATTTGTTGTCTCCCATACTTTAGGTTAGATTTTAAACAATCTTAAGAATTACTCCATCATCAACAATTTTAAGCCCAAGCAAAGTACGTGCCTATGCTGTTGATAAAAATCTGTGCAAAATGTAAACTTAAACCGTTGACACTTGTGGTATCTAATCATAACTTGGCAATGTGGTAATGTGGTTTCATGAACTCAAAGCAAAGAGTGGAACGAAGTGTTCAAAATAGAATAGTTTAAAGGTTAAATCATAAGTACAATAATGCCTAATCATATCAATGTTCATCTCAATTTTACCAATTCTATATTACAATCTCAACAATTATCAAATTTCTAGCACTATGATCTTATATCAGAGCATCTTTTAACAAAAAACTCTATGATATACACAATCAAATAAATAAGGAGACCAAAATCAGTGGTACCTGGTTTGAAGAAGACGGAGAGACCGAAATCTGTGGCTTTCAACGGCGAGTCCTCAGCTGTACTCAACAATAGAAAATTCTCAGGCTTCAAATCCCGATGCATCACTCCCATCGAATGACAATTATGCACCACCGTCACCATCTGCCGGCACAGAACAGCGGCAGCATGCTCGGAGTAATGTCCTTTCTCGATGATCCGATCAAATAGCTCGCCGCCGGCGCAAAGCTCCATAACTAGGTTCACGGAATGGCGATCCTCGTAAGCACCTTTAAGCTCGACGATGTTCCGGTGACCGGTGAGGTGGTGCATGATCTGGACCTCTCGGCGGACGTCCTCGACGTCATCTTTGTTGATGAGCTTGCGGGTGGCAATTGACTTGCACGCGTATTGCTGGCGAGTGGATCTGTGAGTGACGAGGTAGGTCACGCCGAATTGGCCGCGACCGAGTTCGCGACCAAAAATGTAGGTAGAGCGGACGTCTTCCATGGGGCGGCCGAGAACGCGGCCAACGCCGGAGAGCGGTGGTGATGGTCTTTGTGGTGGTGGTTGGGAAGAGGAGGGATGGATGTTGAGGACATTGGACGGCGGAGGTGGTTGTGATGCGGCGGAGTTGGGGTGGTGGAGTTGAGGTTGGTCGGAGGGGTACGGAACGCCGTTGCAGTTACCCATAGATGAACTTTGGAAACTGTGAAGACTGGAGAGTCAAAATTAGTGTTTTATTACATGTGGTGAGATATTTGTGGGTCTGGTCCGCACACACAAATTTTGGGTTGAAATGACGAGAACAACCTTGAAAAGGAATTGCTTTTTTTTAACCTCTTTTGAGTGAAACAGTAACTTTAAAGTAACTTCATTAAGAAAAATACCATTGCTTAAATAAAAACTAGTTCTACGCTTCTAAATCAACCACTCGAGTCAATTACTGTGTTGCTCATATTTAATTTAATTGAATTTAAAATAAAATTTAAATGAGACTCGTTTAAGCTATTAAATCAAGAACGATTTCGAATCGAATTCAAGCGATTTGAATTTTTTGAACGAATATGCTATGAAAATTACAATTTGAGGAAATTAGAATAATTTATTGAACTTTTAAATTTGCTTATATTTAAATTATTTATATTTCGATTTGAACTCGAATCAAATTTGTTTATATTTAAATCATTTATAAAGCAGCTTTTTGAAGTGAATAGATTTAATCGAATCCGAATTATTTATTCATTTACAGCCTTAACTAATACTACTTCAATGTTAATTATCATACTTGCATAAAATAAAATTGAATTTATTAAATAAAAATTAATCTTTGGAATAACCTTTCCAATCAATATTAACTATTTTGTTGAACTTCTTCAAATATATTACTAGTAACGAAGAGATTCCATAAGGGATTGTTGTGACTTGAGAAAACAAAATATTCAGACACATAATGGTGGTGCGTGCATGATCCATTTGCATCTTCATATATATATGAATCCAGCATGTAAGCACATTTTTTATAAATTACTTGGAGCATCCAATTCTAGAAGAAGGTGGCCGTATTTTGCTATCAACTGCTTCCATTGCCATCCAATCCTGTGATAAAACTACCTTAAGCACGGGGATTACCGTATCGTGACTATTTTTCGATAAATAATGTTAAAGACACAAATTATTATATAAATATTTTACAAACTTCGATGCCAAGATACTTCACCTCAAAGATATCGCAAAATAGAAAGACTACATTGAAAGAAATTGGTTGATTAATATCTTTGAGTAGAGAGATGTCACATCGCTAGAAATAGAAATATTATAAGATATTGCCATGTCTCAGAAGATTACTCATTTTTCGATTAAGACTCTAAGAAGCTACGGTTGTAACAAATTATAAGAAAGAATATATTCTGATGCCATAGGTTAAGAGTTAAGACTCCATAGTTAAATATAATCTCTTTTCTAAATAACAATTTGAGGGGAATAATTATATAACATAATGTTTATGCTTATTAGATGGATGATTGATGGGTGAAGATGGAAGGGAGTATTGAAAATGGATGGAATAAGAAGACATATTCCTCCGTGTTAAGAATTCAACAGCTTGTGTTATCTACCAACTACAGATTAAACTATAATTGAGGCATAACAGTTTTTACGTAGGCCTTCTTTTACATGAGCTAGTCACCCTGCAACCAGCCAGCCAGCCAGCCAGTCGGCCGCCTAGCTCTCAGCTTAATTTGATCTTGTTAATCCCAGTTTCCATTTTATTAGCAGAGTATAACCAGACCAGATGACTATCATGAACAGAATGCATGTGTGTAAATCCGATTAAAATAAGTTTCTAAATAAACCAACTGTACATAGATAGTCATGACCATAACCATAACTAACTACAGACTGCTCAGTAGTACCATGGACTGAAATTTTATTAGTTCATCAATCATTATCACCATCAAAATATTTTTTTATGTTTTGTTAGATTTAAGATCGAATTTTGCAAAAAATCTCACGCAAATTAAAAACTCTTAACCGCTATTACATGGACTCAAACTCGTGAGACCCAAAATATTAGACAAATCCAAGAACTGTCAGCAAATAAATCCCCGAGCTCCAAATACATATGACGCATGGTTTCCTGGGAGCGTTGACCCTTACAACCCCCGCCCGCTCACTCGCCTCGTAGAGGCCATTGGTCGGACCCACTGAAGTATGAGTCAATCCAACCATGTTTATACTAGAATTATCATCACAAAAATGTTTTACTAGAGCAAATGTGGCTATCCCAAGCCAAAGTTTCTTGCCTTGTTAGATTCTAATTCTCCATGCATGCAGCATTATTGAGGTTAAGCATCTTCTTATCCCATTTTTTCATCTCTTTCTTTCTATTATTGTTATGTTATTCTTTTTCCCTATTTATCATATCCTGACTATACATGCTTTCTCCTCCTAGTTGTATCAACAACTGATTCACACCCTCTTCTTTAAATCACTGTCATATTTCCTCATTCATTCTACTTACAGAACTCATAAAACCTGTTCTTCAACACACCTTGCACTCCTACCTGACCTCATTCATTCTACTTACAGAACTCATAAAACCTGTTCTTCAACACACCTTGCACTCCTACCTCACTCGTCGAAATCTCTATTCTTCCTTCAGTAGGCACCCTTTTCCCTTTATATTGTGAACAGCAGGTCCTCAGGCTTTACCTGCTTTTCTCTAGCTAATTAAGACCTCTCATTCGCGTCGTCTTTTAAACTAAAGGGAACTCAAAAATCAAAGATCACATAAGAGAAGTCGGAGAATTGATATTAGTACATTCGAGAATGAATGGGAAAAAGGGCAGTAGTATTGAGATCAATATTCCTTCAATTACCAAAATTAAACTGCCGGAAACTATGAAGAAATCACGCGATGTTAGATTCTCATTCAAAGGTTGGATGTTGAATGTGTGGGAATTTTGCAAAGAAGACAGCAACAGAGTCAAATTCTCACTGAAAGTAGGGCTTGCTGTTCTACTCGTCTCTTTACTCATACTATTTCGAGCACCTTATCAAGTATTTGGCACCAACATCATCTGGTCCATCCTCACTGTTGCCATAATGTTTGAATATACTGTAGGTATGTGTATATGTATAACGATCATGCATTCCTTTAAGCATGCATAAAAATATAAACACATACATATGCACTTATTTTCACCTGAACTGTAAAACATAGATGATGCATGACAAGTATATTACAAATATACGCATCCCTCGATGTAAATAAATAATGCATATACAATTTTAAATGCATGCATGCATGCATAGCATGTTTATAAATATGGTACATATACTATGAAACTGGTAAACTGTAAATTATTTCCTCTTTAGTAAAACGAAATAATACATATTAATTTTAGAATGAAATATATAAAGAAAACTAACTGAAATACCATTTCTGTGCATCATTCATGGCGATGAATTTCCTAAAGGCGCCACATTCAACAGAGGGTTCAACAGAGCACTTGGAAGCGTGCTTGCTGGAGTCTTGGCCATTATTGTTGCTCAATTAGCCTTAAGCTCTGGCAGAGTTGCCGAGCCTTATATAATTGGTATCAGCATCTTCTTGATCGGTAGGTCACCTAAATTTTGTCAAATTCAAATGAAACTAAAATTAAGATATAGCTGTAAATTTTGAAACATGTTATACAGGGGCCGTTACTTCATTCATGAAGTTATGGCCATCCTTGAGCCCATATGAGTATGGGTTCCGAGTCATCCTCTTCACATACTGCTTGATCATAGTTTCTGGATATCGTATGGGGAATCCAATTATAACTTCCATGGACAGACTGTACTCAATCGCCATAGGAGGTATTGTAGCAGTTTTAGTGAATGTGCTAATTTTTCCCATATGGGCTGGTGAGCAACTACATAAGGAACTAGTTAGCAGCTTTAATTCAGTGGCAGACTCACTTGAAGGTAAACTAATTTTGGAGTTACTCTGATTGAACTTCCAGACACAAAAACTAATATAGATTCTATTAAATTGACATACACAAAAAATTACGAGTTTCTTTTACCACATCTAATTTATTTTTCAAAAGATTCACTAGAGTTCTCATCTGGGAAATTTCAGAATGTGTGAGGAAGTACTTAGAAGATGACGGATCTGATCATCCAGACTTCTTCAAGTCTGTCATAGATGAGTTTCCTGATGAGCCAGCATACAGAAAATGCAGATCTACACTGAACTCATCTGCTAAACTCGAATCCTTGGTAAGTATTATGTTTATCTTTTGTAGAAATATTATTTTCTCCAACCATCATTTGGGTGAGCAAGCTTATTAAAGTTCTTGGTAATTTGTGCTTCCGTTTTTAAGGCAGTATCAGCTAAATGGGAGCCCCCACATGGCCGTTTCCGACACTTTTTCTATCCATGGTCAGAATATGTCAAAGTTGGTGCAGTATTGCGATATTGTGCATATGAGGTTATGGCACTTCATGGTGTTCTTCACTCTGAAATTCAGGTCCCTTCTCATCAAGACTTACTGTTTTGTTTTCTTAAAATTAGGTGTGTGCATATATATATATATATATATATATATATATATATATATATCATGTTCAGTAAATGGAATGAATACCCTTACTATAAAAGATGCTGCCAAATCAGGAATATGATGAAAGTGGTGCTACAAGGTCTCAAACTCTCGTGACAGTTGAGTGATAAAAATTCCAATCCCTATAAAAGAATGATGACAAATAAAAGATAGAAGCATCAAATAATTAGGGACATACCGTGTGTTTGTTCCAATGTTCTCGTCTTCTTTAAGGTGGCAGCAACACAGATGCTTGACTCATCTGCAGACATAAACAAGGGAAATAACATATCACTAAACACATACAACTTCTGTTACTAAAGTGAGAATCTGCATATATACCAACTTGATCCCTTCAAAATCAGAAGTAGACTGTGAAGCATTATGCCTCCATTCACCTTTTGCCTTTTGCCAGTTGAGGCAGTCTCTACCATATAAGCAGGCTAATTTGAAATAATTGTGAGGTCAGATCTAAAACTAAACTTTCACTCCCTGAAAAGTTAAATAAAAAAGAACAAAAATAAAAATAATAACCAACTCATCAAAAGAATGATTGCTAGTATTATATGTAAAGAAACTGTTATACTTGTTAAAATTTACTACAAATTTTAGTTAACATATACATATACTTGAATGCTCTACAGGCCCCCTACAATCTAAGATTTGCATTCCAGACAGAGATCCAAGAGGCAACAACTCGAGCTGCAGAGCTAGTTCGATCTTTGGGAAAGGACGTAAGTGACATGAAAAGAAGCCTCAACGCTTCTCTACTACAAGGCGTTCACAACTCAACAGAAAGACTACAACGCGCTATTGACATGCATTCCTATCTCCTCACATCTAGTAATGAACCACTAGATAACTCATCCAAGTTGGGTCCCAGGCTCTCTCATGCCTTTACATCCACCCTCTCTGACCTCTCAAAGCAACTGGCAGAGCTTGACACCAAAACCACAGAACAGTTATCCACTCCAATAGCCCAAAATACGCCTTCTGAGACTCTACCACCCCCACAGGTCGAGTCTTATCATGATACAATGAGGAAGCAATCGAGAAGGCTCTATTCTTGGCCATCCAGGGAAGTGGATGTGTTTGAGGAAGAGGGAGGACTTGAAGCAAATTTTATTCCAAGAATGAAGGCACTAGAGAGTACTGCAGCATTATCACTTGCTACCTTTACTTCATTGATTATTGAGTTTGTGGCTCGGCTTGATCACTTGGTTGAAGCAGTTGAAGAACTCTCCAAAATGGCAAAGTTCAAGGATGAGGTTCTGTGAATGGAAGAAACTATGTGTACAAATAATTGACACTAATATTAAAATAAAGTATAAGAGATTTATGAAATTTGAAAAAAACATATATATATATAGCTAATTAGGAAACTTGCTGTCATCAACCAGAAGTATATATATGCCGAAAAGAAAGTTATGTTATATCTCTGAGACTCGAGGGATCAGATGCTGCACATGGCTAACTGGTAAAGAAAGTTCTATTTGATAATTCAAATAGAAGAAATTTGCAAGATGAGCCATGGTAAACAGGAAATTTGCAAGATAAAAAGAACGATAGTAAAAAGACTTCAATTTTCTTTTTTGTTACAAAAGAATCAGACTCTAGGAAGCCAAAAATAAAAGGGTAGAGTACAACATATGATTCACATTCGAACTGCTAAAAAGCAGAGACAAAAACTAGAAGCAACTGCAATGACAAAGTCCCAAAATAATAAATATATTCATTAGGAATGACCTAAATTGTAAATATATCGAATCACAACTTTATGAAGAAATCAAAACTCAAAGAATTAACTGCATTGTAATTGATGAATGAACTTTTCATCTAGGAGTTGTATCAAACCAAACCATGTCAGTGAAACAGACTGAAAATACCCGTAGATCTGACAATCAGCAGATCTAGTTAGATTTCTGTAAACCTATTACAATACTACCAGCTTCTGGTGGGGACTTCTAATTAAGAAATTCAACTCGTCATATTGACAAGCAAGTCTTGCTCAATGTTCAAGTTACAGTCTTGCTTGCAGATACTATGCTCCCTTCTGGATTGAAGAGAAGATTGGAGAGGTAGCTATCAGATTGAAATTTATTTTTAATCACACCCAGTATTTCATGTCACTATGAAGAAGAAGGCTTGACATAGAGCAGCAACTCTTTTGGTAGAATATAAAACAGAAAATCTGAATGATAGGAGGTTATCGAACTTGTGAATGAATGGAAAGTCTTTCTCTTCCAGATATAATTTAATTTTTCTCGTCTTCTTTAACTTCCATTTTTGCACTTTATTCTTCTAATTCTGTTTCTTTTATTTTTTCTGCAATTTGGTTGGTACTCTTTAATGACAAAAGTATGACAGTAGAACCAGTAGATTGAGACCTCTCCTGAGCTAAACCTCTCCCTCTGGCCTCAAAGGTATAGCCACTGGCAGTGGGAGTCAGAAAGCAGATATATTCATCCGCAGGGAGTCTATATATGGCCATCTAAAATGTCCTTATATTTCTTTATTGATACAATGATTGTCCTTATATTTCTTTATTTATTTTATCTTTATCACATATACTTTCACGTTGTCGCAATCCAACTTCTTCTAGGACATTTGGTTGTGCCTAAGATTTTATCACAGTTTTCTTTTCATTATATATGATTATAATTGCATTAAACTGTTTTAGTTAAGCGGATGTAAAATCAATCGTATCCACTAGTAAAAAAAAAATATTCAATTACATGACTTGAATCCAGAGACCTGGACCATAACACCCACTTAAGTATATAAGCCAAACTCATAAATTCTTTAACAATTTAGTTAAGTGGATGTAAAATCAATCATATCCTCTAGTCAAAAAAAAAAACTTTCAATTACATGACTTGAATCCAGAGACCTGGACCATAACACCCTCTTAAGTATTGAAGCCAACCTCAGAAATTCTTTCACATTGTTCTAAGACCATAGTGTTACAAGCATATGTTTGATCCCAATAAAGAATTATGACCACTATAAGAAATCAATTTCCAGTGAAACACTACATAAAATAATAATGGCATTCAGAATCCAAAAGACTAATTATATATAGAAGGCCTGTCTGACCAAAGACATATATACAAGAACCCAGATTAGAAACATGAATAATTACAAGGAAATGTCTACAGTTTTACACTCAGTAAACTAAACTTAGTCCCCAACTAATTTCCCTTATTGATGTTATACAGACTTTTCAACAGTAGCACTTCCAAAGCTCTGAACAGTTAAATAAATTAAAGACATCTGTCCTCAAAATCAAACCGCTTATGAACCTTGTAATGCCGAATGCACACTGTGCAGAGGTACCCTGCCAAATTGGAAAAGATATAAAAACAAAGGACGAGAAAATGCCTTACATCCAGTTTGGTGGCGTCATGTAAGGTTTTTCAGGCGCAGATGGATCATTAATAAAGTTTCTGTTGCTGCTGTTTAATATGCGTCCAGAACTGTCTGCAAGGAATGCAATCAGGCCTCCTCCATGCACCCTCCCTTCGGGAACTGTAACAGGAACTGATGCTGGGCCTTGTCCAACTGACAGACTACCTTCCTGGAGTCCCAAACTTTTGCAAGCAGATCCAACAAATCCAGGAGTAGTCAAAACACTGCCGTCCATCTTCATGAAATCGACACTTATGACCTCAGCATCGACAACCTCTTTCATCTTTTCAGAAGGTTTTGAATCCTGGACTATAACACCCACGGTAGCACCCCCATGAACCCGTTTGTCCTGCACCAGGCCACCATGAGATGTACACAGTCCAGTTTTCCCCCTAGCAAATGAGTTACAAGGACAATCGTCTCGGCCAAATTCTGAACCAGGTTGACCCCAAGAACATCTTTTACCTCCCCCATGGGCCTTGCAGAACTCGGTGCTGCCTTGTGCACTTTTGCTGCACCCTCCATATTTGCATCTCTTACCCCCACCATGACGGACGCAATAATCAGTCCGCCCCCTGGCACTTTTTGTGCAGTCAGGCACAGCACACCTCTTACCGCCCCCATGTGCTACACAAAAGAGGGTACCTCCATGCACACTCTTTGGGCAAACCCCACCACTTTCAAAGGCACACCTTTTCCCTCCACCATGGCCCTTGCAGAAAGGTGTGCTCCCTTCTGCACCCTTGTTACACCCTTCAAATGTGCATCTCTTACCACCACCATGCGCCTTGCAAAACATTGTGCTTCCTTGAGCACCTTTTGTGCATGCTGGATACTGACATCTGCGGCCACCTCCGTGTGAGATACAGAGACCAGAGAGGCCTTCTGCACTCTTCGTACAGTTATCCTTTGTGCATCTCTTGCCACCACCATGCCGAATGCACAATCCAGATTTCCCCCGGGCAGCGCGAGTGCAACCGTCCTGACAGCATCTCCGACCACCACCATGAGCAATACAGTAATCTGTGCGTCCTTCAGCACTTTTTGTACATCCTAGAAACTCACACCGTCTACCACCACCATGGGCCTTGCAGTATGCAGTCCGTCCCTCAGCTCCTTTATGGCATCCAGGTCTCTGACACCTCCTGCCACCACCATGGGAAATGCAAAGGCCAGAAGCACCTCTTGCTCCCTTTCCACATCCCATAAACTGGCATGCCTTTGCGCTACTGCTGCGCTGCTGTTGTGTAATCCCGGAAGTACAAGTTACGGAGCTTTTTGGTGTTGTTATTACGCTTGATGAGAGGTCTGGAGTTATTGGCGCTGGTTTGTTTTCTCTTAGAG
Organism: Panax ginseng; assembly: GCA_020205605.1. NCBI lineage: Eukaryota > Viridiplantae > Streptophyta > Magnoliopsida > Apiales > Araliaceae > Panax > Panax ginseng. The sequence goes on along the minus strand of CM035143.1, from coordinate 1,667,966 downwards.
CCTGGTTGAGAAAGGAGTTAGCCTCTGATGGGTGTTGCAATGGAGAGAAGGAATTTCCTCTTTTCCAAAGTGAAGACATTGACCCTTCATCTTTATGATATGGTCTACCAAGAATCAGCGGCTTCTTGACAACATTTTGAGGTGGAACAGAGCTTGGATGAGTAGTAAGATCAGATTCAGCAGGCCCAAAGGACAGACTCAACTCCAAATCAACCTTTGCTCGCAAATCCAGTGCTGTCACAGTAGAGCTGGCAGAGTTCTTTGGACTGGGTGTCTTCTCATTGCCAAGATGGAGAGAAAAGTCCAATTCAAGATCCATTGATGACTCCTCATCAGTTTCTTTGGCAGAAGAAATTGAGGTACATGCAGTAGCTGAACTTCCCTTACTATCAGAGGAACTTGAAGAACGGCCCAACCCAAGACACAGTGGCAACCCGAGTTTCTGCCCCATAGGTCCATCAATCAAGCTCCATTTCCTCTTGATTCCCTTTGGGGTGGACAAGACATTGGGGATTGAAGAACCAGGGGAATCAAGTCGTAAGGTTGTATCTGCACAGTAACCAAATGCAGTTCCAGCTCCACCAGCATGGATGGAGTTGCCCATATTATTGTACACGTTTGATGCAGGGTTAGCAGCAAAACTCTGATTATGGAACCTGGCATCCATGAATTAACTCCTAAAATGCAACATGCTTGTTTCAAGAAAATCTAATTGCAAAAGAACAGCTCGCCTAACTTCCGGGATTACAAGAATTATCTACAAAAAAAGCTAGGTTCTAGGGTTAGATGTCTCTAAATGCAGAGTACATCCCACCCCCACTAACAAATCCTGATGTATCGCACCGATCCATTTTAATTTACTTTAAACTTCACTTAATAAGCAATAACTGACGGAAGATCTCACAATCTTGAATACTTCATCACAACCACATGACAGTCCATCATCCTGCTTCGTAATAAATACTTGGTTAACAATCAGATAAGGATATAGATCCTAAAGTAAGGCTTTCATCTATGCTATAAGTAAAACATTTTGATTAGGTTAAGAAAATCCAGAAAAACAAATAAAAATAAAAGATGAAGCATCATATTAAGGAATCTAAAACGATGATTCATATATCTTTTCAAGATAATACTGATCTGATTTCACAGTAACATTTCCAACAAGCTACACTTAGTTCACATGCGTCTCGGTACGATATATTAATTTGTTACTCATTAATACACAAGATTACTTCATACACAGATGTTGCGGACAAAAAAAGATTCTTCTAGGTTTTATCATAAATGAAATCATCATTTCAGCTTATCCCTCAGTTAATCAGACAGAGCTGCAACGCCGCAGGGTAGTTTAAGTATTCCGGATCTAACAGAAGCTGTATTGGTTATATGCAAGAAAAAAATCTGTACGTCAGTAACGGCCAACTATATGCCTATATATTTTCCAATTTTTTCACATGCTTCTAACAGAAAATACTCAGTATTCAATTATGCAGACATGCCACCAAAACACTCGTAGCAAAAAAAAACAAATGCTTAATAAAATCAGATCTTTAACCTTAATTTTACTTGAAAGAAACAAGCAGGATATACATCTTCACATGAAGCAATCAAACTAATGCACTGGAGATCTAGATTGAACACATACAAAATAATCCCAAATTTATATAAATGAATAAAACAGAAGTGCAATGTGAGAGAACATATCAAACTAAAAAAAAAGGATCTTTTTACGAACACAAACAATTGTGGTAGAAATTCAGCCGAGCTGATATGTATTTGTCTTGGATGTGGAAAACAACAAAATTGAGGATCAAATACCAGATTTTCAATAAAACCGCAAATTTCAAACATTTATTTTGAAATGAAATGACTTAATATACCTTGATAGATTGTAAGAAACCTTATTGAGCTGAAAGTTCCGACTTTTTCCCAAAATGAAGCAGCTTATATAAAGGTCGATCTTCCTTTCTTCTCCTTTTTCTGTTATCTCAACAACCTGAAAAGTAAAACAGAAAGCAGCAACTCAAATCAGTAATAACAATCTGGAATATCTTGGGCCAAAAAAACAACTTGTGACTGATTGATATCTTGCACACAGCTCAATCACCATTATTACATAAAATTGAACAAGATTTCGGAATGAAATCGATAAAAACGTATTAAAGTATGTGAATTTGAATCTGAAACGATTAGTAAATTTTGATTTGAGCGCAGAAAGCTCGAATTCGAGGCCTGAATTGAGGAATTACCTACACTATTAGTCGATGCAAAGATAGAGCTAGGGCTTTGTGGAGAGGAAACTGAAAATGTTTCATAAATATGTGATCAAAGAGTGTGTAAGTGGGCGCAAAGGTTGGATATTTAGACGATATTACAAAGTAGCGCACCTTAAGGTAGAGGCGTACGTTAAGCCAGGCTTTTGTTCTTTATTTTATTTTTTTATTTTTTAAATAACTGTTCCGTGCTCATGCGGTCATATGATATTTGCTAAGATTTAAAGTCTTATATCATTTTCCAATGATATTTAAAATTTATCTTGTATGTGAATTGCGATTCACGTAAATGTATAAGTTAAAATATTAATTTTATATTTTTTTATAGGATAAAAGGTCAAAAAAGCCTCTGATGTTTACCGCAATGTCCCACTTGCACCTTAAACTAATTTTTTTTCCCAAAAGCACCCTTAACGTTAAATTTTTGGGTCATCCGTGCCCCTGCCGTTAACAAAAGACAAACAAAATTAAAATGTGATGACGTGGCAGGCTTAAATATAAAATATATTATAAATAAAACAATATATATCATTTAATTAAAACAAAAAATACTAAAATAAAAAATAAAAAAATCATAACATATTTACATCATTTATTCAAAATAATAAAATTCAAATTATTTTGTTAACTAATCAAAACAACTAATTAAATAAAATAAATTATATAACATATTTACATCATTTAATCAAAATACTAAAATTCAAAACATAACATATTTACATCAAATACTAATTTAAAAAATACTAAAATACTAATTTTAAAAAATACTAAGATACTAAAAAAATCAAATTAAAAAAAATACTTAAAATACTAAAATTCAAATTATTTTGTTAATTAATCAAAACAACAAAAATTCAAATTACATCATTAAAATACTAAAATCATAATACTAAATACTTAATTGATATAAAAATTTTAAATTACTAAAATCATAATACTAAATAATATTTTTAAACTATATAAAAATTTGATGATATAATAATCTATACATAATCTATATATGTTATAAATAATATAAATAATTTGATGATGTAATAATCTTTTAAAAATGTATTAAAAAATCAAATTACATCATAATATTTTTAAATTGATATGATTTTAAAATTAATATTAAAATTACTAAAATAATCATAATACTCCAGCTTTTGAATTTTAAAAATATTATTTAGTATTATGATTTTAGTAATTTAAGTATTTTGATTAAATGATGTAAATATGTTATACAACTTATTTTATTTAATTAGTTGTTTTGATTAGTTAACAAAATAATTTGAATTTTATTATTTTGATTAAATGATGTAAATATGTTATGCTTTTTATTTTGAATTTTAGTATTTTTTGTTTTGATTAAATGATATATATTATTTTATTTAGAATATATTTTATATTTAAGATTGCCACGTCATCACATTTTAACCCCGTTTGTCTTTTGTGATGACCCAAAAATATAATGTAAAGGGTACTTTTGAAAAAAAAATTAATTTAAAGTGCAAGTGGGACATTGGGATAAACATCAGGGGCTTTTTTGACCCTTTTTCCTTTTTTTATAATATTTAGTGATAATTTTTCTTTTATTTTGTAAATTTATAAATTTAAGTATCTAATATATAAAACGGAATGACCATATATTTATTGTAAAAAAAAATTAAAGTTTGTTTTTCTCTTTTAAAAATGTCCTTAAAATTTTAATATAATTCTTATTTTGTTTCATTATTTTTTATTTAATTTTATATAATTTATACACAAGTATTAGTCATAATAATAAAGTACTACTAATAAAGAAAGAAGGTTACGCGCCTATGTGAACCTATACGGTATTGTGTAATTAATTATCATTCGATCCAGGCGAATATTCGGCAGCGGCTCGTCCCCGTTCATGGCACAAAAATATTTTTATTAATAAAAGAAATATTTTACAAAAAGAGTTATTTTTTTATTAATGATAACAAAAAATATTATAATATCCTTAAATATAATTAACAAAATTTTATGAAAATATCATTACTATAAAACTAAATACTCATTTATATTTAAAGGTGAATTAACATAAATAACGTACACTATGTTATAAAAAATTATAATTTTAAATATTTGACTCTTTTTGTGAAAAGAATACTATTCAGGTCATTTTTGTCATTTTATTTATATTCTTAGTAACACATTCTATGGGTGTATAATTAAAGATAAAATGAAATATCTAAATAAAAGTTATAAATGAAGAAGTAATTAAGTAATTGGTGGGGAAAATATAAGGGAGATAAACTAAAGAATGACCTATAATTAATTAGTTATTTAAAGTTTTAATTGTGTCAAATATCATTTCAAAGTTAATAGATTTTCTTAAAAAAGGATATGTTAATACAACTGTTGGAAATGAGATTTGAATAAGAAAATTGACTTCAAAGTCAGGTCGGGTCGTGATCGGGTCGGGTCGTGATCTTGATCGTGACGGACGGGTTTGTGATATATCATCACAATACTACGTCGTTTTGACGACGGTTACACACCAACGGATTCTATAAATAAACGGTGTGGGAAGCTTTTAAGAAATAATTTTTTCTGTCCCGTCCCGTTCTGTCAATTTCCGTCCTGCAGAAAATTTCCCGTTCCGTTCAGCAGTAACTTCCCCTTTCTGCAATTCCCGTTCCCGTTCTGTTTCTGCAAGTCCGTTCTGCAGAATCCCGTTCTCTGCAAAAGTGTTGCAGTCCCGTTCCGTTTTTCCTATCCCGTTCTGCATATTTCCCCGTTTCTGTGTAAGTATATACATGCATTAATTTTCATGCATCATTTTGTAAGTTTAGTACATAACATAAAAATTGGTTCGATGAATTCTTAATTTTGTAATGCTACTAATTAAGAATTGAAATCCGTTTTATCTTGGGAAGCAATTATTCAATTACCCTTAGCATTTGTGGAGGAATAAATTTGCTTTAAGGAGACTTTGTGAATTCAAAGGACTCAGATTTATTTTATTTATGTTCTGCATAATTTATTATTATTATATTTTATATGCATTATTAAATAATACTATATATTACAGATAACAATCTTAAAGTAAATTTATATTTTCTGTAATTATAGTATTGTTTTATGTGAACAGAAAATTGTTTTATAAAATTCTGCAATTTTTGTTGAATATAAATACATTGTTTTACATGTTTGTATAAAAACAGAATGTATATTCTGTTATCATGTGCATGATAATATAACAAACAGTTTGTTTATTTGTTCACTGTTTGCATGATTCTGTAATTGCATGTCCAGATATTAATAAAGATTAATTCGTTTTTATTCTGTATTCTGTAATTGCATGACTATGATTCTGTCCTCCACATATTTTCAAATGTTTCCAGTGATGATGTTCTTGGTTGCTTCATCTTTTGATTACTAAGTACAAAGCGATACCTTCTATGTTACTAGTCAAAAACAGTATGCCATGGATTCATATGTTTTTATTACTTTACCTTAATGGTTACTGTAAGTACAAGAATTAAAATCTTAGTATTTTATCTTATGTTCTAATTTATTGTATGCAAAATTCTTGTGGTTAATAAATTTCATGTTAATATATTGACTGCATATTATTAATAATAATAATATATTAATTGCATGTTAATATTCTGTTTAAATATTTGCATATTAATATATTAGATTCTGTTATTTTTTCGTTTAAATATATATATATATGTGAATATATATAATATTCTGTTATATATATATTATGTTTATATATATTAACATTTCTAAGCATTTGGAAGATAGCATAATTTCCAACATTCATTTTGCATATTAGTTGCCATATTACTTATTAAAAAAAAAAAAAAAAAAAGTGTGATCAGATTTATCAGAGGCATTCTTTGTATTCTTTTTACGTGTACATTAAATTTTTTTTTCTTCTGATCTCAAATTATTACATTTGATTCAATTTGTGCACTTCGAGGATGATGCATGAAAATTTATAATATGAGTGCAGTACTAACTATATACATATTATATATATTTATATGTATAATATGAGTGCAGTAATTATATATATATATATATATATATATATATATATATATTACCGATATTTATATAATATTTATTGTGTTACATGATAAATATATAATATTATGTAATTATATTTATTATAGAAATATTATATTTATTACATGTTGATTGATTTTTATATTACCATATTATTCTAAGTTATTATTGTGTAATAATCTTTGTGTTGGAATTTTAACAAAATTTGTCCGACTTTAGAATACAAATTGTTTTTAAAACAAAATTTTGTAAACTAAAATTTGTAAACAGAATTTGGATTTGTGCTATACAAATTTTTATAAACAAAACTTGTTGTTTGAATTCTGTTAAATTTTTGTGCAAACAGAAATTTAATTTGATTATTGACAGTCTTTATTTGCATGTATAACAGAAATGGCATCTACTAGTACCATTCCTGCCGTGAGTATGTCTCATGGAAAAAAGCCTGAAAAGTTCAATGGAATTGATTTCAAGCGTTGGCAACAAAAAATGCTCTTCTATCTCACCACGTTGAACTTGGCAAGGTTTCTACAAGAGGACTGCCCTACTCTTGTTGAAGGGGAAACTGACAAGGAGAAAGTGGTTGTTGTTGATGCATGGAAACATGCAGATTTTCTTTGCAGAAACTATGTGATGAATGGTTTAGATAATACATTATATAATGTATATTGTACAATTCAAACTGCAAAAGAACTGTGGGAATCTTTAGACAAAAAAATATAAAACTGAAGATGCTGGCATGAAAAAATTTATTGTTGGTAGATTTCTTGACTATAAAATGGTAGATTCCAAAGCAGTTATCACTCAGGTTCAAGAATTACAAGTAATTCTACATGATATTCATGCTGAAGGAATGTCATTAAGTGACTCATTCCAAGTTACTGCAATGATTGAGAAACTTCCACCGTCGTGGAAAGACTTCAAGAATTATCTTAAGCATAAACGCAAAGAGATGAATCTTGAAGAACTGATTGTGCGACTTCGGATTGAAGATGTAAGACCCCAAATTTTTATAAATAAAATTAAATTTCCTCTAATTATTATTCTTGATTAATAAGGTGGTAATTTGATTAATGTGGTTAGTTATGGGTAAAATGCGCAAATTTTACAAAATAAGCAAGTGGTTATAAAATATTCATTGTTGTTGGGAATATTCGTTTGGTCGTGGAATATTAAATCTTTGCTTTGGGAATATTAAATGCGATGGCGTAGCGACCATGTGTGGCCCCATAACGAAAAAGCGATTGGAGGAAGAAAACGATAAATATAAGTTGTTTAAAAATAATTCACAGTAGTTATTCACAATTAACTTTGTTGAATTACACGGTGGTTAAAATACGATGAATGGCGTGGTGGTATAAAGAAGACACTGCAGATTGCACAAAGATTGTTGAATTATTGATTAAATGACGTAGAAGGCACTACTCAATAATTATTACGGTGAATTCTTTATTCAATATTTTATTGATTCAATAATTGTTGCGTTCTTTAGTTTATATTATTATTGTTTCAATAATTGTCAACGCATGAGATTTTCCATTATCGGATCAATAATTCATATTATTTGAATAATATTATCGATAACATTATTGGCAATGTCTAGAAAGTTACATACAAGGAGAGGTTTGGTCACCTAATTGCGGCGCCAAGATGAGAGAAATCCTTATTGGAAAGCCCTCTTTCTCACAGGAGCGGCACGATTGTCAAGATCTTGTGATTCGTAATATTATTTTGAATAATTAATTATTGATTATTATGATAAAGAGAATATTCATTTTATGTGGATATAGATGGAGAAAATTTTAATGTGACAATTGTTGAAAATTAATATTTTATCTTTTCCGATAAAATAATTCATTTAAATATATTATTTTAATAATATATTAACGGTGATATTTTTACAATGAATGTGGGATACATGAGTATATGAGGAGGAAGAGTATTTTTGTGGCATTAAATGTTTAACACATGTTTTGTGTGTCGGTGGACACAATTCTTGACCGAAAATTGATTATAGACTATAAAATCGCCCGTTTATGGATTTTGGTCAATTTCTGTTTGGAATTTGGGAAAACTTCCTTTTACAAAGTTGTAGATAATGGAATTTCCTATGGAAAATTGCGAGTTTTGAATTTTCTGATAACCGAGCTATTTATCATGAATTATTAAAGTTTCTGAGTTCCGAAATAATTAATTTTGGAAGTTTTAATTATTTTATATAAGAAAACGTTTTTTTTTGTGGTTGTTGGCACATGGGTGGTGATGTTTTTGACCAAAGAAGGCATGCTAGAGTTTTCAAAACATGTGGGTAGAAATTTGGAATAAATAATAATATATTTTATTAATTTAGTCTCCTTTTGGCGTTCTAACATTTTCCTATAAATAGAGGCTAAGTTAGAATTGAAAATCACACGTAAACTAAGTTTTCTCTTTTCTCTCTATATTATCGAGCGTATTCTTGTGAGTATACTTTGAGTGTTCTTTATCTCATGCGAGTTTACAAGACTATACCGAAAATACAAATGTAAATACGGTTATTTTGAGGTAAGGGATGTTATTTCTTTCGCAAATGATATTATTTTCTTCAATATCATTATGCCAAAATATTGGTTGAACTTTTTATCAAATTTGGAACTTTTTCGTTCGGGGTTCTTTATTCATGAGTTACTATTCACGAGTTACTATTTCATGAGTTTTATTCACGATTCTTATTCACTAAATCTTATTCACGAAGCGTGAAGATGTTTTTTGTGAAATTTCTATCTTTTTGTGTTTGGGGTTACTATTCACGTGATACGACATTATTCACGATATCAAGACTATTCACTTAATAATCAAGACTATTCAATCATAAAAATAAAAATTTTTCTTTTTGTCCAAGATGTCTATTTTGGCTACTATCTTTGATTGTATCCATGTTTTGATCGTTATTTTTGAGTTCTGCTTCAAAATCGTTTATTATGAAGTATTATCGATCTTGGATAAACTGTTGTACGAATCCCTAATATTTGTCCTTCTATCTCTCATTGGATTCGATTCTTAAAAATATTTTTCATCATCCTCGGTCCTTAATGGTGATACTTTATGAATATCGTGGCTGTAGTGTAGAAAAAGATGAACGATTAATCGATGAATATCTTTGGCTGTAGTGCAAAGATGAGCAGTGTTGAGATGAACATGACCATTTGGTGATTTAAATGAATATCTTTGGCTGTAGTGCAAAGATGAATATTGATTGTTATTCTGGTGGATAAAATATTGATGATGGACTTTTAAATCTTAGAAGACGGTAGAATTCATTCTCTACGTGACTCTTCTAATGGATTCTCATTTCATTGCATTTGTTGATCTAAAACTTGTTGTCTATTGTATTCTATTAGATTTTTTCTGTTGAAGACTAACGATAATTTGTTGTATATTATCTTAGTCATAATATTCTTTTCTCGGGCTAGTTGAGCTCACCCTTTTCCTTGTTGTTCCATTTTCTTCTCGGGAGGTGAGAACATAACAGATCGAGTCTGGGGTATGGAATGAAGGTTCTCTAGAGAGTTGTTTAGTAGTCCTCACCATTTTTGTAAAATAATGTATCAATAATTATGATGGGGATTTATTTGCGTGTGGATATTGTCTGGCATTTTAATATACGTATTTAAACTCACATAAGATGTATTGTCGTATTTCACACGACATTTGTATTATTGAAGTTGTAGTTATTTCTGTACCATGTATTTGGCGACTCAGAATGGGTTGGGTGGAATGGACCTATTTTGGGGGCGTCACAGAAGAGGACAATCGAGTATCTGAAAAGAAGAGTGGGAAAAATTTATATGAGGCAAAGGCAAATGTGGTTGAACAAAGGCCAAACAACAACAACAAAAGGAAGTGCGAAGGAAATTCAAATTTCAAAGCCAAGATAAAATTCAAAGGCAAATGATTCAACTGTGGCATTCAAGGACATAAATCTAATGAATGTCGAAAGCCAAAGAAGTTGAAGAAAGAACAAAAGCCTCAAGCAAATGTGACAGAACTGAAAAAGCTTTCTGAAGATGTTTCAGACATGAATCTTTGTGCAGTTATATCTGAATGTAACTTGGTAGAAAATTCTAAAGAATGGTACGTGGACACTGGGGCTACTCGCCACATCTGTTCCAACAAATGGATGTTTTCTACTTACAACCCAGTAAAAAATGATGATCAACTCTTTATGGGAAACTCCTTAAGTTCAAAGGTTTAAGGATGTGGAAAGATTGTACTGACATCTAGCAAAGAATTGACTTTGAATGAAGTGCTTCATGTGCCAGATATTCGCAAGAATCTAGTTTCTAGGTCACTACTGAGCAAGAATGGCTTTAAGTTGGTGTTTGTGTCTGATAAGTTTGTACTTACTAAGAATGATATGTTTGTAGGAAAGGGCTACATGAATGATGGGCTTTTTAAGATGAATGTTATGACTGTTCTACCAAAGTCTATTAATAATAATAAAGTTAATTCTTCTGCTTACTTGTTGGAATCTTCAAATATATGACATGCTAGATTAGGACATGTTAATTATAATACTTTGCGTAGATTAATTAATTTAGAATTTTTGCCTAAATTTGATATTAATCAAAAACATAAGTGTGAAATATGTGTGGAATCAAAAATGACAAGATTACCCTTTCATTTTGTTGAAAGGAAAACTGAACCTCTAGATTTAATTCACACTGACATATGTGACTTAAAGTTTGTGCAAACTAGAGGTGGGGAAAAAAAATATTTCATAACCTTTATTGATGATTGCACAAGATATTGTTATGTATATTTGCTAAGAAGCAAAGATGAGGCAATAGAAATGTTTCAACTTTATAAAAATGAAGTTGAAAATCAAACAACAAAAAGATTAAAGCAATAAGAAGCGATAGAGGTGGTGAATATGAATCACCATTTCAAAGAGATATGTTCTACTCATGGTATTATTCACCAAACTATCTGCTCCTTATTCACCTCAATATAACTGGCAGTATTCTTTGAACGCAAGAACCGAACATTGAAAGAAATGTTGAATGCTATGTTAAACAGTTCTGGAGCACCTCAGAATTTATGGGGGGAAGCTTTGCTTTCTGCCAATTATATTCTTAACAAAGTGCCTCATAAGAAAACTCACAAAACCCCTTATGAATTATGGAAAGGTCATAGACCTTGCTATAAATACTTACGAGTGTGGGGGTGTCTAACAAAGGTAATGGTTCCTAAACCTAAAAAGGTTAAGATAAGACCAAAAATAATTGACTGTGTTTTCATTGGTTATGCAAATAACAGCAGTGCTTATCGCTTTCTTGTTCATAAATCTAAAATTAACGATATTCATGTTAATACATTTATTGAATCAAGAGATGCATCATTTTTTGAGAATATTTTTCCATATAATGGTAATAAAGATTCAAATTCAAACAAAAGACCTTTGGATGCTACTAGTAATAATCCTAAAAATATAGACAAAGAGTCTGTATTTGATGAACCTAGACGTAGCAAAAGGGCAAGGACTTCAACGTCTTTTAGTTCGGATTTTCTAACATTTTTGTTAGAAAATGATCCTCTAACGTACAAGGAAGCAGTATCCTCTCCAGATGCTTCTCATTGGAAAGAAGCAATAAATAACGAAATTGAGTCCATTATGCAAAATCATATACATGGGAAGCTGGTGGACCTTCACTTTTGGTTCAAAATCCTTAGGGTATAAATGGATCTTCAAAAAGAAGATGAAAGGCGATGGCTCAATTGATAAATATAAAGCAAGGCTTGTTGTTAAAGGCTATAGACAAAAGGAAGGATTGGATTATTTTGACACTTATTCACTGTTACAAGAATTACATCTATTCGGATGCTAATAGCAATAACATCTTTAAATAGACTTGAAATACATCAAATGGATGTAAAGAGGCGCATTCTTAAATGGTGAATTAGATGAAGAAATATATATGGAACAACTTTGAAGGTTTCATAGCTCCTGGACAAGAGAGGAAAATATGCAAACTTGTTAAATCCTTGTATGGATTAAAACAAGCACCAAAACAATGGCATGAGAAATTTGATAATGTTTGTTATCAAATGGATTTAAAATAAATGAGTGTGACAAATGTGTTTATGTCAAAAGTACTCAAAAAGATTATGTCATTGTTTGTCTTTATGTGGATGATATGTTAATCATGGGTAGCAACAATGAAGTTATCAACTCAACAAAACGTATGTTGTCAAATAGGTTTGATATGAAAGACTTGGGGGTTGCTGATATAATTTTAGGAATCAAGATTTCTAGAACCTCTGATGGAATTATATTATCTCAATCTCATTACATTGAGAAAATACTTGAAAATTTTAACAAGTATAATATAATTCTAAATAAGACCCCAGTTGATATAAATCTCCATCTAGCTAAAAATGAAGGTGATAGCATATCTCAACTAGAATATTCTCGTATAATAGGCAGTTTAATGTATGTCATGAATTGTACTAGACCAGATATAGCTTATTCGATAAGTAAGCTAAGTAAGTATACGAGTAATCCAGGTAAAGATCACTAGAAAGCAATTTTGAGAGTTTTAGGATACCTAAAACATACTCAAAAATATGGACTGCACTATACAAGATATCCATCAGTATCGGAAGGATATAGTGATGCTAATTGGATATCTGACAATAAAGACTCGAAATCCACAAGTGGATATGTCTTTACCCTTGGAGGTGCAGCAGTATCTTGGAAATCCTCAAAACAAACTTGTATTGCAAGGTCTACAATGGAATCAGAATTCATTGCTTTAGACAAAGCTGGAGAAGAAGCTGAGTGGCTTCATAATTTCTTAGAGGATATTCCAAATTGGTCAAGACTGTGCCGCCTATATGTATATACCTTTGTGATAGCCAATCGGTGATTGGAAGAAGCACAAAGTCACTTATATAATTGCAGTGAGATTCGTCATATCTGACGAAGACATAATACCGTTAGACAATTGTTCTCAAATGAAATTATCTCAATTGACTATGTAAAGTCAAAAGATAATATCATGGATCTAACTACGAAAGGTTTAACAAGAGAAGCAAGTGGAAAAATCATCGAGGGAATGGGTTTAAAGCCTCTTTGTTTAAATAAGAGTCGCCATAGTGGCAACCCAACCTAGGTATGTTGGAGATCCCAAGATCTAGGTTCAATGGGCAACCGAACTATGTAAGTACTCAAGAAAGCACCGAGGAGATAATTACTCTAACCATTCCAAAATGAGACGAAGGCACATCGCCATGGCGAGAATCAGGATAAGATACGTTTTTAATGATTTTTATATCTTGAAATATGTTCAAGTGGGGTATTGCAGGATACTCTTGATAGAAGTCACCTACATGAGTAAGAAGGGGGCCACTTCTGTGAGAATTTTGAAGGCTAAATTCTCTAATATACTCACGGAACCAAGAAGTGTTTCAAGGCCAAAATGAACACAAACGTGAGAACCAACTATGTCTGAAGAGATATTTTGTGAATTCTATTGTCTTGGTTTACACGAAAAGCTGACAGTTCAAAGACATCAAGTCTACTGATTAGCCAAGTAAATTCGATAGATTTTACTAGGGTAAGTTCAAAGCCACTAGGCTACTTAACCTGATGAAATATCTTTTCTCATGTACTCGAACTAGTGTCTGTATATTCATAACATATTTTGCATATTGTAAAGCCAATTTTACATTCATGTGGGGGATTGTTGGAAATGAGATTTGAATGAGAAAATTGACTTCAAAGTCGGGTCGGGTCGGGTCGGGTCGTGGTCTTGGTCGTGACGGGCGGGTTTGTGATATACCATCACAATACTACGTCGTTTTGACGACGGTTACACGCCAACAGATTCTATAAATAAACGGTGTGGGAAGCTTTTAAGAAATAATTTTTTACGTCTCCGTCCAGATTCGAAAAAACCTGCTCATCAATTTCCGTCCCATGAGAAAATTTCCTGTCCGTTCAAAGAATAACTTCCCAGATTCTCGCAATTCTCATTCAGCTTACATTTTACGCAAGCCCGATTCTGCGAGAATTAAGATTCTCTGCAAAAAGTGTTGCTTGAGTCCTGCCCGCTTTTTCCTATCCTGATTCTGCATATTTCCCCGTTTACGTGTAAGTATATACATGCATTAATTTTCATGCATCATTTTGTAAGTTTAGTACATAACATAAAAATTGGTTCGATGAATTCTTAATTTTGTAATGCTACTAATTAAGAATTGAAATCCGTTTTATCTTGGAAAGCAATTATTCAATTACCCTTAGCATTTGTGGGGGAATAAATTTGCTTTAAGGAAACTTTGTAAATTCAAAGGACTCGAATTTATTTTATTTATGTTCTGCATAATTTATTATTATTATATTTTATATGCATTATTAAATAATACTATATATTACAGATAACAACAATAACAACAGCAGCAACAAATTAATCTTCATTTAAAATATAGAGTTGAGTTAGTTGACAAGTTTATTAAATAATTACTCTCTCACCATCCGATTTTACTTATCCTAATAAACTCTTTTATATATAATTAAATTGGCCAATTTTAAGATTAATAAAAGAAATGTATTAGATATTTTAAAATTAAATTAATTTATATTCTTCTTATAATGATAATAATTTTGTATCAATATATAGCTAATAAACTTAAGAAATTTTTTAAATTCTAAATATGATGAATTTGATAATAAAAAAAAAGAGAGAGAAAGTATGCATCCATGCATTAAAAAAGTGTCATTTTGAGTCAAAACTGGCTGGGGAAAAGGTGAAACCCCAGAAAAGAAAAGAGTGGTGCTTAATTACTAATTAGAGAATCCCAAATTATTGTTTTTTATCATTAATTACCACAACTTTGACTATATATTTATGCCATGGAATTTGATTCTATCATACATAATGTCCGTCCGTCTCTTAACCATCCAATGTTGTTTGCCATATCAGTGGCGGCCGTTGAGCCATCTTTTATATATATTCTCGATCGTACCAGATAACTATTGTTAGGATGTATACAATTAATGGGTCGGCCTTGGCCCCAAATCCGAATCACCCATACGCAGTGGCGGAATCAAAATAAAAATTGAGGGGGGTCAAAAGTTAAAGGCGGTTACCGAAAATTTGGAGCAACAACGTGTAGGTTAATTCGAGATCTATTAAATCAAAAGTTTAATATATTAGATAAAGTATTAGCTATATTTTATTTATTAATGTGTTCTTAAACACTAATTGAAAAGAATTTAAAAAAATTTAGAATGTAAGGAGTGTATTTTCTTAAAAAACCTTTTGTCTTTGTATTTTCTCTTGGAGGTTAATTGAAAGGGAATTGTTAAATTCATAATATTTTTTTATTATTTCCACAATAAAAGTGTCATTGTAGATGTATAATGGCCGGTAAAAAAATCGTCATTCACAGGATCTATAGCGACACTTTTATTCAATGGAAATAATATTTTTTTATAGATTTAACAATTTCTTAATTGAAAAGAATGGAAAGATTTTAGTTTCTTAAAAATTATTTTGCCTTTTAAAGCAAGGTTTTTAAATTAATTGATTCGAATCGAGAAAAAGTATCAGTGGATGGTTTATTGGTCCAATCAATGGTGAACCATTATTGACTCACTTTAACATCATTAATATGTAATAAATAATAAATAATTAAATATATTAATTATTATATATTTATATAATAATTAATAAATATGTAAATTAATTAATTTATCTATAAAAAACTAAATTTATTTATACAATATTTACTTCATATAGTTTAAATAAATACTAAATCTAAATCTATATTGATAAGTCATAACCCTCTTCTCTTGCTTGATTATATTACTTAATTACTTTTGGTAATGAAAGGTCGATTATACTCCATCATTACTTTCCCTTTTCATTATACCGACTTCAAATAACAACAGAGAAAATAAATATCCAACCATTTTGTAGTATCGATTGCTTTCTCTTTCCATCGATTAGCTTTCTCCTTCCATCAAGCTCAAAGGCAATCTCGAATCACAGAATTGAAGGGGCCATCGAGCAATCTCTCTCCAATAGATCTATTGTAATTTTAGAAGAAACCCCAAGAAATAAGAATATCGAGCAGCAGCGGTAGGGCGGGGAAGGGGCGGTCGCTGAAGGTGCAATGTGGCAAGCAAGGCAGCATGACGACACGATAAGCTTCACAGGGGTCATATACCCCCCTCGACTTCGATTCGCCTCTGCCCGTACGATCACATGAACTCGGTCTCTCACAATTCAGAAATGATTCGAAGAAATAAATTTTTTTTAAAAAAAATCATTTAACAAAATATAATTATGTGTCTCTTAGTTGACATTTTAAATCAAAATATAATTATTTATTTAAAAAATATAATTTTTTTATAAATGAAAACAAATATATTTAAATAATATTTTTTAGTATATCTTCAATTCAACTTATGTTTATCATTTGTGAAAAAAGTTAAAAAATGGAGCAAATGAAAAAGTGAAAAAAAATTTATTTGAGGAAGGTGCTAAGACCAATCTCATTATCATCTGAATACTTATAATCAGTATCTCTTGTTTTCAGACTTTAACTATAAGTATTCTAAGTAGTTTTTTATACTCTCTCTGTTAATATAAATCGTTTTAGAGAAGTATTTTTGTCCTTTAATATAAGTCGTTTGAGGATTTCAAGTAATCATTAATTATTTAGTTTCTATTATTATCCAAAGTATTAAATATAACTTTGGTTCTCTCACTATTTTTTGCTCAATAAATAACACTCTTTTTTTAATACAAGGACAATATAAATAATATATATTATATTGAATGTTATACAATTATTTATTTAATACTTGTGTATAATTCTAAAATAATTTATATTAAGGGATAAAGGGGGTATCAAACATAACAATTTCATTTAACACCCCCTCAAATAATTTTTTTAATGTTGACCTCCTAACTTCCTAAAATTTCAGTGCCTGCCTGCCCAGTGCTTGGGTCTACCACCGACATGCATGCATAAGCTCAATCTCGGACTTATCTTAGCCCGTGATCCTTGTTGTGTCTCACACCAGACAATAGACTGAACCATATATATATATATATATATATATATATTCAAAAATGAACCGATATAATAGAAAACTGGTTTTTGATTTATTTTTTGGAATGATTTGCCGGAGAAGTTCGCCATATATATATATATATATATATATATATATATATATATATATATATATGTGTGTGTGTGTGTGTATGCGGTCCTCTTCTTGGTAATTAAAAAATAAATCAAAATGGGCAGGTTATAATGGCGATTTTCTAATATATAACGACAGTTGAGGCAAGTAAATCATATTTATGTAAATAGAACTTTTATATCGCTATAATAATAAAAAAAAATTGTTGTTATAACCGATTCATTTTTGGTTCACTCCCTATAATTCATTGAAAATATATATATATATATATATATATATATGCATTTCCTACTCAACCATATCGTTTATAGGTGAGCCGTGAGTGAGATCAGATCATTTGGTAGGAGGTTTAGGTACCCCGCGGCCCGCGCGGTAGGCAGTGTTTCTTAAACAAAATCATTTTAATTACACCAACGTGTTCTCTTGTAATTTTATTATTTAATAATTATTTTGAATAAATTAATTCATATATTCAAATGCCTGCAGTATAGATCGAGTTATGAGTATCGGATGCTTATACAATATAATCCAATTTTAAAATTAAAGATATATTTTAACCTTTTCAGGTCAATTAATTTATAAAATTTTAAAATAGATATACAAGTTTATTAAATTTTAGTATAAATAAATATCATTATTGTATGTTAGCTAAAAATTAAAATGTATTACTAGCTATAATATTTGTTGTTTGTAAAACTTAAATAAATTCATAACCCATTCATTCAAAATTTTAAAGTTTCGTAAATTAATTTCAAAATACATCTTTAATTTTAAAACGGACATAGTAAATATACATTTATATAAGCATGCATGTAGCAACACTTTACATTTGGAACATAGTAAATAAACATGAACAAATAATTAATTAAGCCAGCTGAATATATACTGACTTTGACCAACAGAACTTATAATTTCCCAAAACAAATTAAAACAATTGGAATAAAAAGAACAAATTAAGCATCGAATTAAATTCCAAACACAAGCTAGGTAATCACCAACACTCGTACAACTTAATATCAACCCGAAGCCTAAAATAAACTTCTCCCTCAAACGCATCAGTCATCATAGTGGCAATTCCTCTAGCCATAAAAAAGTCACCAGTCCCACCAATTATTGAAATATCCCTAGTCTTGTTCATCAATGGATCAGCTCCTGCAAAATTAATACTACCCCTATGCTTTGTAGAATTAAAAACCATCGAAAACCCTAGCCATGCAGTGAAAATCTGTTTCCGGTCATAAATATAGAACCCTTGTGCTCGACCCACCGGCGGCGAATGCAGATTATTATCTAGCGTGACAGGATCATCGAACACGACTACGTTGCCAAAATGGTTTTGTCCAGCTAAAATAGTCATGTTTCCACCAGCTGGTGCACCTACAATTGCTGCAGTTGCATTTTTGGAGTTCTTGCCGTTGTAAATAATGTCATGGAAATAAAATACCATCCTTTTACAAGGAATTTTTTTGCTAGGTGTGGCTGAAGATCCATTGAGAATGATGAAGAAAAAGAAGAGAGATAATAGTAATGCTAATTGAGCCTTCATGGCAAAGGTACTGTGGTCTGTGGAGAATGAGGAATTATGCAAGCTCTTTATATAGAGGTGCATGGTTAAATCTTAATTTAATGCCTCTAAATAATTGGTCCTATATTAGCTTGGCTTTAAAGGCATGCTTAAATAATTAAATATTGAGAATATGGGAAAAAAAAGTAAATATAAATAAAAAGAAGAAGAAAAAGAAAAAGAAATCTCCATATACAGTGATACCTTGAAGTCTAAGGCTAACGTAATCATTTAATGGAGTGGATGTATACAAATATAGTATAAATAGTTTTCATTGGTGTCGGAGTAGACAGTCACTAACTAATTACTAGCCACCTATCAATACAAAAAGTTGAATACTCCACCAATTAAAAATTAAAGACAAAATTTAATTCTTTTTAAATTTTATTCGTGAAATTTCAAATTTTAAAATTAAGATAATTAATAGTATATTTTAAAATTAGTTTACGATTGTTAACTATAATTGTTTGTATATATTAAAAAAATTTAATATTAATTTTGAATTTTAAAAATTCGTAATTGACTTCAAATAATCTAGAACGGGTGAGTATGTCTGAAAATATAATCATATATATTTGGAAATTTGGAAAAGTTTGAAAGTATATGGTATTCCAATATTATTTTCCATTGACTCACAATATAAACCCATGGTACGTTAGGGGATGTTTAGGTAAGCCAACTCTTCTTAGGCCGGCAATTCTTGGGTACCAAGTCTAACTACTCCTTTTATATTATAACCACTATCCTCGAATTAGCTTTAGTTGTATAACTACGTGACTAGAACTAAGCTATACAGCTAGGTACAAATCTAAACTTCTTGTTCCCTAAATCCTAGTAATTACTCTAATAAGAAAGCCTTATAGAATTAAATATATATATATATATATATATATATATATATATATATATATATATATATCTGTGCGTCCCAGGATCTTAAGTTTCACTCCTTATCCAACTCACAAAAGCTCACCCCTTTAGCGACGGACCCGACCTTGGGATTCGATCATCATACATACAGTAAATCTATCTTTTAAATGATGACACCATATAATGGCTCGTTTTAATTTTATCTCCCCTGTTCATCCAAATGAAATCACACCCCTTCTCAATACATTATTTTTCCTAACAAATTATCAAGCAGATAGTGTTACCAATCATAAAGTTCATGGAGTTTCAATTAATAGGTTAAATTATTTTTCTATTCATTAATTAGATACGTATAGAGAGAAATTATGAAAAAGAATAAAGAGAAATCCATTAATCTTAAACTCCATTAATGGAGTTTCAAGTACATTCCCATAAATTGTTTCATATTTTAAAATGAACACAAACCCAGTTAATGTTTAGCAAATCCACTACATCAAAACGTAGTGGAAGAAATATATAGTTGGCAAAAATCAATTAATGCTGCCCTTGTCCATGGTGGTGTCGGTGCCGCCTCCATTGTTGCTTGACGTACGATCTCTGGCAAGATGAGAAACTTTTCATCACTCTCTACTAAACTATTTCTTATTTTCTAAGTGAGAGAAACTGATGAGATGGTGATGATCAATCCATTAGTAAAAGGGAAAAGTGATGAGATGGTGAACATGATAATACGAGGGTGAGTGAGATGAAAGAAAGAGAGAGAATTGTGATGAGATGACCAAACCCTACCTCCACATAATAGTAGTTTAGCGTGTACTAGAATCTTCTCCATTTCAAGTAAATGAAAATTATCTATTTTAGGGTTCAGATTTAAAATGTGTTATCTCTCTCATGTTAGCATGATGTTACATCTTAACACATTTTAAATTTGGACCATAATCTCCATATTTAATTGAAATAGAGAGGATCCTAATCCGTTTAGCGGTAGGTCAAAAGTTAAATCCGGGATAATCTTGTAATTTCCCTTATGGATTCGGTAATGCTAGACTATATATTGTTATGATTCCTAATAATATAATCATACGGATTGAGTTTTCATTAGGTAGGGAAGGTTTTTATGTATATATATATATATATATATATATATATATATATATATATATATATATATATATAGAATCCTTTTCATAAAGTTCTTTGAAGTCTTATCTGCAATACCCTTTTTGAGACCGTTGATAAATTAAATAGATGCATTGCGATTAACTTTTTTTATTTGATAAAAGTAAGTACAGGTTGTTGTGTATAATTTTTACCCGCATTCTAGAACACATATTTTAATAAGAGAGGCCCACGTAAAATTTACTTGTCAGTATAGTTATAAAAAATAATTATTTATTATTAAAATAATTAGTAGGAAGAGCTTGTCTTTTAAATTAACCTTTTTTTATTTTCATTTCTCCCTTATATGTAATGACTTAGCACATTAAAATGATTTAAAATAATAAAAATTAATTATTTATTATTAAAATAATTCGGCCGGAAGAGCTTGTGCCGGCTTTACCTTTTTTTTTTTTTCATTTCTCCATTATATGTAATGACTCATCACATTAAAATGCATTAAAATAATAAAATAAAAGTAAGTAGAATGCAAATGATATCTGGTGGCATTAAAATAATAAAATAAATCCTAAATTTGATGCAATGATACTCTGGTAGCATTAAAATAATATTAAAATGCCTAAGTAGAATGCACATTTAATCTGACTTCTTGATAAAAATTGAAAAAAATAACCGACACAAATTTTCTGACATACACGGTGACAATAAAAATTGAAAAAAATAAATTTATTCAAGCTGTAAGACCCCAACTTATTATAAATAAAATTGAATTTTCCTTTATTCATTATTCTAAATTAATAAGGGTTAATTTGATATAATTCTTTAGTTATGGGTGAAATGTGCAAAGTTTACAAAATAAAGCAGTGGTTATAAAATATTCATTATTATTTTGGGGAATATTCGTTTGGTCGTGGAATATTCTTTTTAAAGGAATCTCTCGCATTGGCATGCCATTGATCATTCATTGGTGGGCCCCATAACTGAAAACGGTTGGATGAAAGAAAAGCGACAAAGATTGAGTTTTATAAATAACTTGGCGTAAATTATTATTGAATTAACACATTTGTTAGGTTACACAGTGGTTAAAATACGATAATATCGTGGTTGAGCAAAGAAGGCGGTATTGCACAAAGATTGTTGAATTATTGATCCTTACGTGAAAGCGCACTACTCAATAATTGTTACGTGAATTCTTGCTCAATATTATATTGATTCAATAATTCTTTGCGTTGATATTTTGTATCATTTGTTGTTTTAATAATTGTCATTACGGTATTTTCCATTATCAAATCAATAATTCATATTATTTGAATAATATTATCGATAACATTATTGGCAATGTCTAGAAAGTTACGCTTCAAGGAGAGGTTTGGTCACCTAATCAATTGCCAAGAAGTGAGAGAAATCTTATTGGAAAGCCCCTCTTTCTGAGGAGCGGCACGGTTGTCGATCTTGTGATTACGTAATATTATTTTTAAAATAATTAATTATTGATTATTATGATAAAGAAAATATTTATTTTATGTGGATATAGATGGAGAAAATTTTAATGTGACAATTGTTGAAAATTAATATTTTATCTTTTTTTGATAAAATAATTCATTTAAATATATTATTTATTAACGGTGATATTTTTATAATGAATGTGGGATATATGAGTATATGAGGAGGTAGAGTATTTTGTGGCATTAAATGTTTAACATATGTTTTGTGTGTCGGTGGGCCTGATTCTTCAATTAGAAAATTGATTATAATCGTAAAATCGTCAGTTTATGAATTTTGGTCAATTTCGCATTTGGAATTTGGAAAAATTTTCTTCGCAAAGTTGTAGAGAATGAAATTTCCCATGGAAAGTCGCGTGTTTTGAATTTTTCGATAATGAGCTATTTTCTATGAATTGTTGAAGTTTCGAGAAAAATAAAATAATTTTATTAAATTTATGGGGGACCCACTTTTTGGTTGGTGGAATAAAACATGGGTCACGATATTTTTTTCCAAAGAGGCATGCTAGACTTTTTCAAAGCATGCGAGAGAAAATTGTTAAGTAAATAATATTATTTTATTATTTAGTCTCCTTTTAGCGTTCTAACATTTTCCTATAAATAGAGGCTAAGTTAGAATTTAAAATTACACGAAACAAGTTTCTCTCTTTCTCTCTCTATATTATCGAAGCGTATTCTTGTGAGTATACTTTGAGCGTTCTTTATCTGGTGCAAGTTTACAAGACTATATCTAGAAAATTCAATCGGAAATACGGTTATTTTAAGGTAAGGGATATTATTTTTTTTTGTAATGATATTATTTCTTCAATATCATTATCTTTCAAGTATTGATCTGAACTTTTTAATCAAATTTGGAACTTTTAGTGTCGGGTTACTTATTCACGATATCTGAGTCTTATTCACGATATAAGACTTTATTCACGAATCTGGCCTTACTATTCATGAAAAATAAAAATTTTTCTTTTCGTCAAAATATCTATTACGGATACTAGCTTTGATTGTATCCATGTTTTGATCATTCTTAAATTTTACACCAATATGATTATTTTTGAAGTATTTTTGGGCGTGGGTAAAACAAAGTACGAATCCTTAATCCTTAATCCTTGTCATTTTGTTTCTTTGGATTCGTTTCTTTTAAAATATTTTTCATCATCCTCGGTCTAATTGGTGATATAATGAATATCTTTGGCACTGTAGTGCAAAGATGAGCGATTAAGCCCGATGAATATCTTTGGCTTGTAGTGCGAAGATGAGCAGTGTTGAGATGAACATGACCAATTGGTGATACAAATGAATATCTTTGGCTGTAGTGCAAAGATGATTAAAGATGTATATTGATTGTTATTACGAGGATAAACTATTGATAATGGACTTTTAAACCTTAGAAGGCGGTAGAATTCTTTTCTACGTGACTCTTACAATGGATTCTTTATTCCATTGCATTTGTTGATCTAAAACTTGTTATGTCTATTGTATTCTATTAGATTTTTTTCCTGTTGAAGACTAACGATAATTTGTTGTATATTATCTTAGTCATAATATTCTTTATTGGGCTAGTTGAGCTCACCCTTTTCCTTTTGTTCCATTTTCTTCGTGGGAGGTGAGAACATAAAGCGAGGATCGAGTCTGGGGGTATGGAGTGATGGTTCTAGGAAGATGTTTTAGCAGTCCTCACTATTTCTATAAAATAGTGTTTGAATAATTGTAATGAGGACTTATTTGCGTGTGGATATTGTCTAGAAGACAATATTTGTATTTAAACTCACAGTATGTATTGTCGTATTTCACACGACACTTGTATTATTGAAGTTGTAGTTTGCTTTCTATACCATGTATTTTGGCGACTCAGAATGGGTGTTGTATACCTGTTTTGGGGGCGTCACAGTTGGTATCAGAGCTTAGGGATATGATCTCTGGCGGAGATCGGGGAATAGAACTAGGAGGGGAGAGACGAGTAAATCCTTCGCTAGTGTGTCCTACCTAAGCTTATTTGTTGGTCGGTCATAATATAGGATATTATGTGATATGTTAATTTGTTTAATTAACCCTTGTTTTATGGCAGTATTTAAGAATGGGTCACGAGAGCGTTAACAATGGAGTTTATGAGAGGCCAGGAGACGCAGCATTATTCACCAACGAGGAAAAGCGTCTACACAGTGGCAATGTTCCTCCGTGAACAACGCCATCGATCAAATGATGAACGACGGGATGTTTAGAAGCTTTTTGCAGTTCATGCAAAATCGAACGAGGAGACTCGTGTACAAAATACGGGAGGAAATGATAATAACGTGCGCGTTTCACTACCAAACAATTCAAAGAGTTGGGACCACAGATTTCCATGGAAGCCGGATCCGATCAAGCGTAAGCGTGGGTCAAGCAAATTACCAAGATATTCGATGTCTTGGGGTGCCTGCGAACGAAGGTTCCATTCGCCACCTTTATGTTTTTCGTGGTGAAGCGGATTCTTGGTGGGAATCGTGAAGCGTACCCATTAGATGCACTTAACATGTCTTGGGAAAGATTTCAAAAGCTCGTTCAATGACAAGTACTTTCAGAAAGTATTAAATTCATATGAAGGAGGTAGAGTTTATTAGACTCGAGCAGAACAACATAGCGGTGTCTCGAAGACGAGGCAAGGTTCGCAGAATTATCCGAGTTTTGCACCTCATTTGGTGGAGAATGAGGAGCGAATGACGCGTATGTTTTCGAGAGGTCTAAAACCGAGAGATTCGTCAATACCTTATCTCTCATAAATTTTCTCAGTATTCGGATGTTGTCAATGAGGCTCGATTATTAAGCGAGATATTGAGTATACTCAACCGAGGGACCCACAATTAGGGGTAGTCGTGAAGCGATGATAACCGGCGAGGAGGAAAGAATACGGACAAAGGCGGTAACCACTCGGTGGTAATCGTGGACATGATAATAGGAGAGGTGACTCAGTGGAAATTTGAAAGAGAGGAGATTCAACAATGACGGGAAGATATCAGCGGAAAGACCAAAGACCAACAACAAATGCTGGGGAGAGAGAGAACCGCCGGTTAGATGTTACAAATGCGGGAAGGAGGGACATATCACCAAACCCGTCCACAACAATCCAAGGTATGTTACAATTTGTGGAAAGGAAGGCCACATCGCTCGAGATTATCTTATCGCGAAACCAAGTTCGGCAGAGAGTGGTGATTCGAAAGGTACATCCGGATAAGTCAAAATCACGGTTCTGGAAGAAGCGTTTGTCGTGGATTGGACAAAACGTGAGGAACCCAAACGAGGTGATCACGGGTAAGCTAATCTTGAATTCTTGCGAAGTTTATACCTTACTAGATACCGATTCTACCCATTCTTTTATCTCTCCCGCCTGCTTGTGCTCAGCGTTTAAACTTGACTCGGAGAAATTAGATTTTGATTTATCTGTTGAAACTCAGTTGGGTGAAACCTTCGTTACATCTACGGTTTATAAATCTTGCATGATCCAAGTTGGCACTATCACATTACTGTTGATCTTATCTCTTTAAAGATACTTGCTTTTGATGTGATTTTAGGAATTGATTGGTTAACCACTCATCATGCCAAAATTGATTGTTTTTAAATAAGGTTGTTAGTTTTCATATTCTAACCAACACAAATACGAATACAAACCACTAAACTACTAAATCGATCCACCGTCATATCAAGCCACAAAGCTATTCGATTATTGAAAAGCGGATGTCAAGTTTTCTTAGCCCATGTTATGGATTTGAATAAAGACAAGTCGATTTGAATAATATATACGTGGTTAGAGAATTCCACGATGTATTTCTGAAGAGCTTCTGGTTTACCCCGAGCGTGATGTTGAATTCTTTATTGACCTTGAACCGATACAAAACCCATTTCTAAAACCCCATATCGAATGGATCTATTGAACTTGGGAGTTAAAAGTCCAACTACGGGAGTTATTAGACATCGGTTTCATTCGTCCCCAAGTCTCCTTGGGGTGCTCTGTTTTATTAAGTAAAAAAAGAAAGGCGGGAGTATGCGACTTTGTATTGACTATCGAGAATTGAACCATGTCACCATCAAGAATAGGTATCCATTACCTCGCATTGATGACTGTTCGACCCGATTCTGAGGTATGAATTTTTTTCAAAGATCGATCTTCGATTCGGATATCATCAATTTGAAGATTAAAAGCGAGGATATTCAAAAGCGGCATTCGGGGACTCGATCACGAGGCATTATGAATTCTTGGTCATGTCTTTTGGATTGACTAATGCTCCTCCGCTTTCATGGATATGATGATGAACGTGTATTTAAGGAATATTTGGATGGGATTCGTTGTTGTCTTTATTGATGACATCCTCATCTATTCCAAAAGCCGTGAAGATCATGAGCACCATTTAAAGTCGGTACTACAAAGACTTCGTGAACACGAGCTTTATGCCAAGTGAAGAAATGTGAGTTCGGGCGAGGAAGTAGCATTCTTGGGCACGTGGTGTCAAAACAAGGAGTATCTGTTGACGGCGAAGATTGAAGCAATACAAAGTTGGGAGCAGCGAAGTCGGTGGATCAAATCTGTGACTTTACGGGCTTAAATTTGGTTATTATCGGAGATTTGTGGAAGGATTTTCTCGAATCGCTACTCAGATTAACTCGGTGACTCGGAAGGATGCAAAATTCTTATGGAGCGAGGAATGCGAGAAGAGCTTTCCAAGAGCTCAAGAGGAGACTCATTTCGGCACTGTTACGACAATACCATCCGGTTCGGATGGATTTGTTATCTCAAACGATGCTTACAGCAAGGGGTTAGGATGTGTTCTCATGCAACATGGGAAAGTCATAGCCTATGCCTCACGACAACTCAAAGAATATGAGAGGAATTATCCTACTCATGACTGGAGTTGGCAGCAGTCGTGTTTGCGTTGAAGATATGGAGACACTACTCTTACGAGGAGAAAGTGGAGATTTATACGGACCATATAAGCCTCAAATATTTCTTCACCCAAAAAGAACTCAATATGCGGCAACGACGTTGGCTTGAACTATTGAAAGATTACGATCACACTATTCAATATCATCCTGGAAAAGCGAACGTAGTAGCTGACGCATTAAGTAGAAGATCATAGTGCGATATTATCAACGCAAAGGCCCATTTTGTATGACTTACAAAGGATGGAGGTAGAATTAAAGACTCCAGGGACCCACATAATGATGACGAATATACAAGTAAAACCGACTTTAATCGATAAAGTTAAAGTTGCTCAATTTACGGACACAGGGGGTACGTCGTATGAAGAAGAAAGTGCAAGAAGGAGCTATTAGGAAGCAAGAATTGATGAGGAAGGAATACTTGAGTCAATTCTAGAACTTTGCGTTCTAACGATTACGACACAAGCATAAAATCATGATGGAGGCACACAACACCCCGTTTGCAATCCATCTTGGGAGTACCAAAATGTATCATGATATTCGACATACATTTTGGTGGAACAATATGAAGAGAGAGATTGCGGAGTTTATCTCAAGATGTTTAACTTTGTCGGCGTGTAAAGGCGGAGCATCAAGTGCCAAAAGGTCCATTACAACCACTTGAGATTCGGAATGGAAATGGGAACACATTACTATGGATTTTATACTGTGTCTTCCCAAAGTTTCTCAAGGCGTAGATGCAATTTGGGTTATTGTTGATAGATTAACCAAGTCCGCCCATTTCTTACCGACATCGCGAGACTTATCCCCTTGAACGTCTTGCTTTCGTATGTGACGTGAATGAGATTATGCGATTGCATGGCATGCCAAGTATCCATAGTTTTGGATCATGACCGAGATTCACTTCAAGATTTTGGGTTAGCTTGCAGAAAAGCTATGGGCACGGATTTGATTCGATTCAAAGATACCATCCTCAAAGCGGGACGGACAATCGAGAGAGGACTATTCAAACCCTGAAGATCTATTAAGACTCGTGTCCTAGATTTCAAAGGAAGTTGGGATAAGTACTACCAATTGGTGGAATTCTCCTACAACAACAAAGATTATCAAGCAAGTATAGGCATGGCTCCATTTGAGGCGTTGTATGGGCCGAAAATGTCGATTCTCCAATATCTTTGGGACGAGGTGGGAGAAGCAACATTGTTGGGACCGTAATTGAAGACGCATGACTACAGAAAAGATCCAAATGATTCGACAACGTATTCAAACTTCACAAGATCGACAAAAGAGTTATGTTGATCTTCATAGAAAGGACGTGGAGTTTAATATTGGAGATCATGTATTGTTACGTATTGCTCCATGGAAAGAAGTTACAAGATTTGGAAAAGAGAAAGCTCAATCCAAGGTTTGTTGGTCCATTTGAGATTCTCGACCGAATAGGAAAGCGTAGCCTATAGACTCGCGTTACCTCCAAGTATGTCTCGTGTTCACAATATATTCCACATATCTATGCTTCGTAAATATGTGAAAGACCCGAACCACATTATTGCGTTAGAACCGGCATGAGAGATAGTGAAGATTTAACATACGAGGAGATACTGTTGAGATTTTGGATAGGAAAGAGCATGTCTTACATACGAAGGTTATACCACAAGTTAAGGTTTTGTGGAGAAACCATGCAATTGAGGAAATGACATGGGAGTTGGAATCGAAGATGAAAGCGAGGTACCTCACCTTTTCGATACACCAATTAACGACGTTAATTTCGAGGACGAAATTTCATAAGGAGGGAGGTTGTAAGAGACCCCAACTTATTATAAATAAAATTGAATTTTCCTTTATTCATTATTCTAAATTAATAAGGGTTAATTTGATATAATTCTTTGGTTATGGGTGAAATGTGCAAAGTTTACAAAATAAGCAAGTGGTTATAAAATATTCATTATTGTAAAGGGAATATTCGTTTGGTCCTGGAATATTCTTTTTTTGTCGGAATCTCCGTACTGGCCTTGATCATTAGTGGGCCCATGCTTGAAAAGCGGTTGGATGAAAGAAAGCGACAAAGATTGAGTTTTATAAATAATGGCAGTAAATTATTACCGAATTAACAATCATTGGGTTACTTGGTGGTTAAAATGATAATAATATGCGTGTGGTCGCGACAAAGCGCGGTATTACGCGATATTATTTGAATTATTGATCCTTACGTGAAAGCACTACTCAATAATTATTACGAGTTATTCTTATTCAATATTATATTGATTCAATAATCTTTGCGTTGATATTTTGTATATCGTTGTTTTGATAATTGTCATTACGATTATTTTCCATTATCAAATCAATAATTCATATTATTTGAATAATATTATCGATAACATTATTGGCAATGTCTAGAAAGTTTACATCTAAGGAGAGGTTTGGTCACCTAATTCATGGCCAAGTAAGGAGAAATCCTTATTGGAAAGCCCCCTCTTTCTGAAAGGAGCGGCACAAGATCGATCTCTGTGATTACGTAATATTATTTTTAAAATAATTAATTATTGATTATTATGATAAAGAAAATATTTATTTTATGTGGATATAGATGGAGAAAATTTTTAATGTGACAATTGTTGAAAATTAATATTTTATCTTTTTTGATAAAATAATTCATTTAAATATATTATTTATTAACAGTGATATTTTTATAATGAATGTGGGATATATGAGTATATGAGGAGGTAGAGTATTTTGTGGCATTAAATGTTTAACATATGTTTTTTGTGTGTCATAAGCACAATTCTTGTGAAAATTGATTATAATCGTGTAAAATCGTCTGGTTTATGAATTTTGGTCAATTTACATTTGGAATTTGGAAAAACTTTCTTCCGCAAAGTTGTAGAGAATGGAATTTCCCATGGAAAGTCACGAGTTTTGAATTTTTTAACGATAAGAGAGCTATTTTCTATGAATTGTTGAAGTTTCGAAAAAATAAAATAATTTTATTAAATTTATGGGGACCCACTTTTTGGTTGGTGGAATAAAACATGGGTTCTGCGATATTTTTTTTCCAAAGAGGCATGCTAGACTTTTCAAAGCATGCGTAGAGAAAATTGTTAAGTAAATAATATTATTTTATTATTTAGTCTCCTTTGGCGTTCTAACATTTTCCTATAAATAGAGGGCTAAGTTAGAATTGAAAATTACACCTGAAACAAGTTTCTCTCTTTCTCTCTCTATATTATCGAGCGTATTCTTGTGAGTATACTTTTGAGCGTTCTTTATCTGGTGCAAGTTTTACAAGACTATACTTAGAAATTGATCGAAAGATGAGTTATTTTAAGGTAAAGGGTATTATTTTTTTTTCGTAATGATATTATTTCTTCAATATCATTATCTTTCAAGTATTGATCTGAACTTTTAATCAAATTTGGAACTTTTAGTGTCGGGGTTACTTATTCACGATATCGGCCTTTATTCACGAATCTGACTAAGATTATTCATCGAAAAATGAAAATTTTTCTTTTCGTCAAAATATCTATTCGGATACTAGTTTTGATTGTATCCATATTTTGATCATTCTTGAATTTTACACCAATATGATTATTTTTGAAGTATTTTTGGACATGGGTAAAACAAAGTACTGAATCCTTAATCCTTAATCCTTGTCATTTTGTTTCCTTTGGATTCGTTTTTTAAAAATGTTTTCATCATCCTCGGGTCTAATTGGTGATATAATGAATATCTTTGGCATGTAGTGCAAAGATGAGCGATTAATCGATGAATATCTTTGGCACGAAGGTAGTGCGAAGATGAGCAGTGTTGAGATGAACAGCTGACCAGGTGGTGATACAAATGAATATCTTTGGCACTGTAGTGCAAGATGATTAAAGATGTATATTGATTGTTATTACTGAGGAATAAACTATTGATGATGGACTTTTAAACCTTAGAAGGCAAGTAGAATTCTTTTCTACGTGACTCTTACAATGGATTCTTATTTCCATTGCATTTGTTGATCTAAAACTTGTTGTCTATTGTATTCTATTAGATTTTTCCCTGTTGAAGACTAACGATAATTTGTTGTATATTATCTTAGTCATAATATTCTTTATTGGGCTAGTTGAGCTCACCATTTTCTTTTTTGTTCCATTTTTCTTCTCGGGAGGTGAAACATAGCGAGGATCGAAATGGGGTATGGAGTGATGGTTCTAGGAAGATGTTTTAGCGATCCTCACTATTTCTATAAAATAGTATTTGAATAATTGTAATGAGGACTTATTTGTGTGTGGATATTGTCTAGAAGACAATATTTGTATTTAAACTCACAGTATGTATTGTCGTATTTCACACGACACTTGTATTATTGAAGTTGTAGTTTCTTTCTATACCATGTATTTTTGGCGATTTCGAATGGGTGTTGTATACTGTTTTGGGGGCGCCACACAAGCAATCGGCCGCTAAATGATTCGAACTCACAACCTCAAACTCCATACATCATATGACCACTTTAGAGCACCACGGGCCTGGTATTAATTTCAACCAAGGATATATCTTTATATTTAAACTTCACCATCCCCAAAATCTATATTCTTGCATAAAATCTAAAATATAGATTAATGCCATAATTTATTTTATTATTTTAATGCCGGTAGTATCATTTTAAACTTAATCTACTTACTTATTTTATTATTTTAATGCATTTTAATGTCTTTGAGTCATTACATATAATGGAGAAATGAAAAAAAAAAAAAAAAAAGTAAAAGCCAAGCACAAACTCTTCCGTAGGATTATTTTAATAATAAATAATTATTTTTATTATTTTAAATCATTTTAATGTCTTTGAGTCATTACATATAAGGAGAAATGAAAAATAAAAAAAGGTTAAGTAATAATGTTTCTTCCTAGTAGGATTATTTTAATAATAAATAATCATTTTTATAACTATATCTTGACAAGTAAATTTTACGTGGGCCTCCCTTATTAAAATAGAAAATAGAAGTGCAAGGTAAATAATTATACACAACAACTTCGTGCTTAGAACTTATCAAATAAAAAAGTTAATCGTGACCATCTATTCAATTTATCAACTATTCAAAAAGGGTGTCAGATGATCTCATAAAGAATTCTTTATAGAAAGGTTCACTATATATATATATATATATATATATATATATATATATATAGAGAGAGAGAGAGAGAGTCAGGATCTTAAACTCACCCATTATTCTAACTCACAGAGCTCATCCCCTTTTTAATGATGTGACGCCATGATTTGCTCATCATACAATGGTTGTCATATACTTTTAATGACGCTTATATGTTGTCCGTCGCTAAAAAGTATATAGCGACGACAGTTGTATGACCAAACCGTCGTCGGGTCCGTCGTTAAAGGGGGATGAACTCGGGTGAGTTAGATAAGAGGTGAACTTAAGATCCGAACCGTATATATATATAGACACACACACACAAAAATGGGGATGGAAAGTGGGAACCCATCCTTCCCAACCTAATGAAAACTCAATCCGTATGATTATATTATTAGGAATCATAACAATATATAGTCTAGCAGAACCGAATCCATAAGGGAAATTACAAGATTATCCTGGATTTAACTTTTGACCTACCGCTAAACGGACTAGGATCCTCTCTATTTCAATTAAATATGGAGATTATGGTCCAAATATAAAATGTGTTAGGATGTAACATCATACTAACATGAGAGAGAATACATTTTAAATCTGAACCCTAAAATAGATAGTTTTCATTTACTTGAAATGGAGAGGATTCTAGTACACGCTAAACTACTATTATGTGGAGGTAGGGTTTGGTCATCTCATCACAATTCTCTCTCTTTCTTTCATCTCACTCACCCTCGTATTATCATGTTCACCGTCTCATCACTTTTCCCTTTTACTAATGGATTGATCATCACCATCTCATCAGTTTCTCTCACTTAGAAAATAAGAAATAGTTTAGTAGAGAGTGATGAAAAGTTTCTCATCTTGCCAGAGATCGTACGTCAAGCAACAATGGAGGCGGCACCGACACCACCATGGACAAGGGCAGCATTAATTGATTTTTGCCAACTATATATTTCTTCCACTACGTTTTGATGTAGTGGATTTGCT
Organism: Panax ginseng; assembly: GCA_020205605.1. Lineage (NCBI taxonomy): Eukaryota > Viridiplantae > Streptophyta > Magnoliopsida > Apiales > Araliaceae > Panax > Panax ginseng. The sequence continues at coordinate 1,634,391 of CM035143.1, read as the reverse complement.
AAACATTAACTGGGTTTGTGTTCATTTTAAAATTTGAAACAATTTATGGGAATGTACTTGAAACTCCATTAATGGAGTTTAAGATTAATGGATTTCTCTTTATTCTTTTTCATAATTTCTCTCTATACGTATCTAATTAATGAATAGAAAAATAATTTAACCTATTAATTGAAACTCCATGAACCTTATGATTGGTAACACTATCTGCTTGATAATTTGTTAGGAAAAATAATGTATTGAGAAGGGGTGTGATTTCATTTGGATGAACAGGGGAGATAAAATTAAAACGAGCCACTTTTTAATCTGTTAGTTCTTTACCGCACAACTATTGTGTGGTAGGGTAAATATTTAAAAAATTCTGTCAATCCGCACGGCGGAACTTTATTTATTTATTTTTAAACAGGGATACAATAGACATTTGCTAAGTGGGTTAGGCTTCAAACAACAGATCCGGTTATTATGAAGTTAATTTTATGATAAGTTGGTCAATTGTATAATTAATACAGTGCGGACACATAGACAGATTACCTCTCGGCCTGCATATTTAATATTATATTAATCAATTAATCAAAATTAACTTCACGGTAACTGCTCACTCTGAAATAACTTTTATGCTCCTAATAATAGTTGTGCAGATTGCTTATTTCTACGCCTTGGGATCAAGCATTGGATGACAGTTGGAAAGATAGGCGCCTATCACCTTTTAGTTATGGATTATTGTCATATATATATATATAGGGTTGGGGGTTGGGGGTTGGGGGTTGGGGGGTGAGGCGTGGGCGTGAGGGGTCCAGTGCTATTCACCGGTACTAATAACCGGTACCTTCTATTTTTTTGTTTTTTTACCACAATTATGAAAAAAAAAATTAAAAAATAATAGAGGAAATTTGAACAAAAAATCGTAAAAGAAAATATATTTTTTATTGAAAAAATACGGTAAGCGATTTCTGATGTGTTTTTCAATAAAAAATATATTTCCTTTTACAGTTTTTTGTTCAAACTTCCTCTATTATTTTTTATTTTTTTTCCTCATAATTTTGGTAAAAAAAAAATTAAAAATTAAAAAAATTAAAAAGTACCGGACGTTACCGGTCTTTAAGGGTACCGGATGTCCCCTCGATTGATATATATAAGGGGTGTAAATGAATCGAGTTGAGCCGAGTATTGATTTGCTCAGATTTAATTGGTTCACAAAATTTATCGAGTATAAAATAAGGTTTAATTGAAGCTCGTTTAACTATCGAGTCGAGCACGATCTCGAATCGAGTCCGAACAGTTTGAATTTTTCGAACGAATATGATTCGAGTATATATCAATAGAAAATTATAATTTGAGGAAGCTCAAATAATTTATCGAACTTTAAAATTTGCTCATATTTAAATTATTTATATTTCAAGTCGAATTCGAATCGAATTTTTAATTTACGAATAAAACCCAAACTGTTTGTTTATTTTACAGCTTTATATATAATGAAACCTACGTTATTTATGGGGTACCAGCGGTCCCGCAGCAGCTCCAGTTCTCTTCGTAAATTAATTAAGTTTGACATTAATGTGGCCTAATTGGTTAATTTATAGTACTCGATTAGGTAACCCAACTTTTTCTCGCCCATTTTAAAGTATTAGTAATTGAGTTGAACCACTCCTGTTATAACAACCACTCTTGGTTAGCTTCAGTTGTGTAGCTTAATGACCAAAAGAAAAATTATAGGGCGACCGATCTTTACTGATCTGTCTGCCGACCGGCTCCCCGCTTCTTCTTTTTTTGACTCCTAAAAAATTAATAATATTTATTTTAATTTAAATTATTAATTTAGATACATATAAAAAAATAAGCTACACAGACTATATATATTTATAATTTAGATACATGTAAAAAATAGAATTTAGAGTTTAGAATTTAATATTTTAGGGTTAGGATTTAATATTTTATGACTATTATATTTGTCATTTGGATATATGTAAAAAATAAAATTTAGGATTTTGAGTTTTGGGGTTAAGATTTAGTGTTTTGAGAGTAAAAAAAAAAGGGGGAGCGGGTAGCCCTAGAATCTCTGACCAAAAATAAGCTATCCAGCGACCACTAAATTTGTGATGATTTACTAAATCCAAATTTATTATTATTTAATGTTATATAATTTCTTGCAAAAGATGATTGTATTTATAATTTTTTATAGCTAGGCATAATTTACTTTGGGCACCAGACAGCTTAATAACGGAGACATATTGAATATAAAATTAACAAATCTAATAATAATAGTAATACTGTAATACTATTTTAAATATTCTAACGATATATAATAAATGAATTTATGTTGAATTATTCTCAATAAGGATATATTTAAAATTTGAAAACAAATGTCATGTTTTAGTCGATCTTAATATACATATAAACTCTCATTTTAGCAAGAATAAAATAAATCTCATTTTGAAAAGGGAAAAAAGAGAGGAGAATATTTCGTGCTTGTACTTCTTTTTATTATTCTCCTTTAAACTACTTCATTATATAGTTGGTAGCTAGCTAGGTTAACATATAGTATATCCGACCCTATATATTCCTTAATTGGTTGTATATTATAAGATTAATATTAATTTTTTACAAATTAATATAAACATTTTTAAACTCAAAATTAGCATATATTTATTTTGTTTATGTCAATACAATTGGAAATATCATAAACTATCTAAAAATATTATTAATTATAAGATTTATTATTTTTAAAATCTAAATAAATTACATCAATTTTAAATTAAAAATATTTTAAAAAATAAATATTAATTTTATAATTTGAAAGAGAATACTATTTATACAGTACTGCATGCATCTGTGCATGTTCTTTAAGGCAGATGGCCAGAGGTGGGTGTTTATGTCTGATATTCTGACAATTAACTTTTTCCATGAAACAGCTTTAACTTAAATATATGGTCCTCCTCGTTCGTGAATAGTAGAGATGCATGTGGTCGGTCGGTTACCATGCCACTTACCATATCCCTTGACAGGGCATGGCATTGGCGGCAAGCTATATATGAACAAAATACTTGGGAGGATTAAAGGGGTAAGCTAAGCAGGATTTATTGCATGGCTCTTATATATGGAAGTGAAAACAAATTAATTAAACTTGTAATAAATTAGTGACATGCAATTAGTAATTAAACTAGCTTGTACAAATTTATTCAATAGCTAGCTAGCTACAATATTGTTTAAGTTGATGAAGAACTTCATATCATCTAATTCAATTCAATACACACACACACACACACACACACACACACACACACACACATATATATATATATATATATATATATATATATATAACACAATTTAATTACCAGCATTCATAGAACTTGATATCAACATTGAGCCTAAAGTGGACTTCACCTTCATAAGAATCAGTCATATATAATGGTAGCAACTCCCCGGTGCATGAAAAAATCTCCGGTCCCACCTACGACAGAAATATCCCTAGTCTTGTTCATTAATGGATCTGCCCCAATGAAATTAATGGTGCCCTTATAATCTGTGGAGTTTAAAACAAACGAAAACCCTAGCCACGCAGTGTAGGTGTTCTTTGTGTCATACATGTACATTCCTTGTGCTCTACCAACAGGAGTGGAATGAAGATTATGGTCAAGAGTAATTGGGTCATCAAAAACCACCATGTTCCCAAAATGGAATTTATCTGCTAAAATAGTAAAATTAGCGCCGCCCGGGGAGCCTACGATAGCAGAAGTGGAATTTGCAGCATTTTTGCCATTGTAAATAATGTCATGGAAGAATAGGACTAGGTGTTTGCATGGCTTGTATTGCCTCTTCTTCTTTGCCGGGTAGGCGGCCGAGGAGAGAGAACAGAAGAAGATGAAGAAGAGATGAAGAAGAAGAAAAAGAAGGGCAATGGAACTAGTTCTTGCTCTTGCATGCCATATATATTGTGTGTTGTTGAACAAGAAGAGGATGTGAGTTGTGACATTGCTAGCTCTAAATCTCTTCCTTTTATAGGATTACTACTGCTCATTGGGGGCTTAATTTGTTGGATCTGGTTATCATGAACTTAACTTCATGGTAAGTTTGTCAATTGACTAATACAGTCATGATACGTAGAGAAAAATCACCTCCCAATCAGTGTATTAGGAATCAAAATTAATTTTATCCGCGCTGATCAAAACTGTTCTTGGTTGCACATGTTGAAGAAAGCAAATTCAGGTAACATGACTTGAAAATTGTTCTTAAATTTTTTATAATTAATCGTTAACCCAATAAAACTGAATTCGTTAACTTTGTATAAAAATTTGTCTACCAACTGTATTATGAGTAAAAAAAATACCGACGGCGAGTGCAAACTAGACTTGGCGAAGCGGAGATTGGTAGTGCCGAGGCGGGATTTAGCATAGGGGAGGGTGGCTTTTTGGAAGAGAGAGAGGTCGTCGAGGTCATCGGGAAGGTAAATTGGGGAGAGTAGCACTTGACTACATCACTCTTACAGTTTTCGAATAGCATTCATACAACTTTATATCCATCTTAAGGCGAAAATATCCAATATCCTCCACATTGTCAGTTGTAAAAGTTGTGATTCCTCGTGCCATGAAGAAATCTCCGGTGCCTCCAACAACCGAAAGATCCCTAGTTTTGGCGTCCATTATGTCAGGCCCCATAATGTTCAAGGTACCTACATGCTCAGTAGAATTGAAGATTAAAGTGTTTGAAAACCAAGCGTTAAATGTGGTTTTCATGTTGTAAAAATAGAACCCTTGAGCCCGAGCAGCCGGAGGGGAGAGGAGATGTTGATCTCTTGTCATGGGATCGTCGAAAACCATGAGCCGCCCGAAATCGAAATTCCCAAGTTTAGTTCCATTAGCAACTATGGCAGATGTGGCATTGCCTGCATTTGTGCCATCGAAGAGGATGTCATGGTAATAGAGCACGATTCGCCTGCATGGTTCCACTACCTTGAGATTAATTTCCTTTGCCTGAACACATGAGAACAAACAAGACAATAATAATAATAATAATAATAATAATAATAATAATAGGAATATGCAACAAGTTTTCCCCTCTCATGGTCATGGCTACTTACTTAGTAGTAGTAGCTACCTCCTAACTAGTTGTATGTATTGAAGCTTTAGTACCAGACTGAGTTGTGGTACAAATGCCAAAACATCCTTTGGTTTTTATAGAGCAAACTAGCTAAGGTTTTTCATCTGTCTTTACATGCAAGCAAGTTGAAATATTTTGTAGTAGGGAATATTTTGTAGCTAAGGTTTATATGCAATCTGTCTTTATAATTAACTTCCTTTGGTTTTTATAGAGCAAACTAGCTAAGGTTTATATGCAAGCAAGGTGACCTACTGCCCTTTTCTCAATGTCATTTTTGACCAACCTTTATTCTTGACAGCATGGCAGTATGTTGAGATAGTGAATGATTTTAATATCAGTGAAATAAAACAGTACAGTTTTTAAAGTTATATATATATATATAAGACATGATTATGCTAAAAGAATCAAAAATAGTAACTGTAGGGCAATAGAGAAACATATTACTAAAGAAATAGATAGATTATGCCAGTTTATTCTGGATTAGTGACTACTACATTAGGACACATAGCAAGACAAAAGCTGTATGAAGAAACTAAATAGACTTGAAATGATTAGATAGGTGTGGCAGCATATACAAACTAATCTATAAAGACAACCCATGAATTCCCTGCGAATGTAATCAAAGTTTAGCAAATATACTTGTGGAGAATTAGTGGAAATTTGGAGGCATTGCGTAAACTAGCTAGTCTACATAGGGATCAGCCATGAATTCCTAGCAAATGTAATCAAACTTTAGAATTTGTAACAAAGGTTTAGAGAATATACGCAAAGTTTAGGCATGGAAGTGGAAGTTTACCATAGAAAAGTAGTTAGGTAAGACCTAGGCTGGATGTAGGGTTTAGGATATATGGGGTATAAAGAAATAATGAACTAGTGAAATAAAAAACTGGAAATGAGCCAGATCACAGTACGAATTAAGGTTCATCCGTGTACAGAGTGCAGTCTATTTATATGGGCCTAGTATTATCAGACAACAAAATTCCACCCAAGAGGCAGGAGCAGGACATAGATAGACAACTTGGTTGGATTACAACCTATATCAAGCTAATGCTAAACAGTATAAATCAATATAAGCGAATGTAAATCTGCTACCAGATGATACTAAATGCTTGAACTAATCACACCATCAACAACCACGGTCCAGTAGCAATAAACACTTGGAAACAGCAGGCATTAAGCAATGCCAGAAAACTTAACAGAGTTGCGCATGGTTAATGGATCCAGCTGTATAGAACCCGAATAACTGAGATAATCTGCAGACCGTGTGCATGACAACTGTGAACAACAACTGCAGCACAAAAACAGAGCCATATACGAAATGCATAAACTGCTCCTTAACACTACGCATAAAAATACTCCAGAAAAAAGCAATGTAACAGAGAGTGGTTTAGCTATCAAAATCCGAAGCAGATGTCAAGTGACAAACTAAAACTCTCAATATATACAAAACAGTTAGAATTACCAAAACCCACTCAATATTTCCAGAATTGGCAGAAGCCATAAATTGAAGAAACAGTCCCATGTATTTCAAATAAATAAAAGTTAGGATACTAGGAAAAATGCAGGAATTATACCATGCTTAATAAATAAAGACATAACTTTCAATTGCTTATTAAACAGATGGACAAATTAATTACATAAATGGGTTCCTACAACTGAAATATATTGAATCATGGTTTATGTAGAGAAACATATCAAATATGTAAAAACTTTTAATGTAATGTGTGTTCACACAGTTAACCAGATGTTTATTTATCAAATAATGAGTTCACAAACTAGACAACAAAATTTCAAAAGTCAGGGTGATACTATGAGACGATATTACATTTGTAGCGTTTACAGATCAAACCTATAATCTGGAGTCAATATGTAACTAAGGATGACAAAATTCCACTAAATTATTTATATTCCAATGTCCATCACTTCTAGTTTTAAGAAAACAAAAATACCATTCAGCTTGAACCTGAATCTCCATCAGGTAACTCATCAACCCAATCTGTAGAGAACTTGTGATAATACTGTTGTATCACTAAAACAGATGCCATTGTTGAACACTCCGAAGAAGTCAACAAACCTCCAATGGGTCCCAATTCCGGACACTCACTGTTTCCATTTAATGCCAAAGCTAATTCACCCTCAGGCATGCAACCAACCAAAAACAAATTGCATCGATTAAGTTCAAGAATAATGTCAATGGTTTCCATAACATTTCTAACAAATTTCTCCTCATATGTTATAGAGCTGTCTTTGGAGTGTATTTCATTGAACTCAGTTAGGAACTCATCATCTTTGGAAACCAAGTTGGTGGCAGGATCGCCATCCGTCTCAACTCTGACAATCTCCCCTATAGTCTCTGGTGTCACTGAGAATCGAATTACAGTTAATCTTATACCAGGGTGCTCAGCCATGCGAACCCCATAAGCAAGAGCTTCACGATCATCACGACCGCCAAAGAAGAGGACTGTAATGGAATAAGAAACATTGCTTGCAGATATATGTGTGGTTCCACCAAGTCCACGATCAACAAATATCCCTACTGAGCATGTTGCATGCTTGAGAACCTTCAGGTTAACCCCACGGAAGTCGGTTCGAGTTGTCTCAAGAGAGCCATCCAACCTTTGGTGCTTGTGGAATGGTAGAATTATGATTGCTGCCCTCTTTCTCTCTCCAGTTGTGCAAATGTCTTCATGCATATCAGAAAGTGAAGAGATTGATGTCATTGGCCTTACAGACACCCGGCTTAGTTGACGGAAAGCCTCAAAAGCAACAACAACTTGGTTGGAATCTGAACGCAGTCCCTTATTCCAGAACGGTAACCCGTTCCTTCTGGCCTTGTGTACCATTAGTATAGCTGATGACCTCTCTGAGAGCTCCATGAGGTGCATTGCATATATGCATAGTCCCTCACGCTTTTCTGTCCCTCGTGAAGCCTCCAGAAGATTTATAATAGATGGGATGTTTCTAGAGCTGTGGAAACAAGCCAAGATCCGAAGCTGAGTGTTTGAATTTTTCCTTTCAATTGTTCTATGCTTGTAAACAGTTGTACTTCCTTTTTTAGCCGGCTTATAAACAGCCATGACTAGTGGTGTGGTGATGAAGGTTGTGAAGAGAGCCATTAGAACCATAATAGCAAATGTCTGATCATTCAACACCTACACACATATTACAATTTCATTTAATTGTTCGAGAGAATAGATAGTCAGGCATGATAAAAAATAATGAACCCCAACAGAGATAACAAAAACAAAAAGAATTACCTTTCTATCTTTACCAATATTGAGGACAATGAGCTCAACCAACCCTTTACTGTTCATTAGGAAACCCATTGCAAGAGCCTCGCTCAGAGGCATTTTGCAGATGAGGGAAACCACAACAGTACCAACAATCTTTCCGAAGCAAGCTGTAGCTGTGACCAAAGCCAGAAGACCCCATGATTGAAACCCCTGGATTGTGGCTACATTTGTTTTCAATCCACTTGAAACAAAGTACAATGGAAGGAAGAGACCGGATACAAGATCCTCAACCTTTTCAACCAGGGCACCTGCAAATGGCCCATCCTTTGGAAGAAGAATTCCAATAACGAAAGCTCCAAACATTGCATGTATTCCAATAGCATCAGTAACAAGCCCCGCTGCAAGTACGACCGCTAGTGTAGCACATATATATGTCTCATCCACTGGCTCACCTTCATGGCAACGCTTGCCCATCCATTTGAAAATTGGTGGGATGATGAGAAATGAACAAATGACAAAACAACACCCAGAGAGGAAAACCCAAAATGAGACGATGGGAGAGACATTGTCTCCAGATAGTGCAACGGCAAGAGCAAGTAGAATCCATGCAGCAATATCATTGACTGCTGCAGCTGACATAGCCATTCTCCCAACATCAGTTGTTAAAAGCTTCAGCTCAGCCAATATTCGGGCTAAGACAGGGAAAGCAGTAATAGAAAGGGCTACACCCATGAATACAAGAAATGCCGTCTCGTTTACACCTTTTGCAATAGTTTCTCGGAGAACATATGATGAACCAATTCCTAGTACGAATGGGAGACTAATTCCTGCAATAGCAATGCCAAGGGCCTTATTTCCAGTTCGGCGAATGGATCTAGGATCTAATTCTAAGCCTGCAAGGAATAAAAAGAATAGGAGGCCAATATTTGCTAGGGTATCTAACACTGTGATGCTATTGGGTGGGAATATAGCACGCAAATAGCCCTTGTTTCGGCCAAGAGCTGATGGTCCAAGTAAAATTCCTCCCTGTCAGATAAGAAACAGAATCTCAACGCTTCATTGATAGTAAATAACAAAAATAAAATTAATTGGCATATAATATAAATTCAATGTACGAATCCACTTCAAATTTAAATTATCACCCTCACTAAGAATGAACCAAAAAATTCAATTGAAGTGGAATGTATTAAGAAGAGAGAAAATAACTTACAACAATCTCTGCAATAACCCGAGGTTGTCTTAATGGCCTCAGCAGAAAAGCAAGACCTCGTGAGACCAAAAGCACGATACATATCTGCAAAATGGCAAGAGGGAGTGCAAAATGAAGAGGATTATCCCCCTGGAAGACCCCATTCGAAGTAGCCTTCATTGGAGATGGACATGCATGTCCCATGGTACCATTGGAAGCCATTGTGCAGAGAAATTTTACACTCCCTGCAGAAGGAAAACACTAACCACTGTAATTTTATATTCCTAATATTTATATCTGCATAATACTCTCCATTCCACAAAAAGAGCCCCATTTGCTAAAAAAAAAAACAATTCATCCACAAATAGAGTTCTCTTTTAATTGATGATAAGTTAAAATGAAATGATGTCGTCCAACATAATAACACAAATTCACTACCATGTCATTACTACTAAACCAAACACCAATTACACTCTTTGTGGAAAGGAGGGAGTATAAATTAGAATTTCCATGAAATAAATTAAAAAGCTAAATCCACGGAAATTTATTTAACCGCAGCTTTACTTCCATAATTCCTTTGAAGAACCAGCCTAATTTCAATGAAACAGAAAGTATTTCCCCAGAACTAAAGAACGCTATAAACAAAATTATACATAATTCCAAAATGTATTCAACTCCACACTGATAGTTCATCAAAATTATACCACCAACAACCCCAAATTTTTAGCGGGAACTACTCTAACAGTGAAAATTTAACAACTGCGTTGAATCAAAAATAAACCCATCAAGAAAAGTACTAAATTTTCAACATTAACAAGCAAAAGAAAAAACAAAACAATTAAATAAAATAAAAATTGAACAAGATTTAGAAGAATTATATATATCTAAAATATACAATTAATACCTTTGTGTTCTGGGATTTCAGATAAAAGAAGATTTGTTTAGCAATGTAATTCGATGGAAGATGAAGTAAACTGAGCGAGAGATGTGATCCTGATCTTACCGGGAAAGTTGCAACTCGTGTGTCAAACTATCTGAATATACATACATACTTGAACCAAACCTTTTTGGACTATGACTTTAGGCCTCAGACCGCCTAAAGTGCCCAGATGGGCCCCTGTTTTTTGCGGCCTTCTTTTGTTTTCTTCTGTATTTAAGATATTTTTTATATTTGATACTTGATATTTGCATTAAATATTCAGAACAGTTTATTTTTTTATTTTTACGAAAAATAATTTATACTGCCCAGTTCTTTTTTGACTAACGTCTTAGAAAATAAAACTTAAAAAAATTAAAAATATAATTAATATAAAATCTTAATATTATGTTTTAAAATTTATTGAAAAAAATATAAAAAAAACTAAAATTTAATGCAGCGATAAATTTAGTCATTAATATTTTTTTAAAATTTACAAACGACAAATAAAAAATAATAAATTTCAGTCTTTAAAAAAAAAAAAGAACGGTGTAGGAGGGAGTAATATTTATACTTTATATATTTTTGATGCAAAGGGGGTTAAAAAGGTCTAAATATTATTAAAATATAAATTAGTATAATCGTCTGATAATAAAACTAGAATTAAAGTTGGAGGGTCCTCACTATAAAAGTATTACATAATTAACATTCTTTTGATAGTATAAAAAGAGTATCAACTAAGCAAAATAACAAATTATTCTTAATTTTGTAACTATTCCAATGGTGTGTTATATTGTTTAGTCAGCACAAAATTACTTCTCCCTTTACACAATTAAATAGGAAATTAACAAACCAACCAAACCCAATAATAAGAATGAAAATAACAAATAATCATCCACCAAAACTGATTGATCATCATGACCCCCAAAGAATAGGAAGTCTACATTGCTGGCAGGTATATGCGTTGATCCACCAAGTCCACGATCAACTAAGATACCAACAGAGCACGGTGCATGCTCTAGAACTTTCCGGTTGACATGCCTGAAATCAGCTCGAGTAGTCTCTAGTTGCCCGTCTAGCCTCTGATGCTTGTGGAATGGGAGATTAATTATCATAGCTGCCCTTCTACTATCAGCACTGCTGCAGATGTCCTCGTGCATGCTGAACATTGGTGAAATTACTGTTGTTGGTCTAATAGACACTCGACTAAGATGCTGGAAAGCCTCAAAAGCAACTACAATTTGGGTGGAATCCGAAATCTGCCCCTTATTCCAAAAGGGCAGCCCATTTTTCCTCGCCTTGTGGACCATAAGCAAAGCAGATGACCTCTCGGACATCTCCATGAGGTGGATTGCATACACATGAAGTCCTTCCCACTTGCCAGTTCCACGTGAGACCTCGATGAGGTTAATGAACGTGGGGATGTTCCTAGAACTATAGAAGCAGACCAACATCTGGAGTTGTGAGCTTGTGTATTCCTCTGAATTGTTCTATGTTTGTACACAGCTTTTGCCAGTTTTTTAGCTGGCTTATACACCGCTATAACAAGAGGTGTTGTGATGAAAGTTGTGAAGAGAGCTATCAGAACCAAAATGGCAAATGTTTGATCATTTAATACCTGGAAAATTAAACAGTTGAAATGTTAACAACTAAGAAAAAAAAACAGATATTTCATATATGGATTGATAAATAAACTTAAAACATACCCCCCTGTCTTTGCCGATGTTGAGGACAATGAGCTCCACCAAACCCTTGGTGTTCATTAAAAGGCCTAGAGCTAGAGCCTCCTGAAAAGGCATTCTTGACAAAAGTGAAACCACAACGGTGCCAACAATCTTCCCAAAACAAGCTGTGAATATGACCAAAACCAGGAGAGCCCCTTCAATGGTGGTCACATCAGTCTTTAGCCCACTTGAGACGAAATACAGTGGAAGCAAAAGGCCAGACACAAGATCCTCAACTTTTTCAACAAGAGCACCAGCAAAAGGCCCTTCCTTTGGAACAAGAACTCCCATTACAAAAGCCCCAAAGAGGGCGTGAATTCCAATAGTATTCGTGACAAATCCTGCAGCCAAAACAGAGGCTAAAATAGCACAAACATACATTTCATCTATTGGTTCGCCATCAAGGCAATGGCGTGCCATCCATTTGAATATAGGTGGGACAGCAACTATACAACCAACGATAAAACCAGCGCCACACAACAGGACCCACAATGAAATGAGGGGAGAACATCCAGAGCCAGAGAGCGCAATAGAAAGAGAGCAAGTAGAATCCATGCGGCCACATCATTGACTGCTGCAGCGGACATGGCCATTCGGCCAACATCAGTTGTTAAGAGCTTGAGCTCAGCCAGGATACGTGCCAAGACAGGGAATGCAGTGATAGAAAGGGCCACCCCCATGAATACAAGAAATGGACCTTCAGCCACACCTTTGGAAATACTTCCTTGAAGGACAAATGACACTCCAATTCCTAATGCAAAGGGGAGGCTAATTCCTGCTAGGGCAATGCATATAACTCTCTTCCAGTTCGACGAAGGGACTTTGGATCTAACTCAAGCCCAACAAGGAACAGAAAGAAGAGGAGACCAAGGTTGGCTAGAGTACTATCCAACACTGTGAGACTTTTAGATGGAAAAACTGCATGGAGATAAGTTTTGTTGCGACCGAGTAAAATTCCTCCCAGACAAAATAGTAGTAACATAACTACATTATCCAAGATACGTTTATGCTACATAAATATGCCTAAATGAAGTTCATAGTATGTATTACTTGATGTCGTGTACAATAAAAAAACACAGGTCAGAATTATGTTGATTTAATGAACAAAATACTTGGAGCGGAATATACATAGACATGGGGTTAAATTTATTTCAGTGAAAGAATGTTAATGCCGTTGTATATAATCTACATCCCATATCTATAAAAGGTACAAGAAAGTTACTTCTTTCTAATAATGTTACCAATGTCAACGGAATGAAGGATTATTTGAAGGGTTATTTTGACTTTACTAGACAATCAAATAATAATTTAATTATTATCTTGAATTAAAATTTTACTTCGTCACCATCCTCAAATTTTATTTTTAATATAGGGTGGAGCACATTGTAAAAGTTAAAAGTACATATCACAACAAAAAATAAAAGTTAAAGTACCTCAAAATTATCAATAATACTAGGTGACTAAATAATTGTTAAAAAAAGATACCAAATAATGTGTATGACTTTAGTTATAATTACTTAACCCACTCATGTATGGTGATTCATCCACTAATTACACTTTGATACATGATTTTATAAATTAATTTTTGTAAAAGTTATTTGTAAGTAGCATTAGTGCATTACTCCAAAATTATATAAAATATAAATAGTTTAGACCTTATTACAATTAAGACACTTAACAATACATGTAATTTAATAGATGTGACAACTCTAAAATAGGTCTATTCCATCCAACTCATTTCTCGAAAGCCGCCAAAATACGTAGTATACAGAAAATAACTACAACTTTATTACAACAATTATCGTGTAAAATACAATAACACATATCTTTGTGAGTTTGGATACAAATATATACCAAATGTGACACATATCCCAACAAGTGGACAAAGACCTCACGGTGACACCTTACATAAAGGTATAGTCAAAAGCTGTTTTAGAAACTAAAATCTTTGGGAAGTCTTTCGAGAAACCTTCGCATACATGGGAGGCCATGCTTACAGGTTATGATAGATATCATATGGCCATGTAATTATCCTTGGTTGACCTAATATACCCCAAAAGAAAAACGAGAAGATTATTATCATATTCTTCCCAATGGTGAGTCTTTCTTGATTTATCATTATCTCCATTTGTCTCAAATTGAGAATTATACTTCAAACAAACACCAAGATTATATAGGTAATGCTCGTAAATATACTCAAGAAGTGGATGAGCACAACATCTTATGATGACACGAGGTTGTATGTCATTAGATATCTTGTATGAAAGTGGCAAAACACCCTTCCAACGTTGGGTTCGCTTTCTCCTTATATGATTCACCAAATATAACTACTAAAAGATGTATACAACACACTTGTCTATCTTTGTTTAGGAGAACTCCCAACTAGAAACCACCGATTCTATTCCCTGCCTTTCCCCGTTAGGCCAAATTACACTCTTATTTACGAAAGGAATTTTAAAGCAAAAGGGTGAAAGACAACTAGCTCAATAAAGAATATCATGACTAAAGATAATTAAATTATCAATAGCCTTCATCAATAATAAATTAGAGATTTAGAACATATGGTAGATGATAAAAATTTCAACCATAGTCAGTAGTGAACGAGTAATCCATTAGAAGAGTCAAATAGACTATAAAGTCTATTATCTTCTCCATGTAAAAATCTACCAACAATGTTTTATCCTCGTAACATCAATCAACAATTACGGTCCAAAATCATATGAATAACTCATAATCATAATTATAGTTCTAAATTCCTCTTCTCATCCGGGACTGAAGATAATTTTCATCCTATCTTTACGAAACATCAAAGATCATGGTTACACCAAATCACATTTCTATTCATAATCATACTAATAATTTCATCTTTTCACTACTACCAAAGGTATTCATTTGTATCACCGGTTGGTCATGTTCATCTTTGCACCTTCGCCAAAGATATTCAACAACATGTCATCTTTGCAGACTACGGCCAAAGATATTCATCAACAATTCATCTTTTGCACTACACAGGCCAAAGATATTCCTCAACAGATTCATATTTGCACTACAGCCAAATATATTCATCAATGATTCATATTTGCATTACTGGTGCCAAATATATTATTATCTCAAAGAAATATATAATCATTTTGAATTTATATAAACAATAATTATAACCATGTTGATCATTTCACCTTTCAGACTTAAGCTAAAGATATTCAATTACAAATTCAATGGTCATGATCATACCAGCCAACAATTCAACTTTGCACTACTGGCCAAAGAGAACCCATAGTCATGATCCTACCAAAAATCTACCCATCTTTACACTCAAGTCAAAGAGAAATATCATCATTAGGGTTATAAAAATGTTATATATGATAATAAAAATAATATGATCAATATATAGTTTTAATCTCAAGAGTAATATTCATAAATCAACTATAATTTGGTTAGAAAAAGTAACTAATTTTATCATGAATAGTAACTCGTGAATAGTAACTCATGAATAGTAACTTCGTGAATAGTAACTCATGAATAGTAACCCGTAAATAGTAACTCATGAATATTAACTCGACACAAAAAAGTAGAAATTCCACAATAAAATTTATACCAATATTTCGGTATAATGATATTGAAATAACATTTCTTCAACTTATAAACAATTTATTTTAATTGTTTACACTTTACTAAATAATGCATTTAATCATTTTAAAATGCCAAACTCATAAGATTTCATCACCAATAACCAAAACCCTCATCAAAAATCTGCATATACCTCATATAGGATTCTCAAGCCATAGAATCTTATTTTCCAATTTTCTTACTTCACATAACATATTTAATTCATTTACTCATAACTAGTCCATTTTCATGAAAAATACCAAATTAGTTCCAAAAATATTTCTTTTCTGAGATTTAGCAGAATATAGTCTCATATTGAACATATATTTTTCTCAGAATTTTTAAATTCATTTCTTATTTTTCATATGGCCAAAATCGCGAATATTTAGACATTTATCATAAATTGTATTTTTATCTAAAAATTCGAAATTTCTGAGTACAATTGATATTATATAGATGTACTTCCAATAAAAATTTCATCAATTTTGGAGTTAACCACAAGGAGTTATAAGCGGTTACTTTTAAAATAGTATTTTCTCATAAAATTCATAAATCTATACATCCAAAAATCGCCATTTTTGGACACAATCAATAAAACTCATCAAAATATCATTTTAAAATTTTCCAGAATTTTTTGAAGGACGGAAGAAGTACGAACTGAAAAACATAATAACCCTTAAAATCCCTTACCTCAAGAGAGCAGTACTTCGGATGAAAAACCGGAGGAAACTTTTACTAAATAGCAACTCTCAAAGTATCTAAATACTCTCAAAAATATGCTTGATAATATAGAGAGAAAGAAAACTTGTTTCTGGTGTGATTTTCAATTCTAACTTAGCCCTCTATTTATAGAAAAATTTTAGCAGACTTGACCTTTGAACTTTGATGGCTTTTACTCGCTACTATTTTCACCCACCACATTTGAAATAAAATTCAGCACATTTCTTCACCAACCACAAGTGGGGCCCACTCAATTCTAGAATTTTTCACCAAAATGCTAAATTCGGATACTTCAACAATTTCTGAACCATTCACCTCTTAAAATTCATAAAAAATCATACATTCATTTTTAACGGTTCAAAATTTGTGGACATATACTCAACTTATATATGTATAACATATCCAAAATTATAACGATCCAAGCAGTCGGATTAAAAATTATAACTAACGTAATATATCTCAAAAACACTTTGGTTTAATTTTTAATACCTTCATTCCACAAAAATAATTGATAAAATACCTCAACATTAATTCCTTCATTTATAACCACATAAATAAATTCATCATTTATATCCATATCAAATAAATATTTCCTTATCATATAAATAAATAATTAATTATGTGACGCCCCAAAATAGGTATACAACACCCATTCCAAAGTCGCCAAAATACATGGTATGAAAGCAAACTACAACTTTGATAATACAGGATGTCGTGTAGAATACGACAATACAAGCTGTGAGTTTGAATACAAATATTGTCTTCTAGACAATATACACACCCAAATAAGTCCTCATTAATTATTCATATACTATTTTACGTAAATAGTGAGGATAAATTAAAAACATCTTCCTGTAACCATCACTCCATACCCCAGGCTCGATCCTGCTTTATGTTCTCACCTCCCGAGAAGAAAAATGGAACAAAAAGGAAAAGGGTGAGCTCAACTAGCCCAATAAAGAACATTATGACTAAGATAATATACAACAAATTATCGTTAGTCTTGACAGGAGAAAAAATCGATAAAATATATGTATAACAAGTTTTAGATCAATAAATGCAATGGAACAACAATCCATTAGAAGAGTCACGTAGAGAAAGAATTCTCTGTCTTCTAAGGTTTAAAAGTCCATCATCAATATTTTATCCCCAGTAATAACAATCAATATTCATCTTTACACTACTGTGCCAAAGATATTCATTTAAATCACCGGTTGGTCATGTTCATCTCAACACATGTTCATCTTTGCACTCTGTGCCAAAGATATTCATCGATTAATCGTTCATCTTTGCACTACGAAGCCAAAAGATATTCATTTATATCACCATTTAGGATCGAGGATGATGAAAAACATTTTTAAAGAAAGCGAATCCGGTGAAACAAGATGACAAGGATTAAGGATTAAGGATTCGTACTTTGTTTTACCCATGTCCAAAAATACTTGAAAATAATCATATTGGTGTAAAATTCAAGAATGATCAAAACATGGATACAATCAAAGCTAGTATCCGAATAGATATTTTGGACAAAAAGAAAATTTTTATTTTTAGGTGAATAGGCAGTATTCGTGAATAATGTCGATATATCGTGAATAAAGTCCGTGATATCGTGAATAGTAACTCCCAACACAACAAGTTCCAAATTTGATAAAAAGTTCACCAATACTTGGTATAATGATATTGAAGAAAAATATCATTTAAGAAGAAAATAATACCCCTTATCTCAAAATAAGTCTTCCGATTGAATTTGTGATATAGTCTTGTGAAACCCACACCAGTATAGCAACACTCAAAGTATATTCACAAGAATAAATTTCGATAATTTAGAGAGAGAAAGAGAGAAAACTTTGTTTCTGGTGTGATTTTCAATTCTAACTTAGCCCTCTATTTATAGGAAAATGTTAGAACGCCAAAGGAGACTAAATTAATAAATTATTATTATTTAAAATTACATTTCTACGATGCTAGCCATCAAAGACCAAAGATGCCACTCTTGAAAATAAATTTCCAAATAAATTACGTATGTTGTCAAACAAAAGTGGGTCCCACCCATTATTTAATAAAATTATTTTATTTTTAGAAACTTCAATAATTCGTAGAAAATAGCTCGTTTATCGGAAAAATTTGAAATTATTTTCCATTCTCTACAACTGCGAGAAGAAATTTTTCCAAATTCCAAATAGAAATTGGACCAAATCCATAAGCAGACGATTTTACGTATCTATAATCAATTTTCTATTCGATAATTGTGTCCACACCAAACACACAAAATATGTGTTAAACATTTAATGCCATAAAAATACACTTCCTCCTCATATACTCATATATCCCACATTCATTATAAAAATATCACCAATTAATATATTATTAAAATAATATATTTAAATAAATTATTTTATCGTAAAAAGATAAAATATTAATTTTCAACAATTGTCACATTAAAATTTTCTCCATCTATATCCACATAAAATAAATATTTTCTTTATCATAATAATCAATAATTAATTATTTTAAAAATAATATTACAGAATCACAAGATCTTGTGTGGTAGTTTCTGAGGAAGAGGGCTTTCCAATAAGGATTTCTCCTTCTTGGCCGCAATTAGGTGACCAAACCTCTCCTGATGAGAACTTTCTAGACATTGCCAATAATGTTATCTCGATAATATTATTCAAATAATATGAATTATTGATTTGATAATGAAAAATCCGTGTAATGATAATTATCAAACAACAAAGAATACAAAATATCAACGCAAGACAATTATTGAATCAATATAATATTGAGCAAGAACTCACTGTAATAATTCTTGAGTAAAGGCCTTCTTCACGTAAGGATCAATAATTCAGCAACAATCATCGTGCAATACCGTGTCTTTATGCGTGCAACCACGATATTATCGTATTTTAACCACCGGGTAACCCAACGATTGTTAGCGGTAACAATTTACGCCTGTTATTTATAAAACTCAATCTTTGTCGTTTTCTTTCATCCAACCGTTTTCCGTTATGGAGCCCACTAATGATCTGCTACTGTCAGATTTAAGAAGATTCGAAACAAAAAGAATATTCCACGACCAAACGAATATTCCCTAACAATAATGAATATTTTATAACCAGCATTTATTTTGTAAACTTTGCACATTTCACCCATAACCAAAGAATTATATCAAATTAACCCTTATTAATTTAGAATAATGAATAAAGGAAAATTCAATTTTATTTATAATAAGTTGGGGTCTTACAAATTATTCACAAATAATATTACTGAGAATCACAATTATGACAACCGGTAGTCTCCGAGAAAAGAGGGCTTTTCAATAAGAATTTTTCCTCATTTAGTGCAATGATTAGGTGACCAAACCTCTCCTCGATGTAACTTTCTAGACATTGCCAATAATGCTATCTAATAATATTATTCAAATAATATGAATTATTGATCCGATAATGAGAAATATTATGCGGTGATAATTATTGAAACAACAATAATATAAAATATCAACGCAAAGAACTATTGAATCAATAAAATAAAATATTGAGCAGTAATTATCTGTAACAATTATTGAGTAGTGCATTCTTACGTAAGAATCAATAATTCAAAATACATGTAATACCGGTGTCTTCTTTGTGCAACAACGCGTATTACTTTATTTTACCAAACCGTATTCCAACAGCGGTGTTAACAGTAACGATTACTACTGTTATTTATAAAAACTTAATTTTGTCGTTTTCTTCATCAAAGCTTAGTTATTACATTATGGGGCCCATAAATGGTTGCTAGGCTGTAAATACGAATATTCCCAAGACAAGAAGAATATTCCATGACCCAAACGAATATTCAAAAACAACAATGAATATTTTATAACCACTTGTGTATTTTAAAAAAAAATTCATATATCACCCTTAACTTTAACTTTTATCAATTTAATCATTTACTGAATAGAAAAATTGAATACTTTTATTTCATAAATTTTGGGGTCTTACAATAGAATTATAAAGAAACTCACTCATTACACATCTTTCCAAGATATTTGTACTAATATTTATCTACGAATCTGCCAATAAAAAAATAAAAGATATATAAGATATTTTTGTGTGACATTACCCTTACAATAATTACACACATTTAAATTATTTGTTTTTTTTACCGTATTTATGTCAAAAACATAACCAATGATTTTGGTATGAATTGGTAAATATTACTCCCTTCGTCTCATAGTTATAGGCTGATTTTCTATTTTGAGATGTCCCAATATATAGGCTACTTAGTATTTATAAAATTTAGTTGGTTCATTATTTTACTTTTATGTCCTTATAATAAATATTCAATAATTACTCTTTTTTTGAAGAAACAACATTCAATATTATTATTTTTATCACCATATTTAATGTTGTTGTATTCTCTTTGGTTAAAATTTATGAATTTTAATAGTCAGTACACGACACGTCAACAATGAAGTTGAGAGTTTCAGTGTGATAAGTAAAAAGTAATTAACTTATTCTTTAATTCTACATTAAGAGATATATATAAAAAATTTATATTAAAAATTGTTATTTAACTAATTTTCTTAAATTATGTATTAAAAGAAATTAACCTATAACTATTTATAGGACGGAGGGAGTAATAACTAATTAAATGTGTACATAATAGGGTATGAATCTATAAGTGAAGAGGTCCCCTACCATAATCATTCAATCACTCCCCTCTTTAATACCTTTTGCCAAGAGACACTGAACAAGAAGAGTCAGAGATCAAGAATGACCATATTCCCCCCGTGGGGTAGAAAAGAGTTGGAAAATGTACAGTAGAAATAAATTCGGAAAAGCAAGGTCAGATGGGCTGGAGAGAAAATATTAATTCTTTTATCTTTTTTTAGTCTAAACTCTAGAGAGAGAAATGAAAAGGGTAGAGAATAGTGGGGAAGAGCGAGCAGAAAAGCAAGAGAATTTAGGGGAAAAGTTGAAGAAAGGAGCACTATTGGTAGGGAAAAGGGGGGGACAAAGCACTCCAGTATTGCCCTCATGGAGACTGCTACAATTCCCAGTTGATGTTAGTGACACTGCGCAAGATAGCAGCATCATTAAGGTCACTGATCCTTTTCCTCCTGTTTCTGCTAGAAAGCTTGCTGCCACTCTTTGGGAGCTTCATCACTACAAGCTCCCCATCTCTAAAATGCACCAGAGTACCACTGGCCCGCCTCCTAGGCTCCACCACCACCAGTACAACCACCGTGATCCTTCACCTAGTTTTCCTGATCAGGTACAAACCCTTCTAACATGTGCATAGAAAAGGTTGCTTTTTGGAAATTGGGTATTGATTGATTAGCCTTTCTGCAATTTGTGGTTCTATCCATTTGTGGGTTTGAATTTCTTGATAATTTTTATTTATTTATTTTGCTGTGTTTTTTTGATGGATCCTTCGTGTATTCTGATGGTCCTTTGTCATATGTAAATAATTGTGGTTCTGTGGTTGTTGTTTTGAGTTGTTTTGGTAAAGGTGATTTCATGGTTTTCTGTTTGATGTATTATATGTACATGCCTCTTAGGCAGAATCAATCTGTTACAAACCACATTCTTATCTGTATGGTCGGTAGGTTTTTATTATTCATTCTCATTTTTGTTGATCTAGGACTGAAACTTAGTTGCTCCTTGATCTATATGTAGGCTCCTGTTATTGGAGATACTGAATTCGAGGTCCCCATTTGCACTATTGCTGCTGAGGACTTTGTTTTTATCTGTTCTCATAAATGGTTTCCAATAAGGCTGTCTTGAAGTTTATTAGAACATTTTTTATCTTATTATTTAGATTGTTTCTCTCAATTATTTCAAAGATTTTGAATGTACAATATGATTTCGATTTCATATGACAATTGTTGTCCTTTATTTCCAGTTTTTTATCGATAAATTTAGTTCTGCAGGACAAGTCTGCAAGGAACATTCCTTATCTTAATAATTAGCTTCTCTCTAAATCAGTGCTAAAAAAAAAAGCTCTGTACATCTTTTAAGGGCTGCAATTATATTGCCAACGGAAATAAAATAGTAGTGCATGCAAGATGACCATGTTCAAATTTCTTTACTTATCCGATATCCAATTTGTAATCTTTGATTTAATACAGCCAGAAAGTGCAAGTAGTTTGAGGAGGCATGTTGCTGCATCACTTATGCAACATCATCGGTCAATACAGAGGAACAATCATGCCATACAACCTGTATTACTTGAAAGTTATGACAGTTCCATGGAGGTAGAAAACATTGAATTTTGTTATTTTTTTCTAAAAGAGATTGTTTTTACTTTAGAATTGATGTGCATAACTGGTGAAAGTAAAAGAAGTTAGCTATAAACTACTACTACTACTACTACTTTTATTTAATTTCAAAATTGATGTGATTCATTTAATACTTACAAAAACAATAAAGGTTGTGATTGGTAGTACTTTTTTACATAGTTTATAAGTGTGAAAAAATTCATATCAATTTTAAATTTGAAAATATCTCAATTGGACTTCAAAAGGTCAGTATTGATCCTATAGTTTGGAATGGAGGGAGTATTTTTATTGTCTCAATTATGGTTGATAAATTAATGTATAAATATGTTTTTAGACGCATCTTAAAATCTGAAATGCACCTCCATAACCTGTAACATTCTTTACAAGATGGTGGAAGTAAGTTGCTTATTGATTTGATATGAATTATGAAATATATGTGCTTTTTATCATAATATTCCTTGTGTAATCCGAATCTTCCTATTGTCTTCATTTGAAAGGTATCATATTTTTAATTTATATAACAATCTTTGAATGAATGTTTGCATAATATCACCATATAACAGCAGTCTTTCAATCCCACAGAGATTTTGGCCTTAAATACCTATCTTTTGTGAAACATCTGTTGTTATTACTCCACTCACATGTTTTCATGTGTTTTGCTCATGAAGGTAGCACCTTATAATCCTGCTGTGACACCTACCAGTTCTGTAGACTTTAAGGGAGGTATTGGTGAGACGAGCTATAGCCTCAAAACATCTACGGAACTGCTAAAAGTATTGAATCGAATCTGGAGTCTGGAAGAACAGCATGCATCTAACATATCGTTAGTAAAAGCACTGAAAAAGGAACTAGAACATGCCCGTGCCAAGACCAAGGAATTGGTTAGAGATCAGCAAGCTGATCGGTGTGAGATGGATGAATTGACGAGGCAAATCGCAGAAGACAAACTGAATAGGAAGAGCAAGGAACATGATCGGATCAATGCTGCCATTCAGTCAGTGAGGGGTGAACTAGAAGATGAAAGGAAATTAAGGAGACGGTCAGAAAGCCTGCACAGAAAGTTAGCTAGGGAGCTCTATGAGGTAAAAACATCTCTTGCTAATGCCTTGAAAGATCTTGAGAAAGAGAGAAAATCTCGGAAGCTGTTGGAAGGCCTTTGTGATGAATTCGCCTGGGAAATAAGAGACTATGAACAAGAAGTGCATGCTTTAAAACAAAAGTCGGAAAAGGCTGTGGCCAATAGGGCTGAACGTGATAGGTTGATTCTCCATTTATCTGAATCGTGGCTTGATGAACGAATTCAGATGAAACTAGAATCTCAGTCTGGTTTAGGAGAAAAGAAGTCAATTGTGGACAAATTATCTGCTGAAATAGAGACTTATCTTCAAAGTAAACACAATGGTAATTACCAAAGTCATGATAATTTGACGCCAAAGGGTCCCACCTTCCGAAGGAGTTCTCTTGAATCCATCCCCTTGAATGTGACTGTTAGTGCTCCTCAAGATGAGGGTGATGATGGCGATTCTGCAGGCAGTGATTCACATTGTTTTGAGCTAGACAAACCAGGCGCTGTTAACTTGAAACCAGAAGCTGTTGAAGCTGAGGAAAGATATACCGATTCAAACTTTAAACCACATCAAGCAAAAAAAGAAACTAGCATCTCAAGAAAAGACTAAGGATCGTCATCCGTCCAGCTTGCAGGTGGTGAAGTTTGAAGAACAGATGGCTCGGGCTATATCACATAATGGAATCAAGAATCAAGCTGAGGATACAGAACAGGGTAAAACTGCAGATGGGGTCCCAGTTGAAGTAAACATACCAAAGAAGTATGAAATTCATGAAGCTGCAGAAGAGGCTAGTGAAAGAAAGAATCAGGCTGATGGATTCCCTGAATCTAGCTCAGACTATATTGATAATTTGATCAGAAGTCATTATTTGTTGTCAGAAAATGGGAATTTGCAGCCTGAGAATGATTACGGGTTAACTTCTGGTGGTAACTCTGTATGGGCGAGTCATGCTAGTCCGGTAAGACAATGGACAGTGAAACTTCCTTCCCAAGATCTCAACATATCCGAGTCATCTTCAAAACTGCCTTCGGATTTAAAGGAGAATACTTTGAAGGAAAAGCTGCTTGAAGCAAGGACAAGAGGTCAGCGGTCACGCTCACGTTTAAAAAGCTCAAAATTTCCCTTTAGGCTTAAACAAAAAGTCGAATGTTTTAGCTTCGCAAGTTGCTGTGAGGGTTATCGGATGCTTTCTGGAATTAGTTGAGATTAGGACTCTTGTTTTGTGTAAATGTTAGCTGAAGTACCCTGAATTTTAATGTTTCAGCATTATAGAAGTAATTCTATCTTCATGTTACTAAAGTTTTGGAAGTTGAATATATCAGAGATGTATATGTAGAGTATATGTATTTCATGGTTACTTGGCTATACAGATCAAATAGGGATACCATTTGTGCTTTGTCTTCTTTATATTGACGTCAGGCTGACCCTGGTTATCGCAATTAACTTGATCAAGTACTTGATGCATTAGGTAGTAAGTTAAATCTTGGAGGTGATCTTGCAAGTTATCCATGTTTTTAGCTAAGTTTGTTACTTGATGCAGATAAAGGATGAAGTAAAATGTTGAAATTGATACAGAGAAAAGGGACACAGCTCAAGTTGCCAGACAACCTGCCTGCGGCAGGAAGAGATGGCTAGTGCTTTTCGGTGTTGAGGATGCTCCTAAGACATTGAGAAGACATGAGATTCTTCTCCCTTCTTTGGATTTCCTATAATAATTGATACTGTTTGTTCATCCAAGTCAATTACAGCTGTGCATAGAGTATGAAGTGTGGGACCTGAAAATCAGGTGAGAATCATAATAAGTACCCTGAGTATCAAGCAGAGGAAAAAAAATCTACGTTCTTCAAATATACCTGTTATATAGATTGGGTATTTTGGATCATCCACGTCTCCAAGGAGTGAAAGGTAATCTGTTTTTGATCCTTTTGGCAGCAAAGCTGCTCTTTTTTGTCTGCTTATAGAGTTCTCATCATGTGCCTTCAGCACCCAAAGAGAAAAATTACACTATGATTTAACTTTTTATATGGAATTGTCTATCTTAATGTATAAAAGCAGTCTTCTTTTATATTGTTCTGCAATATGCATTATGAACACCTACCTTGTTGCTAATGGTGAATTTAGTCTCTCATCTTTTATGAATTTTGTATTCTGATCTGACAAGCCTCTTATGTAAATGCATTATATATATTACCTGCCTGCTCAACTTGAAGATGAAGGTACATGTTGGCATGGAAGAATGGCATTGCCCCAACCTCATGTACTGAAACTCGTTTTCTTGATGCAGTTTCAACGTTCAAAATCCTACGCGTCTTTATGTCAATCAGATTATAACTATGCCCAACAGAAGCTTCTGACAATTGAATCCTCCGGACACGGAAGTCTAGCTATCAAAAATCCTTCACTCATAATGAAAATTTGATGTTTGGCACATTAGAGCTTACAGATAATGCATCATCAATGCTTGTTGCTTCAAGCAAGTCTCTGGAAATGAAGTTTCACCCAATGCCACCAGCTACAATCTCATCAATTGATGGCGGTACTGAATTCAGTGTAAATGCCTAAAAGAATGAATTTTTTTTCCAGGTATTCAGAGTTCTATAATGTGTTATGTGAAGTCATACGAATGATAGTTATGTACTTATGTTTGCTGCAAATTAAACATTTTTATTCTAAACAAGGATACCATATTAACTATATAATCTATATATAGTGTGATTTGATATTTAAGGAGAAAATATACCATCCCAGAACCATTAAACCCAAATGCACAACTTGGAAGCTCCCCTGCATATGTATAAGCTGTGAAAGACAGACCATTGTACAGGGTTCCCCTAATCAGATATCTGCAAGTTAAGACAAAGTATGTTACACATATGATATACCTTATGCAGGTATGCTCATGCTCTCTCATAAATGTATAGTATTTAGTATAAAAATTCATCTAGAAATGTATTCGGGTCATCCAAGTTCAAACTGTATATTATCATGAATGATTAACTGCTACATTTATGTCGACTAGGACTGATAGAGCACTTACGTGTGGCCAACTGGAGCAACATTTGCATCCTCATTGGCTGCAATGGCCATTGATACACTAACAACAAGGATATCTGAGCAGTCATCAATAGTATCGTCTTCGAGTTTTGTTACTGTCTGTGAAATAAATGGTAGTATCTCCTTTCTGAAGTTGAGTAGTATAATCTAGTAAAATAGTGAAAAACACACTTGAGAACAATTATAACACTACACTGTTACATTAAATCGAAAAGAAATTAGCAGTTAGTATGAAAAACATTACGTCAAGAAGGGGCACACCGCTTCCTTCAGCAGTGCCTAAGAGTTCATCCCAGTAGTTGGAAATTTTTTGCGGTTGGCATCGGATAATGCTTTGATGAGTGGCTGTGATTGTGAGGTTTTGGCAAAAGGGAGGAGCTGCTGCTGAAGAATAAGGTCTGTGGCCACTGCTTCTTATCTGCTTGGAGAACCTTCGGCCTATCAAGAATCCCATCTGGTAAGCATTCTCACAAGGCCCAACTTCAAACATCACCAATCCTCCTTCCTCTTCCATATCAGCCTATGCATGTGTGTGTGTGTGTGTGTGTGTGTGTTTTTGTGTTTGTATTTAGTCTTGTAGTTCCTCAGTACCTTATCTTCATTTTCCCCACACAAGTGGAGTATATAGTTGGTTTTGTCATTGATACTTCACTTTCTAGTGGCAGAACCAATATTATTCCTTTCAAGGGGCCATTCCAAGAAGATAATATGCAGGGTGTCAAATAGTGAACTTTAGCAAAATTCTATATTACTACCTCTGTCTAACAAGAAGATTTCGTTTGCATTAGAGTAATGCTAGGCATAATTTAATGATAATTTATGACATAATCAACACATGAGTTCTACTCGATCAGTGTTATGGTGTCATATTATTTGAGACTAAAAATTTAAAACCCCTAATATCACCTTTTGTAAAATGTACTTACTAACTTTAACAATATATTTTGATACACATTTACCCTTAACCTTGTGACTTTTGTTTAGTTTAGTTGTAATGACATGATACTCAGATTGTGATAGTAGAATAGAGGACATAATATGGTCGTTTTATAAATTATAATATAAAAAAAAATGAACTGAGGATTATCTTCACTTTTCTTTTCACTTGTTTTAAAGTATAATACTTCATTTTTTTGTTTTAAAGTATTGGATCATTTTTGACAATTTTTCAAAGCAATTACAATTTTTTCCAAAGTAATGGAAAAAATTATATGAATTCATGTAAGTTTAAGAAGTATAATTATAAAAATTATATTTATACAAATAATTATAATCACTAGTTATTTTAAATTAAAAATTAAATTAATCATACCAATTTCGTAAAAAAATATATATATATAAAATTATTTTTGGGGGTATTTTTTGAAATATAGGGTCCATAAAAATAAAATAAGCAGGGGTAGGGAGTATAAAGGAAAAACTGTTACAGGGGAACAATTTAAGGTTCCCACGCTCCCAACCGCTTCCGATTGCCGATTTTCACTAAGACTTCTTAGTTTTGTTGATGAAACAATTGAAAAAACATAATTTTGTGTAAAATTCAAAATTCAATTTTTTTTTATAAAATCCTAAAATGGAACACTTAACTTTAGGGTATGAAACTTCGTTATTTTGTTAACTAGCATCTTAAGCTTGGCTAGGATATTGGCTTAAACAACATTTTTCATATATATATATATATATGAAACGTTAAATTTAATATTATTGTTATAATATATTCTGCATTTTAATATGGGGGAGCTCAAAAATACCCTTTTTAAAAAAGTAATTATTGTCCGTATAATTAAACTACGGATTGGAGATATTTTTTTATTTACGTCAAATTAATTAAAATTATTATTTCTCTATTTTCAATAAAGTTGTTGAAAAAATGGAATACTTATAAAAAGATCTCATAATCTTGGATACTAATTAATCTTTGCATAACATAACATCACATGTATGTCATAACGGTGATAAATTGGTATTTTATTATTAAACTTTATAAAATTTTATCTTTGTGGTGGTGTGTGAAAATTTGTGTTACATATTATGCATACAAATTTGTTATAGATCTGAGGGACAATGGTTTATATTTGCTCGTGTTTTTTTTAAGATTTTCAGTATACTTTACTGGTATGCCTTTTGGCAAGAGTTGTTGACACTCGCTTGCAGGCCCTTGTCAGTTTTTTTTTTTACTGAACATTTGTCCTCTGTTTTACCTCTAGTTGTGGATGCAGTCACTCATCATGAGGAACAGATTTTGAGCTGTAACATGCCGGATACAGAGGAAGGTGTTACCTATGAAAACCAAGATGAGGATGCTGTGGCAATGATTGAGGAATCACCTTCAAGTGGTTTATTGAATTTGAATCAACCTGGTACATATTTCACTTTCCTATATAATTGTTTTATCTTATTGACCTTGAGGTCTTTCTTCTTAAACAAGAATTGGAGTTATGAAGAAACATAATAGTATAGTAAAGTATTTGGATTATCAAAAATCTTGATCTTATTAGAGACTTGCAATGAATAGCTAATTTGTGTAGTTATATGTAACTTTTCTGAAAATTGAAGTTGACCATGTTTTATCATTCTTTAAAGACACTAGTTGCTGTTTAATACATATCGGGAATTAATAGATACTTCTGTAGGGGATGATGGTACTCATGGCAATGATGCTGCTTGGCATGGACATGGACTGTTCGGGTGAAGACAGTTGTTGGCAGCAAAGAGTCCATTTCCGAAGACTATACACATTAGTTCCCCGATATTGGCAGCAAAGAGTCCATTTTTCTATAAGGTTAGGAGTCATCAATCTGGCATATACTGCTTTGAATCTGAACTCTTTTATAAATTGTGCATTTGAACCATTGTCTTGTAGTTATTCTCAAACGGGATGAGAGAGTCGGAGCAGCAACATGTGACTATACAAATCCATGGCTCTGGTAAAGATGAAAACATTTCTTTGGCTGTATTTTTCGTCCCATTTTCTTGTTATGTGAATAACTACTTCATTTCATTTAAGGTGAAATTTCCGATAATCAGTAATGTATCATGTGTGCTATGTATTGTAGTTGACCTCATTTCTTATTATTTTCTTTTGTTGTTTTTGAGAAGTTAGTAAAAACATAAGCTTACAACCATTTTCTACTTTTTCCTTTTCATGGAACAGAGGAAGCTGCCTTGATGGACCTTCTAAATTTTATGTACAGCAATACTTTGTCAATGACCACGCCTTCCGCTTTACTAGATGTTCTGATGGCTGCTGACAAATTTGAGGTTACTTCATGTATGAGATACTGCAGTCGGCTATTAAGAAACATACCTATGACTTGCGAGTCTGCTTTGCTTTATTTGGATCTTCCTTCGAGTGTTTTGATGGCTGATGCAGTGCAGCCACTGACAGATGCAGCAAAGCAGTTTCTTGCTGTTCGTTACAAAGACATAAACAAGTGAGAGATCTGGCATCCTGGCTTTACTTTACTTTTTAGTTCTGTATTAGTTGAAACCTTAAAGACTCCATTTTGTTTTTAAAAATGAATCATGCTTAGTAGTAGCTTTGGCTCTTAATGCCTCTGCAGTAATTCCCGGTCTTTCAGATGAAGAACCGAAGTGAGGGAACTGCAGCGCTTAGTAAAAAACAGACAAGAGTTCTTAACTCTTTTACATTTAATGTTGCTTGTTGACACACATCCATAGATGGCTAGATAACTCGTTACTTCATAGTTGCTTGCTAGCTCACATCTATGTTGCTAGATAACTCTGGTACTCTGTAGTTGCTTGCTGGCTCACTCATATTTGTGGGTTATCCAGCTGGCCCTGGGTATGGGTTTGCACTTTTTCCCCCATAATTGCTAGCTTAAGTTATTCGAGTTCACACAATTTCTTTTTGCAATTTTTACCAGATTCGAAGAAGAGGTGCTAAACTTGCCTTTAGCTGGAATAGAGGTGCTATCCAGTGATGATCTTCAGGTAGCTTCAGAGGATGTTGTTTATGATTTTGTGTTGAAGTGGGCCAGGATCCATTACACAAAGCTGGAAGAAAGACGAGATGTACTAGGCAAACAACGCCTTGGTCGCCTTGTTCGTTTCCCATACATGACCTGCTGAAAGTTGAAGAAAGTTCTAACATGCAGCGACTTTGATCCTGAGCTCGCGTCCAAGGCACCATACAGGCAGCGCTCACTCGCTGCAGGTGAGACCAGTGTCACCATGTCCCGTTGTTTTGTGGAACGAGAGTACAAGTATCGCCCAGTCAAGGTAGTCGAGTTTGAACTGCCTCGTCGGCAGTGCGTTGTGTATCTGGATCTGAAACGTGAAGAATGCGTAAATTTGTTTCCTGCTGGCAGGGTTTACTCGCAAGCTTTCCATCTGGGTGGGCAGGGGTTTTTCCTGTCTGCTCATTGCAACATGGACCAACAAAGTTCATTCCATTGCTTTGGGCTGTTCTTGGGCATGCAAGAAAAGGGATCCGTGAGTTTTGCAGTTGACTATGAGTTTGCTGCGAGGTCAAAGCCATTTGAGGAATACCAGAGCAAGTATAAAGGGAACTATACATTCACCGGAGGTAAAGCTGTTGGTTATAGGAACCTGTTTGCTATACCTTGGACGGCATTCTTGGCCGAAGACAGTGCATCAACGGCGTACTACACCTCAGGGCTGAGCTCACCATCAAACAATGAATGAGTGTATAAATAATCTTCCCACTTTTTAGTGTTAGATGCATTTAGATTTGGAGATTGAATGTCTAATGGCCCTTACTATAATGATAGGACAAGTTTCTCAGGAAGTTAAGGTATCTACTGGTGATCATCAAATTAACAGTGTTCGGCTACTTAAGAAGAACGTATTTTTTAGTGTATATGTTGATGCTTGTATATAAGCTTTCATTTCTTTGGTTGTAGTTTTACAACAAATGAAAAGTTGTTTACAGTACTACCTCGAGAACAGAACAAAAGTTCTTGATAGTACTGAATATTTTGATACTTTAAGTCTCTTTATAACTGAGTCAACTCATGGACTTACCTTCTGTATAAGCAACCGAGTCAAAAATGGAAGCCGGTGATTTATTAGCAAAAAACGTCTCTCAAAATCTTTCTTTTTATGGTGATTTACGAAAAGAAATACGTTAAGTATCCACAAGTTTTATAAATGTAAGATACGGGGTAAGTAGAATGCCAGGGACAGGGACACAATGAGTAAGGAACAGAAGGCGTATGTATTGTATGGATCATCATTACCGTTGCTATCAAATCACCACTTAGATGGGGGGTTTTACTGTAAAGCTCCGCCTCCACCCACACCCACCACTGATTGCCTAAAGCAGCAGCACTCAGTATTCTTGTTAACCTCCGCATTCCACGGAGCACGCAAGATTATCACCCTAATGCTATCCATCACTTTTCCATTTTCTATTGGGACCCAGTTCCATGACTTTGTTCAATTGGTTGGGTCCTAAAAATTGAAAGAAACCAAGCCAAATCCATGACTTTTTCAAGAGTAGAACCAGAAGCTCACTCACTCGCTCACTACTTTTCTTCCTTCTTTCGGATTAGCTACACCAAGTCACCATCAAAGATATGTCAAAAAATGCAGAATGGAACCTAAGTTTTTACACCAGCCACTTACTTCTTTTCCTCTTGTTCTGTTATTTTGTCGACGCGGCTAATAATCCCAGTCAATCTTTGGATGTTATTCTCCACAAACATGCTTTCAGAGCTCTAGTTCATCGTCGACCTCTCACTGGTGCGCTCTACGAGGCTCCCCTCCCTGTGGATCTAGCAGGCATACAAGTCACGGTTGTGAGGCTCCGGAGCAGGACCTTGTGGAGAAACGGCGCAAATTTTAGCAATTTTCGCATCCCATCAAGAACTTTGCCAACCCCTTATGTCAGGAGACTTTTCTTAGTATATCAAGATTTGGGCAACTTGTCTTCTCATTACTA
Source organism: Panax ginseng (assembly GCA_020205605.1). Taxonomy (NCBI): domain Eukaryota; kingdom Viridiplantae; phylum Streptophyta; class Magnoliopsida; order Apiales; family Araliaceae; genus Panax; species Panax ginseng. The sequence goes on along the minus strand of CM035143.1, from coordinate 1,601,597 downwards.
CAATATATCAGGTTACTCGCTAGTTTCTTCTGTTGTTGGTTTTACGGTTTACGACGCATCAAACTTTAGCACTAACAACATAACGAAGCTCGACCTCAGCACAACAGGAACGCAAATATCAATTCAATTTCCAAATCTAACGTTCAAGGGTGGTAATGCTCCTAGAACAAGTTGTGCTATTTTTGGTGCTGACGGGAGAGTTTCTCTAAGTGAGACAAGCTTGAGAAATGTCTGTTACAGCAGTAGTCCAGGCCATTTCTCAATAGTTGCTCCTTTGAAGGCCAAGGATAAGGAGAGGGAACTTTGGGCAATAGGGTTCGTGCTTGGATTCATTTTCCTGGGTTGTGCTGGTTTCGTTGGAATGATATACGTTAAGTTGTTCAAGGTGAAGAAAATGCATGAAATGGAAAAAGAAGCTCATGAAGGTGTTGTTCTTGATACAGTTTGGATCCATAATAGTAGGATGCCTTCTGCTACTGTAACAAGAACTCATCCAACCCTTGAAAATGCAGATTTTCCATAACCTTTTCACCACAAGTTTATATTTTTCTTCATCTCTTCCTTTGTCAAATTCTTATAAAGTATATTAATGAGAAGTCAAAAGGAGGAAGCACTAACTTTACCAAACCACAACAACCTTTACAAGTGGATATATCCCTCAGAATCAACAACAAATTTATTGAATATTAAAATTCGCTCACTAGTTTAGTTAAAATAAAAATTAGAGGTACAGGAAAAGTCTCAAGTAATTGTTACATAGATATACTGATTTGCAGGAAGCATGGAAAAGAGGATGATTAAAAGAATTTTGGAGCCATTTCCCTGCTGTAATTAAATAACAAGCAAGGCAACTTTGAACTCCCCAAATCTACTACACAAAAGTAGCTCTTCAAATGACACGACAATGACATTTTAGCATTTGGTCAGAGTATCATTTAAGTAGGTGCGTGTGGACGTGGTGCAAAGACATGGTGGATTTGGATACCTAACATTTCTCAGGAACCTATTCCACCGGTTATTAACATTAATAATAATAACAATAAATAATAATGACAATAATAATAATATTATACAAAGTAAAGAGTTAGAACATTTACCATCTTCACAAACATCCCCAGCCACTAAACATAATGGAATCCATGTAATGTGACCAAATCATATTTGAATGACATAAAAATGCCTGCCACTTTAAATTCTTTGACAATGATTTGGAATTCTCTGAGGAGCTATTTCCATGTGGGAGCATAACAGAACTAATCAAGAATATTACAATCTTGAGTTAAAATATATTAATCCTGTAGACAATTTCCACCAAGTTTCACCTAAAAATTTCGACTTCAATGTACTAGAGTAGAGTAACTGGATCACTGATACCTAATCACTTATGAAACTAAATCTCAACTCCCCCAAAGACTCTTGCCTCAAGCAGAAGATAACTCCTAACATATTACTTTGGAATTTGGATTCATCAACTTATCTCAATTTCAACAAAGCAGGTTGCTAACTTACAAGAGAAGTCCATCCATTGCTCCATCACCTATCCTAAACACTATCTATAATCCTATATGTACACGTAGTGCATGCTCAAAACAGATGTAATAAAATGAAGTTCAGCTTTTACCTATCATAAGCTTCTGCAGCCAACTCAGCTTCAATTACAAAGCATGTTTATCATTTTGCTACTGATTTTTCAACTTAGAAATCAAAGAGAAACACTGTATTTGAAACTATTAAAGCCTGTTACAATAAAAAAGCATGAAAGAATGGAAACATTTGTTAATTGTGCAAGAATCAAGATATGCCCTATCAATTAATAAACCATCAAGCAATGCATGAATGTAACAAACAAAACTTGCAAAGCATTAGGGACTAAAAAGACCTATGCACAATATAATGGATGTGTGGACCACCATTCCAGAGGAAATTTTTTAGCCCAAGAATAAGTTGCCAAAAGGTCTTCAAGCAAAGCTTACTGGAGTAGATTTTCAAATTGTACCTTTACAATTAGAATTCCAATTAGGTAATACTTACAAAGATTGTGTTCTCCAGAATTTGTCATTTTTCTTTCCTACTGGCCTTTGGAAGCTATTCCAAACAAACTCTGCAAACGTGTAGTAAGATGAAACTAGTCCAAATTCTGCCTAATATGCTTCTGAATATTATCTTAATCAAACACGTTATAATGGAATCGGTGGAAGTTGTTTTATGCAAGGGATATGAAGTCCATGAAATAAATTGCAATCGGAGCTAATCATTTGCATATATTGAAGGCTGTAATACTCAAAAGCCAGGCACCACTTATTAAAAACATAACATAACAATGTGAGGCTAAACAACAATTGCCATTCCTATCCAAGAATCCTCGGTCAGGGATACAATTCAAATCCAGATAGAAACAAGAAAACACTTGGCAAAAGCAAGTAACTGACAGATAATATAGTGCCTCATTTCAGAGCAGCAACACCATTAGCACTCTTCTGGGCAAGCTTTGTCCACTCTGTATGAAATGCTCCGGGGCGATCAACCCTCTCATATGTGTGTGCCCCAAACAAATCCCTCTGGGCCTGAACGAGGTTAGCAGGAAGTCTGGCACGCCTATAGGTATCAAAATAAGAAAGACTAGCACACATCCCCGGAATACTAACCCCAGCAGAAATGGCCAATCCCACCACCCTCCTCCATGCCTTCTCCCTCTGCACCATCTCCCTAGCAAATTCTGGGTCAACCAACAAGCTCGCCAAATTCTGATTCCGCTGATAAGCCTTCTTAATCCTGTCCAAAAACACAGCTCTAATGATACACCCACCTTTCCAAATCCTCGCCAATTCCCCAAAATTCAAATTCCACCCCTTTTCAACACTCTTCGCCCTCAACAAATTCATCCCCTGAGCATAACTACAAATCTTGGAAGCATACAATGCCTGCCTCACATCATCAATCAACCTCTTCTTATCAACCCCACTTCTTACCACACCAACTTCCTTATAAACCTCGGAAGCTGCCTCTCTTTCATCCTTCAACCCACTCAAGAACCTACAATCCAAAGAGGCAGCAATGGTAGGCACAGGCACTGACAACTCCGCAGCCTGCTGGACCGTCCATTTCCCGGTTCCTTTCATCCCAGTCTTATCCAAAACCTTATCAACTAACTCCCCTTCCCCAAGTGGATCCTTAACTTTAAATATATCAGCAGTGATTTCAATCAAGAAACTCTCTAATTCCCCTCTATTCCACTCATCAAAAATCTCCGCCAATTCAGCATTCGACAAACCCCCAACATTCTTTAACACATCATACGCTTCAGAAATCAATTGCATATCACCGTACTCAATCCCATTGTGAACCATTTTCACAAAATTACCCGACCCACCTTCCCCAATGTAAGTAACACACGGCCCATCTTCAACTTGAGCTGCAACTTTCTCAACAATATCCTTAATATTCTCATAAGCTTGGTAAGAACCACCAGGCATCAAAGACGGGCCGTTCCGGGCACCCTCTTCGCCGCCAGAAACACCCATCCCCAAATAGAGCAGGCCGTTGCTGGAGGCTTCGGAAATGCGACGCTCAGTGTTCTCGTACCACTCGTTGCCACCGTCGATGATGGTGTCTCCGGGCTCCATGTGGGCAGAGAGGGCGGCTATGGTTTGGTCAACAGGAGCGCCGGCTTTGACTAAAATGATGACCGATCTGGGTTTTCGGATAGAGAGGACGAAATCGCGTGGGGTATAGTGGCCGGTTAAGGGGAGTTGGCCTTCGTTGTGAGCTCGATCGAGGGTTTCGTCGACTTTGGAGGTGGTGCGGTTGTAGACGGAAATGGGGAAGCCTTTATCGGCAATGTTGAGGGCTAAATTTTGGCCCATGACGGCGAGGCCAGCTAGGCCTATGCGGGAGAGGACTTGGGAGGCTTCCATGGGAGAATTGAGTGGGGGTTTTAGAGAGAGAGAGAAAAGAGAGATTAGAAATGGGGAATGGAGTGAAGGAGATGAATATGTAGAGAGAAAGAGAGAGTGACGGACTCGTCGAGGGAGCGAAAGGGTAGACTCAGTGGTGGAGTGACCCAACAACCTGCGAGAGGACGATGATTCTTAGGTCTAGTAAACGACGTAGTTTCAGGGGATGCTTCCAATGACTAGTGTCTACTGTCTAGTGAGTTGCTCATAATTGGACTAAAGAGTATGTATATTTATAGAGGCAAAACGAGAGGAGTATTTTTTATTATTTAAGACTTTTTTTTTTATTACTATTTTTTTTTTTTATTTAATTTTACCTAAGTCGTAATTCATATTTAACATAAAATTAATTAACATATTAAATTATTTTCTACCGTTCAATTTTTATAGTAGTACTACTACTTTCTAGTCTCTCAAATTTTTATTGTTGAAATTTTAGATACTAAAGTTTATCTCAAATAAATTTTAAAATATCAAATTTTTATTGTTAAAATAAATGTATCTCATACAAATTTTATAATTATAAAAAAGTAGTATTATCTTTCTTAATTATTAAAGTAATTTATTTGATAAAATGTTACATTTTTTGTGCCAAATTTTGTCATTTTTAGTTTCTAATTACAATTTAGATATCAATTATTAACATACTAATAATTTAGAAGTAAAGAAAGAAAATGTTGATCCGAACATAAACAACTATATTTTAAAAAAATCGTTTGATCTTATTCGTATTTTAACTTTTAACTTTTAACTTTATTAATTTTTACAATTTGTGATGATTTTTGAAATTATGTGATAATGATATTAAAAGTTTGAATATATTACTTGTTATAGAACACTACAAAATTGAGCTATAATCATAAATTTCTTTACATTAGCAAGGTCAGTGAGACGAAAATATGAAATTAAATATTTATTTATTTTTGTAAAAGTTGTTTTTATTTATTTGGCTCGAGGATTGAATTTGATTGTTGAAAATTGATATTTTGATGACTTTTAATAATGAAATATTTCATTATAGATTTTTAATGATTTCTACTAGAAAAATGTCTCTAGATGTGGACTGAAACGCTGAACACCTCTAGCTATGCTCTTAGCTTGTGGCTGAGTGGAGTTCCGTTGCTGAAGAAAATTGTTGCTATGAACGATTTTTATGCTGAAAATATCTAAAAAAATCATGTGTGGTCATTGTCTCCTTGAGGTTGTTTCTTCCAATTGTTGGAATTATGTGAACCCAAACAGGAAAGAAAGGAAGGAATGGTGTGTTTACTGCATTAAGCATCACATCTGCTACAATTCTAAAACCAAATATTATGGAAATAATTTAGCATTCATAACAAGAGCAGCCAAATCTTTTAGTCCTATAGAATACAGGAGTGAGTAGCTTTATAAATAAGAGAAAATCAAAGATATTATCACCGACAGCAGTTTATTCAAGGTTCCAAACTCGACAACAACTATATAGTGTGTGTTTGAGCTCCTTGTTTTATCGCTTTGGTCTAGTCGAATACTTATTATAACGAGTGAGTTTTCTGCCTTTAGCATTTAGAAAAAGAAAATGTGAGATACACAAACAAGACCGCCCAGTCTTAGAATTTTGACAGCTTTAACAAACAAGATGTCACAGATAAAAAGCCAAACCATCACGCAGCAACCTGAGCAAAAAGCCGCTTGCGAATCTGCAATGACATGAATACATGGAAAGTGTAAAAGCATGGACATACATAAAAAAGAAGAAAATATTCAGCAACGTAAAGACGACGGATGCAGCATGGTCAGGCATTACCTAAAGATGTATTACTCACTAAATCAAAGATAGGGCACTTCAAATTATATGGATAACTAATTAGGGTATAATTACATGTGAAGAAAGGGCTAAAGGGTCAGAAACAAAAATTTAACGAAAAGAGGAAAAATAAGCATAAAGTTGACAGAAATACCTCGGGAAGTTTATTGCGATACGCAACATCCAGTCTAGCATCAAGGGTGTTTTCAATTACAATTTTTCCATCTCGAGAAGCCATCACGATACCTCCAGAGCTAGGAACACGAGGAAAAAAGATTTTAAGAGTTAGTTTAACCAGTCTTCTAATAACTAACTGGCAGTCTGGAAAGCCAGAATCTGTTGGCCAAAAAGACAACATGAAAGAATAAACTAGCCATAGGCAATTAATTAGCTGAGTACGTATGTCTATATATATACCAGGAAGGACCATGAACATGGTGATGGGAAGAAGCTGGTGGAAGGTGAACGCTATCAATAATAACCTCAGGTTCGTGAACATTTGCTTTCTTTGCATATTCCTCCTTTGCTGAACTCAAAACAGACTCCAGTAACTTCACTTCATCTTTTCGACAACGCAATAATACAGCAGGTTCTTTTAGTCTAAGTAAACACTGCAATATACATACAACTGAGTATCAGTATTTTGATAACCAAATTTTAATCATAAATGGATCAGAAAATCTTTAAGCACGTCCTGTTTAATTTGCACCAGTTCATTCTACTTTTCCACAGTTTTAGAGCACAAAACTCCAACATCAAGAGTAAACCCATCATAAAATTAATGTTATCAAAAGATAATGAAAGAAACTAGAGGACAAAATATGACTCGAGGTTTATCAGGTAAAATTCAATATATTGTGAAAATTAAATTTCTACGTCACATATTCATAATGACTTGATTATTCTAAGGCTAACTGGTTTCTGAAGTTATTCAAACTTCTGACATTCCCTTTCACCTTCTTTCATATTTGTATGGTAGCAAAGACCTAACATTTGTTAACCACATATAATAGATTATCCTACAAGCATATTGAAATTCAACAAACGGAGAAAGACAGCCCAAATATAATACTCCCTCCATTCCAAAATGTAACATCATTATTGACTTTTTAAAGCAACGTAAGACATTTTCAAACTCAAAATTGACACGAGTTTCTTAATTTTAGTCGATACAATGATGAATATTGTAAAAAACGTCCCAGGATAAAATCTTATTAAAGTATTATTCATTATAATACATTTTTTTCCTATTATTGTTTCTCATACTTTTCTTAAATTTCTCCAATTTAATGAATTTTCAATTTTAAGTTTGAAAATGTCGGGACTTTTTTGACTATTTTATAAACTTGTTGTTTCAAAAATCAATTTCAATGGTCTTTAAAAGTCAATTGGTCTTAAATTTTGGAGCGGAGAGAGTAATTTACAACAGAAGTAGCTCAAAAATCACTCCTTCTTTTTCTAAATTGTTGTGGTAAGTCGAATCACGTTTCTTAAAATGATTGCAGGGAAAAATACAGTGAGGTTTTACTACCTGGATGACGAGAGCTTTCACAAGTCCTTGATAATCATGGTGGTGAGATAAGTTGTGGTTGCTCACGTTTAAAAGCTCCTTTGATGCTGCCTCCTTCATGGAGCCAACCAAGTCATCCTGAGCTTGAAGAACTTTGAGCCGAGAAGCATTGAGCTGCATAGAATACTCACTGCAACATACCAATATAAACAAATTTAATGTGTAATTGAACACTGTAACACTATGTCTTCTGACATTCAAATTCTCCTAGGAAGTGATCCAAGCATGGATTTCCTAATTCAAAAGGCTCATTTAAATGGTGCTAGAATTCCAATACAAGAAGGAAAGGCAAGACAATAAACGGTATTCATCAAACTCCAAAACCAATTAATAGTAGATGTTGACCAGAAAATATGTGGAAGCTGACAGAAAAAATGTTCGGGAACAGTATATGTTTAATCGAAACCATAGACACCTCATCCTTTAAAGGTGTGAATCTAGCGATGAAATTACAATGATAACCATCATAAAAAATCTTATTAAGATGAGAAAAAACAGCATAGATAGTTTCTTGAAGTCAACAAAATTCAATATGTGACAAAGCACGGATTATATTAATAAATCCTGGAGGGGACTCCAAAGCAAGCTCTGATGCTCCAATAAAGGTTAATACGTGCTTGCATTAAAGTTCAACTATCGTTCCATTACTTAAATAATAGCTCCCTCTCATGGAAAATGTTAAATATGGGATTCATTTTCAGCCTACCCCAACTAGTTGGGATAAAAGGCATTGTTGAGTGTAGTTTAGCAGGCATAATTTAGAAAGTAGGCATGAGCTGCAAATTGGATTAAAAGATTGGGGATTTCTCATTTCTTGCGACCTTAGCAATTTAGAAGAATGTTAAAACCCAGGAGGGGATGTCGTTGGCCACCAAAACAGATAATTAGTTAATCTGCACATGCTATGTTCCAGCTGGACCAATAGGGTTCTTAGAGGTAACCCAATTCTGTTGAAACAGAATTGCTTGGATTCTGTAGCTTGCACAGAGGGAGAGAGAGATAATTCCAAGCCTCTAGTATATACAGGCTTTGATTGTAATAGCTTGGCATCAAAGATGAAAAGAAGGATTAAACTTTATTTCTGTTTCTTTCCTTTAAGTTTTCTGTTTCTTTCATATTTCTGTTTCCACCATTCAAGGGTTGAGAGAAGCTATCAGTGGATTTACATAAGATATTGTACCAATTACTGAAATTTGATGGTGAAGGCAAAATCTGAAGGAGAAACTCCATCTAGTTGAGATATGTACATACCCACTCCAGAGAAAATATTAATAGCTCAACTAAATATCAATATATACTTAACAAATTTTAATAAAGCATCAATTTTCTTTCTTTCTTTTCTGGACCAGAACCATATAATATAGTACCAATTTATGTCATGCTTGATCAAAATATCTATATATAAACAATTAATACAAAAAATACAAGCTTGGTGAATCACATACATCTTTTTCCGAACTTCAACTTGCTTCTCTTTGCGCTCATATTCTTGTCTGATCTTCTTCTTCTCTGCTTCCACTATCTGTAACTTCTCAATGTTGAATTCCTACAACAATCACAGTATATAAGTGGGTATAAACTGATAATTTTAAGAGATTTTAAAAATGATAATTAGGCATATTGAATTTTTACCTCTTCAGCGGAGACTGAGATCTCGTTGGCCTTCTCTTGGGCTTCTTGGCGGATGAATTGGACCATCTGCTGGATCTGCCTGGAGACATCTGCATCATTCATTTTCGGATCTCAATTTGGGGAACTAGGCAACAGTTGATATATGTGATCTCTTTCCCACAGGTCACAAGCTTCTTCTTCGATCGTGAATGAACTGGTAGACGTGGAGGAGAGATACACAGTGTTTTTATACGATCTTTCCGTTCAATTGTCGAGTCGGATATTTTCATATTTCTCCACACATTTTAAAAAATTACACAAGGAACCTGTTAGTTGTACTTATTACTTACAAAGTCCCCAATTTTTCCTGACTCTAACAATTAACTACCCCATAAAATGACAAAGGAGAAAAAAAGAATGAAAAACATTATATTACATGCAAATAAAAATATTAATGCATATATAGAGAATACAAATAAAAAGAAAATAATGTTATATTATTTCTTTATGTTATTACTCAATTTATAAAGAAAAAAGAAAACAAAACTTGAGTTTCATATTTAAATTACTAAGTTGTCTTTTATATTAGTTTTATTATGTTTATAATTTAGAGGATATAATAAAAAAATAATCTTATATTATTTAGTTTTCCTTTCAACCATATTTGGACCAAAAAAGATTGATAAAAAAAGTGATAAGTTTTCGTCTAATAACTTATTTTTCTGTTTATTAAAAAACTCAGTAAATAACAATTTTACTGGTTCTACTCTTAGCACAAAAGATGATGGTCAAATAAGTTAGAAGTTATATCTGCAAGTAGAAAATGCCTTTTGGGATTCTTAAGCTTGGAAATAAATTAGTAATTTAAGAAAAATCTTTAAACTCATTAGATGCCTTCTAGACTTCTAGTGCTCTTAGGCTGAAGGGTTTTTATTTTTTATTTTTTTGAAGTGCTAAATGTTAGGGGTATAAATGACCTTTTTCCCACCAATCTCTTTTCCAAACTAAAAGTTTGGAATCTTATATTCGAAATATGTTATTTTTGTATTATGATCCACCAATCTCTTTGCAAAACTAAAAGTCGATCTTTTGGATAATATGTTCGAAAACTTTTACGTTTGTATCATGATAGTTGGCTCTTTTTATGAAGGATAAGAAATTCAATAATAATCATATCCAATGATAGTTATATATCATTCTCATATTATTACTTCTACAAACAAATTGAATTATTTTCAAATATTTTGTTCGAATTTGATATCTTATCGAGTTGAGTTCGCATATAATTGTATGTTTGATTGAAACATATTCACGAATCATGTGGTTCGGTTCGTCTGTATTTACGAACAACTTAAATTCGGTTCGAGAAGTTTGAGTTCAAAATCAATTCGAATAGTTCAATTTCTTACATGTAAATTTTATTAATCGACTTGGAAATTAGAAATATAATTAGTCGACATAGTTCATCAAAAATGTTTGATAACGTTCATGAACAAGCATGTGTTAACGAACTGTTTATGTTGGCGAACTCGATTATATTCGACTATGTTTGTGAACTCAATCATATTCACAAACAACTAGCGATCGAAGTAGCACATGAATATTGGTTCAATCATGTTACTTGAACATGTTCAAGTTTGACTAAATTCGGTTCGAGTTCGAAAAAATTTGGATTGATTCGCTTCGTTTGTAGGCCTATTACTATTATTATATCTAACTTATAAAGCCGCTCTTGAGCCGAGTGAATTTGTATCATTTTTTTTCTCTCTTTCACTTGTACAATTTTAATTATTATTAGTTTTGTTCTAAAATTAGAGATATTTTTTGATTTTTTAAAGTCAAACTATAAAATTCTAAAACTCAAAATTGATATAATTTCGTTCAAGTTTTGGAAACAATAAATATAATAATTAGTATTACTTTATAGTTAGTTTACAACTGTTATATTTATTTGTATTAAAACTATTTAACTTCATATCAATTTTAAATTTTAAATTTCACGAATTGACTCAAAAAGTCAAAATGTATCTTTAATTTTGGAACATATATAATATTATTTTATCATTTTTAATTTAAGTTTTTTATACATTTTATTTAATTTTCTAAATTTATAAAATATTTATTTTATTCCATATAATTTATAGATGCAACACGTGTGCGGTGTGGGGTCAAGTGCCAATATATATAACATATACTCCCTCCATTTCTATATGTAGGTCGTTTTAGACTTTTTTTGTTATTCTTAATTATTTGTCGTTTGTGGTTATTTAGGAGAATTGATCACTATTTTTCCCAAATTACCCTTATTACTCTACCTAATTTTTTGATCAATATTTATGAGATAAGTAAGGTAAAGAGTATTATAGACAATTAATAAATATAGTTAATATTTTTTAATTATTTCTTTAATTTTTGTGCACATATCTAAAACGATCTAGTAACAACGTAGGGAGTATATACAAGTGGACATTCACTAACAACAGGCCCAGTCAGAACCTCAAATGGACCAACTAACTTCAATGAACGTTGACATTAATCCTTATTATATTCACGTGGTCAACCAAATTTCAGCTTATAGTTCTGTTTTAGGGGCCCAAGTATACAATAACCACATGACATGAGGTGGCATGCTATATGGACCCGAATTGCCTCCAATTAAGGGCCCATAGTAAAACTCATGGCCCGCTCAAAGCCATATGCTGCTGCTGACACAAACTCAACTACCCCACTTGATCCCGAATTTAATACCAAATCCAAGTGTCACTCTATTTATTTTATCATGCACACGGGTCACCTGACGTGTCTTCTGTCCGCGCTCTCTGTCAAATTCTTTGTTACCAAATTGCTCAAGAGCCAAATGCAATGCTGCAATGAGAGCTAGCTAGATTACGGTATGTAATATATATATATATATATATATATATATATATATATGTTTATATAATATACGTGTAACATCTCTCTCTCTCTCTCTCTATATATATATATATATATATATTGAATTTTCAGGACTCTGTGTATTTCTTTTAGTTGACGGTGAGGAGTTTTTGGGAAACTTTGGAGGTATAGTGTATTTTCTGCTTGATTTCTTACCATTTGGGCTTGAATTATTTGATTTCTTACTACATTTTGATGTTTGTTGCGGTTTAGTTTAAGTAATCTTGTTCTAATATTGGATATGCTTAAATTTCAGTACAATTTTGGGACTTTCTGTTTATTTAACTATGAACAGGATGGAATTATATGGACTTTTGTGTTTGTTTGTGGGAATACATATTTGTTAATAAGTTGAGTAGTTGGTTTCAATGAAAGTTATTTATTTTGATTATTAATTATATAGTTGATGAATGAGCTACAAATTGGTATGTGAAGGTGCATTTCTACTTTTGGTGGATTATGTGTGCTTATGACCTATTTATAAATTTTTAACTGTGGGTGTTGAATGAATGTTAGGTTTTATATGTAAAAACTTAGAGAATTAGAGATTCTCGTGTTGCTTAAATTTGGTTGGGAAGAAGGGGGAATTGTTTTAATGTGTTTGCAACCTAGAATTTTGGTTTATGCTGTCGAAATATGAATAATAGTTAGATTTATTGATGGGAACTTAATAAATGAGAGAGAATTTATGTGAAAGTAGCTTATCTTAGTTCTTATTGGATTATGTTGAATTCTGAGCTAATGATGCTTTTGTCACAAGTAAAAAGCTTACGTCCCGTGTCGTGTTGCTAATTTATGTGGGAAAAAGAGGAACTTGTTTTGACGTGTTTGCAACCTAAAAGTTTGGATCACTGTCGAATAATTTCCTAATCAGAAAGTTAGATGGCATAAGAAAACAATGGTCGCAGGACAATGTGTTTGTCGTTTGCTGATACTTTTTGTTGGGCTCGATAATATAACTATGGTCACGAGCCAATGTGTTTGTCGGTTGCTGCATAATAAGTTGGGCATTTTTTGTCGGGCTCCATAATGTCTTTTGAAGTTAGCAGCTTTTCTAACATTTTGAAGTTCAATAATTATGCATTTACATCTATACGTTAGGGCTTTGGTTTTAAGTTCCTTCCATGTTTTGAATCTTTTCCTTCTAGTTAAATTAATAAAACCTCTATCCAATATTCAAAAGGTCATGTTGCTTACAGTTTGATCACCTTGTAAGTTGACATGTTTGTACAAGTATAAAGTATTTTTATATTATCTTTTAACTTGGATAAGCTGTATCATATAAATTCCGCTTCCAAAAGAAGACCATCCAGTTATTTTATTGTGTCATCTTATTGTTCGTGCTTATTTCGATCTTCATTAGGAATTCATGGTTTCCTAGTCTCCTATCTCTTTGATAGTAGATGGTTTATTTGCATTCTGTATTCGTAATATTTTAATTACCGAACCATGCTAGGATTACTAAGAGTCGAGTTTGAGTATCAGGAAGTTTGCCTAACATACTTAATTTACTTTGCTCAATACTGCTATTTATATAGAAAAATGTTAAAAGGCCAGCCATAGCTCATGGTGTATGCCTGTTTGCAGTTGTGTTGTATATCAGTTCAAAATTCCATATTGAAAGTGCTCAATGGGAACAAGTGAAGATAAAATATCAATAAAATTCGAGAAGGGATCTCCATCTAAGCAGGTTAGCCTTTTCTTCATTCTTCTCATCAGGGTATACAATCTAGTTGTTATGTATATGTAATAACTCGTGTGATTTATGTCAGAACTAGTCAATTGTTGATTCTTGCATGTGTGTGTTTGTATATATATGCGTATATTGTATGCATGAGAGAGAGAAAGAGAGATGTATTTTCTGTACCTCTTGCTTCTTAACTCTTGAAGTTCAGGTTTTGAATATGGTTCATCCATTTGTACTGGCAGGAAAATACGGGCAGTCCTTGCTCTTCCGACTGGCTGAGTATCCAGGTTACCTCCTTTTAGGATACATCTTTCCTTTATTGACAAGCCATATAGTTTTTGCAACTGTTCAATGACTAAAGAGTATGTTTTAATGTTTGGCTGTTGGCAATCACACAAATGTGCTCTACCTTTAGGCATATTATGGGCCTGGAATCCCATTACCATCTCCATGTTTTAGATCCGTGATGCCAACTTATCATGTTCTTCCCATTACCATCTCCATGTTTTAGATCCGTGATGCCAACTTATCATGTTCTTCCCATTACCATCTCCATGTTTTAGTTCTCTTGAGTTCTCATAGGAGTCTTCTGCTTTCTCCATTACTCTCTTTCTGTCTTGGACATTCTACATGTGTGACTAGGAGGCACTTATTATTGGTATATATTAAATAACTGAGTCTTTATTTGCATTAATGTCTCAGTCACTGATGACACCTTATGGGTTGCCTTTCCTTGGCAATTTATTCACATTGGATCCGGTTAAGGTGAAGTTGGCACCAACTTCACCGTAGTAAATTCATATAGTTTTTTATTGCATGGGTTATAGAAAATGTTGCATTAATCAATGCAATAAATAGCTATAGAACTTATCAATGCAACATTTTCTATAAACCATGCAATAAAAAGCTACAAAACGTACTACGGTGAAGTTGATGCCAACTTCACCCTAACCAGATCCCTCAAACTCAACCTTTTTCATGCAGTTCTTTTGAAATTTTAGAACGAACATGTTCTGCATCCATGTTATTGGTGATGCAATATGGAGAAAGATCTACAATTTTTTCGTATCTTGCCATACTACTTTAGTGGATGGGACCTGCCTCATGATTTGATTTCGACAGAGCTCTTTCTTACAAGCATATAACTTTGATCCGTAGACAAATCTTCCAAGTGTTTGAATGTTTTGCATCTGTACATAAAACATCCTTTTGCTAGGGGTTCAAATAATTTGTATTAAGGTTCTAGTAGCTACTTCTATCAATCATTACCCACCCAAGCTCATTCTTAAACAATTCCTGTAGTGTTCTTTATTTTTTCCAACTGATTATGTTCTGCATTCACGTTATCTGCAATGCCATATGGAGAAAGTCTTCACATTAGCCATATCTTGTCATTCTAGTTTAGTTGAGGGGCCTCGACCTTTGAACAGACTTGCAAACCTCTAAGGATCCGATGACAAATCTTTTCATGCACTGAGAATGAGACTGTACCTTATATATTGTTTAGATTTTGCACCTGGTCATGAAACATCAATTGCCCAGAAATTCAAATAATTGTTACCAGTTTTAGTAGGGTTATGTTATTTGTCATTAATATGCCTGCTTGAGATGACTGGGAGGAAGCAGTGTTCCGAGCATAAGACAACTAGGATCTTACTATAGTGACTGTGATACAGGTTGCAACTCCTCCGACAGCAGACTTACTTACAAAAATACCAGAGAAAATTGATCAAGGCTCAACTAAGAAGTTGAAAAGGTTGGCTGAGATTGCTGTGCAAGCAACCGATGGCAGTGCTGGGTTTGATGCTATAGGAGTTGCACATGAGGCATCAAAAAGGTTTGTTACTCTAAACCTGTGACCACCTTCATTGTATTCTCATTGGAATAAAATGGGTGAGCTTTGTGATGTAAGCTACCTTCATCCAATTTATCCTCTGGAAAATATGTCGAGTTGTTAACACAGAACAAGGCAGAAGAAAAGAAAAAGAGTAGTTATTAGTAGAAGTCTTACTCTTTGTAGTAGATTTCATTTAATTGAATTCTTTCAGTAAAAATACACCAAAACTTATTCCGCTCTACTCATAACAAAGACTTCTGACTTCAATCATCCCATGCAGTGTTGTTATCGGTGCGTCCAGTAATGGAAGTGATGGAAACTCCAAAGTAAGGATTCATTCTTATTGTATCTGTATAATCTTTACAGAATTAGAGGATGCATAAGCATGGAGCTACTGCTGATAGAAATTCTATTTTCATTCCCCTCTGTAGGCATACCGAAGCCAGACTACAAGTAATCCAATGGCTTTGTTCGCAACCGGTATGAATAAGTTATTACTCACTCAAATTTGACTCTATATTGACACCAAACAACCAACTGTCAGTGAGAAACAAAAACAAAAAAACAAATATTATCTGTTGCCTTGCATGATGCTTGGTGAAATTAGCATATTACTTTTATGTTGTAATCAGTTGAATGCTTGAACATGAATCTTAATTTTGTATATATACAGTTGGAGACAATAATAATCATCTAGTGCTTACTTGTTTCCCATATATTTGATGCAACAGAAGTGGATGGTAGAGTCCATCTGCAGGCCTATACCATACCTGTTGAGGCAGCAGAAATAAGTTCCGGTAGGGTTTCTGCGATCACTATGGTTTCTGAAAATGTTGAAGGAAATTCAGTTAGGTCCTTAAATGTTAGAGGAGAAGCTAGCACAGTTTATTCTACTGCAAAGTTAGAGGTATGACGTAGATACTTTTTCATATATCTGGTACTGTGCTTCAGCCTACTTGTTAGCGAGTAATGGTAGGCGTCCAAAATGTTCTCTAAACTTTAGGTCCCAAACTAGTTTTTTCTAATGCACATCTAATTCACATTTGTTACGTGACAAAATTACTAATTATGTAGTTCACCAATATAATAATATGTTATTTGGGACCCCAATTTGGTAGAATGTTTGGGATCTCTTGTATTTTTCTCTGCTAACTGACCCGTCAGTTGGTCCCAAGTTCTCTCTGTTTTTTTGCTCTTTATGATATTGTTGAAATGGAATTACCTCACTCATGAATAACAAATGTTCAAAGAACATTTCTCAGACTCTTGTAGCCTATGAAATTTTTGAAGTGGCAGTCCAGTTACTGTCCACTTGAATCCATTTGCTCACGCTGGTAGGTTGCCCAATGAAAAGGTCCTTGGTTCATATATACGTAAAAATTAAAACTTAAGGTGAAATGACATATTCGAGTCTCCAGGATAGACAGCAGCTGAAACTACAGAGGAGGAAAGAGTCAAACAGAGAATCAGCTAGGAAGTCGAGGATGAAAAAGCAGGTATATAAATACAAACATTTACATTTTCTTTTTGTTTGATATTTTTGATTCTGCTGTACGACTAGTTTGTGGTTATAATTCTTACTGTTATTCAGGCTGTGTTTGAAGAACTGTTGGCAAGTTGTGGATCCCTGGCTGAGGAAAATAAGGCCCTTAAATCTGAGAGAGATGGACTAACCGAGGAGTCCGAGAAACTTAGGCTTGAAAATGCTTTGTTGACGGTACCTCCTATCCAATACCAATCATTTTGTTTGTTGTTCGGTTGTAGTTTCTTTTCTTTGGAAGCATTGGCATGTTGGTAAACGTTCTTGATTCTAAACATTATATCTATCATTGCCATAAGATGACTATACAGTCGGTGCCAATAGCCTGTTGTTTCCTTGAAGCATGATAACGGTCCAAGTCATCTCGAACCTACTATGGTAGATAAGCAGTTTTGTAGGGATATGTATGGACCTATGTTTGGGAATGGGTTTAGTCGAATTGGTTAACATATTAGTTCATCTGGTATGGGTTAGTTATTGGCATTCGAGAAGCTCAAGCGTTATTATAAACTGGTGTCAAAATCATATAGTGAGCTATATTGCTTCCTAGTCGTTGTTTCTGCACTTGAGGATGTCAGAACTAACTTTAGCTTGATTTTGCAGGAGAAGCTGAATAATGTGCAAAACTAGAACAGGCTGTGAGAGAGGCTGAAAGGGAACCAAAGGCATTTGGAATAGTCAAGGACATGCCTGCTGGGATGAACAAATTGAAGACTCTTACAGATCAACTACACATTTCCATACAATAATATTATTATATATAATATTATTATTATTATTATTATGAAATAACTGTAAGTTGAATAACTTGTTATAATATAGTACTACATATCTATCTATATGCATTATAGGAGGTCGGTAAAGGGAAGCATATGTAGATGAAGGGGTTAAGTTACTTGTAATATCTCAGTTTCAAGCATGGGAATAAATAACTTGTAAAAGCTCACTTTGAGAATAAGGGAATAAATAACTAGTAATATGGAGTATATATCATCTTCTTTAATATATGGATATAGTTTGTTAATTTAAATTTTATTATTTTTAAATTTAGGTTTGACAAATGTGTTTGAATTTGAATTCCAAAGATTTAAAGCCTGATTTGTTTTGATTGATATGAAACAATAGTCGTCTCTACTCTTTTCACTTGTTTTATTATCTATATAAATGAAAATGAGTATGTGATAATGGTTTAAAATGATAATCTCCTTTTCATAAATACTTTTTTTTTTTGATAATAATTAAATTGCATTTATAAAATTCTAAAATTAACTTGGACCCACATTCCATATGGATTTACTGGGTACTGGGGTGAATTTGGGTTAATTTTCAGTTCTTCCATTTGTTTTTTCATAGGTCGTTATGGTATGTAATCATGGTCGCATGTTCTAATCGTAACTTCAGGCTTGAGAAGGTTATGGTTTTCTGAGTCATGTACATGGAGGTTCCAGGTATAATTTGTGATGTATACTCCATTTAATATATATATATATATATATATATATATATATATATATGTTGTGTATGTATTTCTGATTTATTATAATGAGTTGATATACTACTAAAGAGGTATATAGAGGATAATGGCTTTATCAAGATCTGACCTTTCAGTCTTTTCTTTATTAATCCGACAAACTGATGGCCCGATCTACTGCACAGAGTCTAATTCTTTTATTCTCTCTCCTTTATATATATATATATATTATATATATATATATATATATATATATATATATTTATTTATATTTTTGGTAATAGTATCCTTATCCTTAATGTATTTCAGTTTTTCTGGTCCTCTTTTAGCTGCTGTCCTTGGAACATTTAGTTTTTGATATTTTGTGATTGTATTTAATGGTCTGATTTGAACCCTTTTTTGTTTGTTCTTAGATAGCGACTGTTTGGGCATTTATGGGTCATCTCCGAATAATGGTTTTATTGAAAAAAAATCAGTGTTGGGTTTTGCAGAAATTGGTGTCATTTGTGAAATGATTCTCTGCAATTGTGTTATTTTCTTGGAAAAACAGCTGGAAATTCTGACAATAAAGTTCTTGGAGGTGACTTGTTGCAAATTTAATGGAGAGAAGAGACTGAGGTAGCTAAATTAGTAGTTGGGATTTGGTTTATTTTCACGAGGATATTAGTTTTTTCACAAGAAACCCATCACGAAAAAGTTCCCATTTTTCAACTGTTTCAGTGACTGCTAGGCTATTTGTTGTACCTTCTGGGTGGTCGTCTTCTTAGTATTGGGGGTACTCTGTACTAAGTCTTGTTTCAGATTGAAAGAGAGAGAGAGTTTTGCAACCGAAATTTTGTTTTATTTATGTTCTTGAAATGAATCAGTCTACAACTGTTTCGGATCAAAGAGCGACAGTTTCAGTCTCTAAGGATAGGAATGGGATTGATCAGGTGCTGCTTCAAAACAATCGAGGAGCCTCGGCAAAGGTAGATATTTTCTTACCACTGATTCATTTATGTACTCCCTCCTTTTTAAAGTTATAGATAAATTTCTGTTTTTAGACTATAATGCGACACAAAGTTCCTAACATGCCATTACTTATATTTAGTTAATTTAGTATTATCTGCTACTGCATTTTTAGCTAATGTATGGAAAACTAAGTTTTCCTTAAAAGTCGGTCATTTTACAACTGTATCTCTAATTAGCAAACGGAGTACTTTAGTTCCATGAAGACATCAATAATAATAGAGTTCCATAAGATGATTTAATTTGTCTAAGATGCATTTATATAAATACTTTGATGTCAATCATGTTGCGTCATTTATCCAGGTTAGCTTGCATGGAGGGCAGGTACTTTCATGGAAGAATGAACGCGGAGAAGAATTAATATTCACTAGTAGTAAGGTGCATTCCAACTCTTCCAGTTAGATAATTCTTCTCCTGCTTTGTATAGTATTCAAAACTTAGCTGAATGGGATTTTCATTAAGCACAAAATAGCACACTATGCAAATATATGTGACATGAATAGCACACCAGACTTTAGAAAGAAAATCTTGATCTAAAGAAGTTCTGGAATGACACGTTGAGTTGTTATTCTCTTGAAAATTCAAGATTTTGTGTCCGCATCTTATTTCTTTGACTATAGTATAAACTTAATCCTTGATTTAAAATGGCATTCTGTTGTACACCTATAAGTAAGCTGTTTTAATGTCTATTATATATTTGGTTTCTGTTAAATTTAGGCAATCTTCAAGCCACCAAAAGCCGTGAGAGGAGGAATTCCCATTTGTTTTCCTCAGGTATTTTAATCCTATCTGTAAGTATATAGATGGTGCTTATCAAGGCATACAAATGTTTAAAACATTATGAATAATGGGTTCCCTTTGATATTGTTGTGAAGTTTGGAAATCGTGGTTTACTTGAGCAACATGGGTTTGCGAGGAACAAGATTTGGGTGATTGATGGAAATCCTCCTCCTCTGCAACCTACTGATTCCAATGGCAAAGTGTATATAGACTTGCTATTTAAACCGTCTGAAGAAGATTTAAAGGTCTGGCCTCACAGGTATGAGCTCAAGCATGGAAATTCTTTTTGGGTTATCTATAACCCAATCTTTTTCTACTTTGTTAAATAAACCAATAATGTAAAATCTTTACTTTTCTTTTCCAGTTTTGAATTCCGTCTGAGGGTGTCTCTGGGTACTGATGGGTGTCTCAGCTTGATATCGCGCATCAGAAATATCAATTGCAAGTCATTTAATTTCTCATTTGCGTATCGCACCTACTTTTCTGTATCTGATATCAGGTATCTTATTTAGGAGGCCTGAGTACTAGAATGCTTATATGTTGATCTAACAAAACCACACTGGTTAATTGAACATAATTTTCTAGTAGCCTGATATATTTTCAACAAGAATAATTAATGAATTACAAGTAAACTTACGAATTCTTGTACAAAACCAAGACATTCAAGTCTTGGAATATCATTATTACCACCTGATTATAAATTGTAGCATGTTATAACAAATTTTTATAAACAGTGAAGTGAGAGTAGAGGGATTGGAGACTCTCGACTATCTTGACAATCTGTGCAACAGGGAACGTTTTACAGAGCAAGGAGATGCCCTTACATTTGAATCTGAGGTATTCCAACTGCTTATTACTAGTAATCCAGTGGCTAAATACCTAGATACATTTTATACCTAGCAGAAGTTTTTTCAAAATCTTATACAAAAACTCTTCATGGTTGGCCACTATTATTATGTACAATGAACATATCAAAACTTGCATCTTGGTTGAGACAGGGAACTTGCTTTTGAATGGCTGTTTAATGTGTAGGTGGATCGAGTTTATCTTAGTTCTTCGGATGTAATTGCAGTTTTTGATCATGAGAAAAAGAGAATATTGGTGATAAGGAAGGAGGGACTTCCTGATGTGGGTAAGCTTTCTTCTCTATGATTTTGACTTCTGATAAACAAACACTAGAAGAACAAGGGTACGTCGTCAGCTTAAGTAATTGTATATCGCGACAAAGAAATAAGAAGAAAATAAATAACTTCATACAAGGAAAGCATTGAAAAATTTCCATCAACTGTGATGTAGAAACTCTATAGGCACGAAATCTGTGTCAATACAGAAGTTTCAACTGATTTATGTACCTCTACTCCCTTGTCATCCTGATGTTACAGTGGTTTGGAATCCATGGGAGAAGAAGGCTAAAACCATAGTAGATTTCGGGGATGAAGAGTACAAGCAAATGCTTTGTGTTGATGGGGCAGCAATTGAGAGGCCAATCACCTTGAAGCGGGGCGAGGAGTGGACAGGCCGGTTGGAGCTATCTGTCATGCCTTCAATTTAACAAAATCACTCATTGAACTGAAACTAGTGAATAACTTCCATGTTTTTCCTCAACCAAACCGCCTTCAGCAGCCTTGACAATCCAAAGCTAATAAGAACCTGAACTCTCTTTATTCTGCATGACCATGATTGTAGAAATTCATGTAAAAGCGATAAGGGGAGGTACATTGTAATCTTTTTGTACAATTTATAATTCAGTAGTAATACTAATAGGAAGGGGAAAAAGGTACAATTTATAATTCAGTAATACTAAAAGAGGGGAAAAATGGTTGGCATGAGAGGATGATTCTCTAGCTATCAGAGCCAGGTTTCGATCCTGGGACCTGTGGGTTATGGGCCCACCACGCTTCCGCTGCGCCACTCTGATTTGGTGATACTTCATTGCATAAATTTAGTATTTATTTTCTGTTAATTATTATTAGAGCCCAAAAAAAGCATTTAAAAATTCCCCTATAAATATTAGCCTTTAATGGCTATTAAATTTTTCTAAACATATTTTAAGAGTACCATTTCGATTGTTGACATTATGTATCTTCAGATGTCCTGATCATGAGTTATGAAGGGAGATTCAACCTATTGATAAAAAATCATCAAATATTCTTAATGGCTTTGTATCAACTCTAATGTGAGAGTATGGGGGGTGTTTGATAAAAATTTAATAAATCTGAATCTGAATCTAAATTTGAATGAGTTGAATTTGAATCTGAATTAAAAAAACTGTTTGATAATTGACATGTCTGAAACATTTGAATGACAAAATTTATTATTTTATCCCTTTGAAAAAAAATCAAAATTGTTGTAAATTTATTTAATATTATTTAATATAATAGTTAATATTTTTTTTATTTTTTTTAATTTTTTTTTACTTCATTCAGTTGTTCATTTAACTATTCAGCTAAAAAAATCTGACTTAACCATTCAGTTCGTCCATCTTACCGATTCAATCATTATCATTTGACCAGATTCGGTGAATTCAGATTCAACTTCATTCATTCTCTAAACAAACAACTTTAAGCTGTAATTTAAAATGTATATAGAAAATTATATATCTTATAATTTTATGTCCATTTTTTTTTTTGCAAATTATGTAAATAATATTTTAATGATATATTTGATATAATGAATCAACTTATAATTATATCAAAATTTATATATTAATATATATCACAATAAATAAAAAACTTTTTTAATATACAAATACATTTATAATATAATTATGGAAATTGCTATTTTCACAGTTTTTTTTTATTTTTACAACAAAAATGTTGTTATAAATATATAACGATGATGAAAACTGTCGCTATAAGATCTATAACGACGATTTTATTATAAAAATATTATTTTTTATTATAAATTTATCAGTTTTCTATAATTATATATTGCATTTCCCCTCTCTCCATTCATTCAGACATGTCAATGATAAGTAATTGACTTTTATTCACAGCAGGAGGAGTCAATTGCTGATGTGGATCAAACGGCCAGACTTTGCCGACACAAATTATCAATGATCATCATCATCAGTGTCAGTAAAAGTAATGTTTTGTATCTAAAACAGTAAAAGTATTAATGGTGGGCCTGGGGGAGTAATACATCAGTGTTTTTGGTTATATTGGACGCTCTACCTACCATATTATCATTTATCTGATTCAAATAACAAATAAGATTACATACAAACCACCCTTAAATACGGGCCCCCACCAATCCCAAACCCACCTTTCTTTAGCCCAACAAAAAAAATTAAAAAGGAAAAGAGAAATAGCCATCTTCTTCACACTCATCACTCATCACTCAACGTCTGTTCTGCATTTTCTTGTCCCAAATAACTCTATCAATTAAGCCAGACCTGCTCATTGCTAAGTTCTATGGGAAAAGTGACATCTTTTTCTCTTTTTTTGAGAAAAATTTCTTGATTTTGTCACACAACCCATAAAGTAAAAGAGCAAAGAACAAAAAGAAAAACTCCGGTTTATGATCATAAATATTAACACCCGTTTCACGCAAGCACCTATTTCAAACCCTTTTACCTCCATTTCTCATGTCATTTCTCCCCACTCTACTTTTCCTCGACAGTAGTCTTGAAATTTGATTCACCTGTCCCTCCATCATTCCCCCTCTATATATATGTTTATTGTCAGCTTCTATTGGTTGAAAGTGTAAAAGATACGGGGATGTTAAGTGTTTGAATTTTTTGATATAAATCGCAAGTCAATAAATAGTCGTCAAATGGAATGTTTATTCATATTTTATGGGATTTTGTTCGTGGGGTTTTTAATTTCACAAGGGAATGCAAATCTTGTTGATGGTGATAAGGGGGCATTGCTTGATTTTCTGAATCTTCCTCACTCTCGTTTTCTAAACTGGAATGAATCTACTCCGGTGTGTAATCACTGGACTGGAGTGACTTGTAGTGAAGATGGGTCTCGAGTAACAGCCGTCCGATTGCCCGGAGTGGGATTTCACGGCCCCATTCCGGCTAACACGCTAAGCCGCCTCTCAGAGTTGCAGATCTTGAGCCTTAGATCCAATGGTATCTCTGGGCCTTTCCCTTTTGATTTATTGAACCTCAAAAACTTAACTTATCTTTATCTTCAGTTCAATAGTTTGTCAGGCCCTTTGCCTGTTAATTTCTCTGTTTGGAAGAATCTTACTAGTGTTAATTTGTCCAACAACGCATTTAATGGTAGCATCCCTTCATCTATTTCAAATTTGAACCATCTTTCAGCTTTGAATCTTGCTAACAACTCGTTTTCTGGTGAAATTCCTGATCTCAATTTGCATAATTTGCAATTTTTAAACTTGTCAAACAACAAACTCACTGGCACTATACCCAAATCTCTCCAAAGGTTTCCAAAATCTGGATTTGTTGGTAATGATATTTCTTTGTCATATTCTCCCGTTCATCGAATTCCGGGGGTTTCTCCTTCTGTTCAACCAAATCCAATATCTAAGAAAGATGGAAAACTAAGTGAAAGAGCATTACTGGGGATTATAATTGCCAGTTGTCTTCTTGGGCTTATTGGGTTTGCATTTCTGTTGATTGTTTGCTGCTTGAAAAGAAAAGATGCAGATGAGTTTGAAGGGAAGTTGGAGAAAGGGGAATGTCACGGAGAAAGCAATTTCATGGAGTCAAGATGCTAATAATAGGTTGGTTTTCTTTGAGGGTTGTAGCTATGTATTCGATTTGGAGGATTTATTGAGAGCTTCTGCTGAGGTACTGGGAAAGGGAACATTTGGTATGGCCTATAAGGCCATATTAGAGGATGGGACTTCAGTTGTGGTGAAGAGGTTGAAGGAAGTAGGTGTTGGGAAACGCGAGTTCGAGCAGCAAATGGAATTGGTGGGAAGTATCAAGCATGATAATGTGATTGAGCTAAGGGCATATTACTATTCGAAGGATGAGAAACTAATGGTATGCGATTATTATAGTCAGGGGAGTGTTGCTGCAATGTTACATGGTATGTTTCTTTTCCTGTCTCCGCAAATTTTCTTATATTGACTAGTTATTTTGCTTTGCTGGATGTATACATGGTTCGTTAGAAAGAAATATTGGTAATCGAATCATATAAACTTGGGTTTATGTTCAGTTTTTAAATTGAAATCGTGATAACTGCTTGTCGCTATAATATCCTATTTTATCAGAAAATGGGTTTAAAATCAGAAAAATCTTGCTATTGAGCCATCTAATATGCATGTCTCAAGATGAGTAATTGTGCAAGGATTATAGAGTTTCAATCTGGAATTTGTTCGCGTGTACTTCTCATGACCTTATCCTTTTTTTTCCTCAGTGGTTGACAGGAGTGATTGTCATGGACCGTGGTATCTTTCATCCTGTCTGTCTCATTGGAAGTACCTGACTTGATTCTTGCTCCCATTCTTCTTTTATTTCTATTCTTCTCCTTGTTTTTGTATTACTACTCGAATAAAATATAGACTTGTTTTAGGGAGGGGAATAGCCAACTCCTTAGTGCTGGGGTCTTCATAACTATTTTAAGCTTGGACAATTACTTTGACCAAGAAATGTGAGATATAGGAGTAGAAATACAGTACGAACAATCCAAACATGTTATCTAATCATCTTTATCGGCTAGGGAATTTCTTTTTGTTGATTACGACACCAGGCCTTAGAATTGAAGCCCAGATTGTGAATTCAATGAATTTTTCTTTTTAAAAAGTCTGTCAATGAAATTGTATTAGAAATTGATTGGGGAGGCTGATGCTCTATTACAATTTGACTTTCCAACACGTGCTTATCTTTTAGAGAATCCACTTCTCCTTGTCCTAAGGTTTATAGAGCACCTCTAGGCTCTAGACATATTTTTCAACTGTACCTTTTTTTATTTGACAAGTCTCTTGCAACTATATGTAACTGTTTATGACAAAACAATGAAGTCATTCAAAAATGAGCCAAACTTTGACTTTCTTTACTCTTATAATTATTATATACTTCTTGTGATTCAGTTTCAGCGTGGTTGTTATTCTTTATCCTTTAATATATCTAACAAATTGATTAAGAAAAGAGAATATACTTAAATGCACCAGGTAATAGGCTAGTTATTAAACATATTTGTTATCCGAGAAAATTCCATGTCATATTTGAGATAGTGAGTTTTTGGGTCAAATGTTCATGAATAATAGAATATACCATTTTTCCCCCTGTTATTACATATATAGTGTCTGAAACCATGAATTGGATTAAAGTATTGTCTGGTGGGATGAATTCCAGAGTATCTGTAAGCTAGTAGTGTCCTGCTCACCTAGAATCTTTATTTCACCACCTTCATTGTCATCTATATAAACTTTTCTTTTCAAGTTATAAATTTCTTCTGGAAACTGTATTTGGCAGTTAAATGAAATGTCAATTTGAATAGTTACTGTAGAGATTTTATGCTAGTATATTGACACTGCTTCTGTTTCTACATATGTCTGAACTCCATACAAGCGAATGAGTTAACTGTAAATTTGAGCCAAATTATTATGTGGTAAATCACATTGGCAACACCTCCTTTTACGACTTGTGTCATGAGAGGCCGCAGGTGAAGGATTTAGATTGTTAAGGTGAATTTGGATTACGCTTTTGAAAGTGTGTGTATGTGTGCGCTTTTGGATTTTTACTTTTTGCTGTTTGAAGTGATTGTATTCCTAATATTGACACAACAAATTAAAAGGGAAAGAGAAGGCCTTCACATCTAATTTTTAAACTATTAAATGATGACCAGGGCTCTGATGACCCTCAATTTTCAGGTAAGAGAGGTGAAGATAGGGTCCCTTTAAGTTGGGAAACCCGAGTGAGGATAGCTGTTGGGGCAGCAAGAGGCATTGCGCAAATCCATGTAGAGAATGGGGGGAAGCTTGTTCATGGCAACATAAAATCCTCAAACATCTTTCTGAACTCTCACCAATATGGTTGTGTATCAGATGTTGGTTTATCAGCAATAATGAGTCCACTGGCTCCCCCAATTGCTCGTGCTGCTGGCTACCGAGCCCCAGAGGTCACAGATACACGGAAAGCCTCGCAACCTTCCGACGTATATAGCTTTGGCGTTCTATTACTGGAACTCCTCACTGCCAAATCTCCTGTCCACACTGCTGGTGGTGATGAGCTAATACATTTGGTCCGATGGGTGCATTCAGTAGTCCGAGAAGAATGGACTGCAGAAGTGTTTGATGTAGAGCTAATGAGGTACCCGAATATAGAGGAAGAAATGGTTGAGCTATTACAGATAGCAATGGCGTGTGTGGTAAGGGTGCCAGACCAGAGGCCTAAAATGGTGGAAGTAGTCAAAATGATTGAAAATGTCAGGCCCGCTGACTTTGAAAACCGTGCATCTTCTGAAGCTAAATCCGAAAGTTCAACGCCAGCGCCACCACCGGATCTTGAGACAGAATCACAAGTTCCAGAATGAGCGACTGTTTTCTGGGTCCAACATGTTTGTGTTGCCTTTAACATTAATTTAGTTGCTTGTTTCACAAACTCGGTGAAGAAAATTCATGTAATCTTTTTGCAACCTGAGCCACTTCGAGGCAGAGTGTCATTTTATAATTAAAATCTGAGTCAGGTCAGGGTGATAATTTATCTATGTATTGGTTTCAATTTTGCCATCTCCATCTAAAAAGAAAAACTGAAAAACAAATGCACGTCTCAAATACATATAAATTATCCCAAATAAAATGAAACCAATGATGCAAAATCAAGTCAAAATTTTCACATAACACGGCACTTGTACATATATGTTAACTCAGTTGTATTGAATATTCTGCCGATTAGGAAATATATGATCATTATTCACCTTTTAAATTTAACTCAATTGTACATGATTTTTTTTTTTAAAATCGATATCATTATAAATGGTAGTATAATAATTAAAGACACATTCACAAGTCACCCACAAATCAATGAGTGAAACATAGGGGAAAGCTTCACCTGATAGCTCCAGCCGCTGCTTTGCACTCTCTGACGGTGTTACTTTGATGCTGGGTTGAAAATAATTATGGGAATGGAGCCGGTCTTGAAATTTATTTCAGCATGCAGGTGTTCATTCAATATACGCTCGCAGAGTCATCTTTCCTTGAGCAATAAGAATGGAAGTCAAACTGGTCTTCAGTGATGTCAGCATAATGCTTCTCGACAGCCAAGAATTTCTTCAAGGCTCGTCCGAGGTAACCTTGGCGGAAGTAACTTTCTCCAGTTGCAAGTTCATACCTTGAAAATATTTGATATTTCAACACATTTAGCAGGTATAAATAAATTAGCCATTCAATATAACATATCAAAGCATCAGATTTTGAAAAAGAGACACACATGTAGGTTATTGTGCTTATCTCCATCTTTGGTGAACAAAACAGCAGTCTTTTCTGCCAGGGCAACCTTCAAAATGTTTAATGTGAAAGGTCAATCAATATAGAGGAGATTTCACAAATGAAGATGACTAGGTCAATGCAAAAGATCATTCCTATCACATGAAAAATATCATAAACAACTAATGCACATTTTGAGGCACTCAGCAAAGATCAAAGATCATTTGCATGTTGTCATTCACTAAAAACTTTTTACAAGAGTTGGAGCTCCTGAGATCAAATGTAAGGGAGGTTTACATCCAGCTTTGTGCAGCAAAAAGGTTGATACAAAAATATTCATCCCCTGCTACCAATAATCCCCACAGGAGCAAATTCCATCTCGAAAATGATGGTAACGAATTGGATCCCTGATGACAATGTTACGATCCTCAATCTTCGCCAATAATTTTGTAAAGACATGGCAGTCACCACAGATCCTGAGGTTTTTCCTGATCCTAATTGCCTTGCCCTTTATCAAGTACATCATGCCAAACACAATTGCCAGTTTCTCACTATGGTATAGGAGAGAGTCTTCCTTCTGTTCCCCTTCAAGATCTTGCAAGACAAAATCCGTGTCGGGAACATAACCCACTTGCTTTAATTTCCGAATCAACTGATTCAGTTCTCTGATTATATTATCTATTTGTGGGTGTGAACCGTCTCCCATTATGAAAGTATGGATTTGTTTATCCACTTCAATCCAGCTACATCCTGGTTCCTTCTTGACTCCTTTCTCCCTCATTATTCTCCTCACTTCTGTAACATCTTCCCACCTCTGAGACTTTGCATAAATATTGGATAAAAGTATGTAGGTTCCTGCATCATCCGGATCCAGGATGAGAATTCGTTTGGCAGCGTATACTGCTAGGTCCATGTTTTGGTGAACCCTACAGGAGCCGAGCAAAGTTCTCCATGTAACTGCGTCCGGTTCAGATTTCATGTCATGGATTAGCTTAACAGCCTCATCTAGTTTTCCTGCTCTTCCAAAAAGATCCACCATGCAACCATAGTGCTCTCTTCCTGGTTCAATGCCAAAAAGCTTCTGCATCGACTGAAAGTAATACAATCCCTTGTCTACCAGTCCTGCATGGCTGCAAGCAAACAGAACCCCAAGGATTGTGATGTAGTTTGGTCGAATCCTTGACATTTCCATTGACTCAAACATCTCCAAGGCTTTGCGACTAAACCCATTTTGTGCTAAGCCTATGATCATGGTGCTCCACGAGATCACATCCTTATCCAACATTCGAGTGAACACACAGTTGGCATCTTCTAAACTGCCACACTTGCAATACATATCAAGGAGTGCATTGTTAAGGATTAAATCTTGATTGAACTTCAGTACATGAACATGAATTTGTTGACCAATTTCCAACAGTGCCAAGCCCGTGCAGGCTCTCAAAGCGCTAGTTAGAGCTGACTGATCAGCTGCAAACCCAGATCTCTTCATTCTTTTAAATAAATTCAATGCTTCATCACCCTCATTATTCTGAGCAAACCCGCCAATAATAGAGTTCCATACAACCAAATCCCCTGTCGGCATTTCAGAAAAAACCCGCTTAGCATTCACCAATTCACCCCATTTCGAATAAACATCTATCAAAGCACTCCTAACAAACACATCAGACTCCAACCCAGACTTAATTATACCACAATGAATCTGCCTTAAATTAGATAACTGACAACACGCTCTCAAAACAGACGAATAAGTAAACATATTAGGGCTAACCCCATCTCTAAGCATCAAAATTAAGTACTCCAGCGCCTTTCCATAAACCTTAGCATTAGAGAAAGCAGCTATCATTGTAGTCCAGGACACAACATTTCTTTCAGGCATTGTATCAAACAGTTCTTGAGCATCATGTAAAAGATTAAACTTTACATACATATTCAGAAAAACATTGATGAGAAAAGTCTTGGGCTCATACCCATCAGAGAAAACATGACTGTGAACGAGTTTTGCTTCGTGAATGGTGCCGCGAGCCAAGCAACACTTAATGAGCTCTGAATAGGTGACGGCGTCGGCCCATAAGTTCTGTTTCTGCATAGTATATAAAACGTTCATTGCTTTGGGGAGGTCTCTTTGGTAGCAGAATCTGGTGAATTCATCAATCAAAGAGGAAGAATTGGAAGAAAATAGACGTTCATTAAGTGATTGTAATGGAGGGAAAATCGTGGATTTCCACCGGGAATTTGAAATGGCTTTCATTTAAAATTAGTGGAATTAGAATTATTGTATCTACGAAAAGCGATTTCTTTTTCTCTTTTTCTGAGAAAAATTTCTTGATTTTGTCACTCAACCCATAAAGTAAAAGAGCAAAGAACAAAAAGAAAAGTTCCAGTTTATGATCTTAAATATTAACACCCATTTCACGTAAGCACCTATTTCAAACCCTTTCAGCTCCATTTCTCATGCGATTTCTCCCCACCCTACTTTTCCTCGACAATAGTCTTGAAATTTGATTCACCTGTCCCTCCATCCTCCTCCTCCTCTCTGTATATGTGTTTATTTTCAGCTTCTATTTGTTGAATGTGTAGAAAGAAGATACGGGGATGTTGTTGATTTTTTTTTTATATAAATCGCAAGTCGAGAAATAGTCTTCAAATGGAATGTTTATACATATTTTATGGGATTTTGTTGGGCGGGGTTTTAAATTTCTCAAAGGAATGCTTGATGATGGTTTTAAAGTGATATTTTAATTATTACCGTAGGTTTTTTTGTTAGTTAAATAGAAAATCTTAAAATAATTTGTTTTTATAATACTACAATGAATTATTAAGAAAATTATGTCAAAAATATCATAATAAAATTAAAAATTTAATAAAAATTATATGTAAACATAAAAATTAGACCTGAATCTAATTTTTAATTATAAATAAATGAAATTTAAATGTTGAATAATTAAACTACAATAATGATAATATGCCCTTTAAAATTGCATGGAATTTTAATATAAAAAAAACTTTAACATCGGTAGAATGATTGAGGAGTGTAATTTTAACGACTAAAATGACCTCTACAGTAAACTAATGGAAAAATTGGGGCCCAATAGGTAGATAAGACCAACCGCGATCCAATTGAGCAGGTGTCTGGGCCTGGGTTTGGGAGAGACTCGTTGTGTGTTTCTCTCTCTGCAGTTTGCTTATCTCTAATTTTCTCCGTTCTCATATACATAACACTGATAATAACCAGGTGAGGGGAGGGGAGGGGAGGCGAGGATCTACGAGGTAATCGCTATTTATATCTCTGTATAATATATCTATGTATGTCTATTTCTGGTGCTGACTTAGTTGATCCAGGATTTTGTAAGGTAGGATTTCGTGATGGCCTCGAAGCGGATCTTGAAGGAGCTCAAGGATCTGCAGAAAGATCCTCCTACCTCTTGCAGCGCAGGTATACTCTTTCTAATCTTTTCTGTCTAGGTCTAAGTATAATTTTGGCAGTTTCTTTTGCTAAATATCTTCATTTGATTCTCAGTATGTGTTAATCCAACTCTTTATAAGCTGAAAATGAGCTGATTCTTTGTTAATTTGCTGAAATAGCTGATTTTGTTACAACTACTGAATAATTAATTGAAAATTAGCCGTATTGTATGGGTTCTTAAGC
This sequence comes from Panax ginseng, assembly GCA_020205605.1. Classification (NCBI taxonomy): domain Eukaryota; kingdom Viridiplantae; phylum Streptophyta; class Magnoliopsida; order Apiales; family Araliaceae; genus Panax; species Panax ginseng. The sequence continues at coordinate 1,569,425 of CM035143.1, read as the reverse complement.
TTGATGAAATTTTACTGATTTTTGTGTAATCTGCTGTGAGTTTAACTGGAAATTAACTTTACTGTGGTTTTCATAGTGCTTGGTGTAATGATTGTGTGAAAATGGTGTTAAATGGGTTGCTTTTGATAATTTTGTTCACTTTTTATTAAAAGGTATGGGATTCAAAAGGATGGGTTGATTCGCTTACGTTTTCTGTGAGCTTCTTTATGAGATGAAGTAGCCTATCCACAGTTTTGAGTTTTTCACAAGCATTTAGCACACATGAAATATGCATAAATTCCCCAAGTACTGTTAGTTTGTTCATAACGTCATAACCATCTCTCTCTCTCATTCATCTGTGTACACTCGTCCATCATATGGATATTGATGATTATTGATTACATCCAAGTGTTACTAGTCTTGATTGACATATTTGATTTGTGATGTGGTGCTTAAGTTAGAGATGGAACTCATGGCTAAATTACATACATTTAATAGATTATATCCATGGTGCAGCGGTTTATTCCTTCAATTTATCTCTTCTTTCTTATGTCTATTTTTCAGGCCCAGTTGCTGAAGACATGTTTCACTGGCAAGCAACAATTATGGGACCCCCTGACAGCCCTTATGCTGGCGGCGTGTTTCTTGTAACTATTCATTTTCCTCCAGATTATCCTTTCAAGCCACCTAAGGTACTCATTTAGCTGAAATTCCTGTTGGGGAAATGTCCTTGATATAAACATATGGTGCTTAGTTACCCTGTCTTGGGCTTGCGCTGTGAATATTTTTATTGCATTGAACACAAAAGTAAGATTTATCCCATTTTTATTGTCTTTTATGATACCCTAAGTTGTTACTGGTATTAGAGAAGTCTTCCGCTTTTAGAATTTAGGGCTGTAGCCTGTACAAGCATACACTCAAATACTGAGTTTTACAAGTAAAGGTGGCAGCAGGAGGGACTGTGCTTCTGTTACAAAACTGGAATGGTAGACTTCTTTGGATTCTTCGTGGGAGTTTTACTTGATATATATGACAGAGAACTTCTGTATTTTGATATGGCCCTCGTGATTTTGCCTATTCTATATTGATCAATATTCATTAAAGGAATTGATTCGTTTTATTTTTGGTAGAACTCTGGCCTAAAATGTTCCAATCTCTTCACCTATTATATAAATGTGCTACTTTGGTATAGTTTTGACAACGGTAACAAGTCATGAATTAAGGGTGCTAATGTGAACCAGACTGTGGAAGGACCGAACATACCCAATCTTATGTGTTACTTGGTTCAGTTGTATAGTCCATTGGTTTGGTACTGGATCCAAATTTTTAGAGAAATGATCACTTTGATTCAATATGCAATTTTGAAGCCGGTTCAACTGATTTGATAATATAGCCGATACAGCAAAGAACACTTGTAGTAGCCTAGTAGGTGATTTGAAACACGTGTCAGAACTGAGCATGCTGTATATGCGAAAAGAATACCAGTCTGTTACTGAAAAATTCTCAAATATTTGTTGTGGAACTGGGTGGCACCTATTTTCTTCCAATGATGCACAGCGGGACAATACTTTTTCCTACATGAATAGATGTAAAATTTGGCCTTTCTGTTCTCTTGTTTAAAACCCCTTTCCAATGCTCCCCCACCCTTATATCTACATGGTGATTCAACATTCTGGGCATTATGTGGAATTCTGATTGGCTGCAGGACTTTACCTGAGTTTTTGTCCTTGTACTGAGTTGACTCCAATGTTAAATTTTTGACCATTTCAGAGATCTCCAGTAGGTTAATACTACCCATAGTGTAGCTGGAGCTGCAAATATGTTGAGCATTCATAATATTACCTTTGTAATTTAGTACAAGAACTCTAAACAATCAGTTTATGTCTTTTGATAAGTAATGACAGACAAATCCTTTACTGTGATCTTATTATGTGATGTGATTTTCATGTGTACGGTATCAATCTTTGGGTGAGAAGAGGTTATGTAATATTGTAGAATAAATACTAATATACCCATGATGAACACTTTAATTGAAACAACCCGGGTCAAATCCCGAGTCCGGAACAAATCTCGAGTCAAATTCCATGTCCGAATTAAATCAAATCCATCCAAATAAGGCCTTAAATCACTGACCTAATAGTATCTTCTTAGGTCATCGTTGCCCACCACATGCTCACCCAAAAGATCATGACTTGAAGGTACTATTGGTAGTAACTTATTTCCTTATATGCAGACAAATTTTTTCTCCTATCTTTCGATGTGGGACTATGGTGTTACAAACTCCCCCACTTAAATTTCTGACGTCCCCGTCAGAATCGATCACACAAAAGGCTCAAAGATCATTGTCTCTCTAGCCATTGTGGGATAATACCGGTTGGCTTCGTGTCCCCACCTCCGGACTTCCATATCTCCATTGTGGGATAGTACGACCAGCCTTCGTGTCCCCGGCAACCCGATCGGATGACCCGACACGACCTTTCGAGAGTCGACTCTGATACCATATGAAATAACTCGGGTCAAATCCCGAGTCCGAAACAAATCTCGGGTCAAATCCAAGTTCAAATCGAATCAAATCCATCAAAATAAGGCTTTAAACCACTGGCCCAATAGTATATTCTTGAGTCATCTTAGCCCACCACATACTCATCCAAAATGTCACGACTTGAAGGTACTATTGGTAGCAACTTAATTTCTTATACACAAACAATTTGTTTCCATATCTTTCGATGTGGGATTGGGGTTTGTCTCTTTAGCCATTGTGGGATAATACCGGCTGGCTTCATGTCCCCACCTCCGGACCTCCATCTCTCCATAATATCACCATCTTTCGTGTCCTCACCCCCGGCAACCCGATCGGATGATCCGACCCGAGCTTTCGATAGTCGGCTCTAATACCATATGAAACAACTCGACTCAAATCCCGAATCCATAAAATATCGGGTCAAATTCAAGTCCGAATTGAATCAAATCAATTCAAATAAGGCTTTAAATCATTGATCCAATAGTATTTTTTTGGGTCATTGTAGCCTACCACGGGTTCATCCAAAAGGTCATGATTTGAAGATACAATTGATAGCAACTTAATTTCTTATACACAAACAAATTTTTCTCCTATCTTTCGATGTGAGACTTGGGTGTTACATTAATCTTTTGGGAAGTTGGCATTTATTTTTTCTCCATCTACAACTTTCACATGTATTTCTACTATTTGTTAATTATATTGTTTGTTTACTTGTTTTCTTGTGTTGTACATGTGTTGTGCAATACTTGGTTGGTAAAGTGTGTGGGCAGTCAGATTATACTACGCAGATTAAGCTGTGTCTCTGAAAAAAATAAATTCAAAGGGGGTAGGAATGATTTCAGCCCCAGGCCTTGTACAAGTGAATGGATTATGGAACATCTAAGCATGTGCTCCACACTTGATGTTGTGTATATATGCTACTCTTTCTTATTTGTTATCTTTCATAAAAACGACTTCCGTAGAAATCCAAACATAATTGAAATATAATACACAAGTTGCTGTTGTTTATACCTACTTAAGTTATACTTAAGGAAATATAAAATAATTAATATTTTATACATGTTTTCACAAGGCAGTAGGTCTTATGTATTCTTAAAATTGACGCTTTCACGCTCTTTCTCATGAACTCGCTCCACGGATTGGTGACTTAGCTTGTGACCATGCTTTATCAACGTCTTTTCTAATCTTATCACCCGCAAGGGCCACAACTTCCTCTTGTCCATGTATTGTACATATTGTAAGCATTTTGCTTACAATGATCTATATTTTTTTTGCGGTGGCTACATGATCTGGTTTCAAGGAAGACTGGAAGAGTATATACCCTTCTTATATCAGGGTTAATTTTATTTGCTACTTTTTCATTTTCTTCATTATGCAGGGTTAATTTCTCTGGTTTTATATGGTTTGGGTGTATTTTGTTTTTTTTTCAGGTAGCTTTCAGGACGAAGGTTTTCCACCCAAATATCAACAGCAATGGCAGCATTTGCCTTGATATTCTGAAGGAACAGTGGAGCCCTGCTCTGACTATTTCCAAGGTTATTATTCTATTACTCAAACAGCTTAGCTTGAGAAAATCCTTGAGAAGTGCTAGGAGAAAAAGGCAAAGGAAAATTTTTAAACTTCTAAAGCTTTATTCACAGTTAATTACATTCAGTATAACATTAAACTTGGTGTAAATATTTCTGAAGTATATATATATATATATATATATATATATATAATTGTACTTGTTTGGTTTTTATAGAGTTATTTATTCATCTCATTCAGTTTGAGTTCCAAACGAGCCTAGAAGAAGTGGAAAAAGAGTGCTATTATTCTGTGTACTTGTTCAAGTTTTGTGGTTCATATTCAGGTTTTGCTGTCTATCTGTTCGCTGTTGACGGACCCGAATCCTGATGATCCTCTCGCATTCAGAGATAGCTCACATGTACAAGACCGACAGGAGCAAGTACTGAGACAACTGCCGGAGCTGGACCCAGAAGTATGCCATGGGTTAAGGTGCTACCCAGTGTGATAGGAGGGCTCCTTTTCCTTGGGACTTATATTAGTATTGTATGAATGAATGAAAGTGGTTCCGTAAGTTGTAAGATGGACCAAATGGGAAACTGTGGGAAACCTGCCCTCCTTAGAGAAGAACACAATTGTGCTTTTGTTTTGTATGGGAAATTGTCTTTAAATGAATGAATTACTTATATATTTCCAGGTAACTAAATGATCTTTATCATCCTTGAGGTTTTGGTTGTCAAGAGTGATTATCAATTCTTCACGAGGTAGTTAAATTACATCAACTGATAATGATAAAATTTTTTGGGATTTGATTTGTACTAGTAAATGATTACTCTTTTTTTTCTCTTGGTTACTAATTATTATGCTCTCACAAAGTTTATATTATTTTTTTGTTTCTATCTATACTTTAGTCTGATTCTTCCAAAGAAAATGCTACTAGTATTATATATACATACTTTTTATTCTTTTTGAATAACTCGTTCTGAAAATCACCTCTTTTCTCATACTGTGAAGCTTTGCTTTGGATACACAACTTTTTAGCCAGCCCATTTTAAATTTATAACGCTTTTAAAAATTAAGCGTGGATTAAAAAGGCCCGGCCGAAGTCGAGAGAATTTTTGGACAATATATATAATTTGTGAAAGTTATAAACGACAAATATTTTAAAATAAATTTTTGTTTGATAATCCGTATAATGTATTGTATGCCGATTGGCGAGACTCAAATATTGACCAAGAGGGAGTGACAGTGCGGTTCGTCTTGAATTTGTAGGAAAAACATCATTTACTGCCTTGTCTGCACTTCCTTGAAACTAAGTGTAGACTGTAGAGCTACATAAAATTAGCTATGTCCCTCCCTTATGCTAGCTGGGTAGGAGCTAGGTAGTTCTGCCTTTCTTGTTTCATGTTTAAAAAATTCAATAATTCCAAAAGACAAGACCATCCGTTTTCCAAATTAGTTTATTGATCAAACAATTGATTAATATAATAGATAGATCACTTTCAACGCTTGTATATCGACACTAAATTAATTACTATTACAATTGACAAAAATATTAAATTATTTTATTGATAAACCTTAATTTCATGCCAGTATACTCGTCTATCCTTTATTACTAAAGATTTTGCATTTCAAATTTATATGCATTGAAAAGCTACCCAATTTTTATGAGTCAGTAGTAGTATGTTCTTGTTCCCAATAAAAGGAGTAGCTTTAAATTTTTGTATGGGATAATGTGTTTTATGTTGTCTTTTAATGTCCAACAATTTGCATTTGGAAAATTTCTTCAAAAGTTAAACATTTAATACACACACACACACACAAAAGGAAGTAGTAGTAGTAGTAGTAATATTTTTTGAACTAATTAATAAACTAATAGCCTGTGTAGACTACCTTTATTATCTAAACTTAAATTTAGCCCTGGCAAAACACGAGTACTTAACCCCCAAAATCAGGCCACCATGCATATTGATTAATAGTACTAGTATGTCTCTTCTGAAGACAAGCTTGAGAATCACAGATTGATCCCCAAATGGCCATATCTCGGTGATTAAAATGACGTGGCCTTTGTCGAGAGTCGAGTCGCCACATAGACATGTACGTGGATCAGTTGTTGACATGGAAATCTATATATCGCGCTCGCTCGACCTTGAACTTAACTAATTAATCCGATCGATCATCCATTATTTGTTCAAATGATTCTCTAATCTTCCATCAACTTTTTTCTTAATTACTACATTTTGTTAAAATTATAAATTAATTTTGAGAGACAATAATGTTGTGTTGGGATGGCATGCATGTTCCTTCCCTACCTAAAACACTTGTATTAATTAATTAATCAAATTATATTTGGACTCGAAATATAATCAATATGCAAATTAAGAATGTATATATGTATGTATGGTACTTACTATAGAAACATTAATTTATTAATGAACCTTTTTCTATATATAGATTTAAAATGTTTCAAACACATTGTCAAAAAAAAATATCCAAAGCCGGTCTACAAGTTGGCACATCAGCATCACATGGTGGTGCACTAGGCCAGTCATGGGGCCGTAGAATCATGAACGGCGCCGGTCACCGACCTTTTTCCCAGCCGGTCTTCTTAATTTCTGTCTTTCGTTCTCCAGACCAGACAAAAACCCCAACGGTCTGCTTGTTGTTTCATGGGGCCGTAGAATCAGTATATATAATTTTAGCCGGTCTTCCTCTTTCGTTCTCCAGACCAGACAAATAAAGTCCGCTTGTTGTTTGACTTTTTATATATTATACTACTCTTTATATTTAAATTTTTATTTAATTACATAAAATTTTCCTACACATTCATTTATTGATAGTTTATATATAAATATGTATAAAAAATAAAAATATAACAATTAATAATAAATGTATTATAGACAAATTATTATAAAAAATATATACTTAAAATAGTAATAAAAACTTTTATTCTCTAAGGGAGTGAGTAATAATGACTAGAGTATTTACCTCTCTTTTAAGTTATCTAATTAATTCATCTAGATTTTAATGCAGTTGGTGTGTTACTTTGTGTCATTCATTAATTTCTAGGTGTAGGACGCAGAATTTTTTACTTACAAAACTATGGTTACTACTGTAAAAATTATAAATAATAATCTTTTAGGAACGGAAGTAGTATTAATTAACATAATTAATAATACTCCGTTTTTAAATAATTAGGACGCAGAATTTGTTTTTAAAATGATGTTCTTTAATTTCTCAAAGCAATATAGGCATATACTACTAGCTAGGAGGGGTACCACATAACAAAATAAACTTGAATATTTTTTTGACAAGTGATGAAAAGTCAAGTCAAGTGGACACTGAATTAAAAAGAAAACTAGCTACAAATTAATTATTACTACTAATATACTACTACTATAGTCTATATGTATAATATTTATAATGATGATTAGAACAAACACACAGTCTTTAACGTACGCATGCAAACACATACTACTATTGTAATTGTAATTGTAATTGTAATGGTAATTGAAGTGATCATAATTAATTTTGTAGTAGAATTGAAAGTACTCAAATCAAGACATTGAAGGAATTGAAGACATGGACATATGCAGCTTAAGGACTATAATTAGTAACCAATAACAAAACGTTAAAAAAAATTATTGACTTATTTTAATTTCTCCATTTTGCATGTGGACCTTGGAGATGATATATATATATATATATATATATATATATATATATATATGCTCATTTGACTTCAATTCTATTCTATTCCATCCCCATGTACACAACTTGCAATTAATTAATTAATTACTGGAGTAGTATAAACCGAAAGAAATTAAGGTCTCGATCGGGGCATGCATTTTGTCGAATCTAATGTAGTTTCGTACCTTGTCTTTTGTGTATGGTTTCATGCACTCTCTCATGTTTGTCCAAGAAATCCAAACCCTTTTATTTTGTCTTTGGCTACCCATTGGATCATCTTATAGAATTAGTCCTTTCATGCAACAAATTAATAAATAATAAGTAAAAACTAAACTAACTTCATCTGTTCCAAAGTACTACATTAGACTAGTATTTCCCTAATTCCCTAATTGTAAATATATAACATCTTTTTTATGAAAGAAAGTACTGATCCATATATTTTGATAGCATGATAAACCATTTTTATCTAATTAATATGCGTTGTTTGATATGGCCATATATGACCTTGTTGTGACATGCATGCCATGCATGTCTAAGGAACAACGACTGTGGGTTTTGAACTATATATAAAAGTGTTAAGGGAAGGAAGGTAAAATACTTTTTACACGTGAAACCCAATTAAACTCCTAACTTATCTCCGCACTCCAGTCACTAATACCATCATCGGACGTTTGTGTAAGTTGGAAGGGTAGTGCATGGTATATATATTATAGGTACGTATTCTACTTTATCATTGTGATTACAAATTATAGGACGACTAGCTGATTGGGACATCTTTACCAGTATGTCTTTTGAGAGGATCTCCAACCATTTTGGATTCACAAATAGGTGATCGAGCCACATCAAAATTTTTTTTATCTCCAACGATCTCTTCAATCTTAGTCATCAAATCTGCAACCTCATTCTCTCTCTTCAAAATATTTATAAAAGGCTAAAAATATTTATTTTGCATTGAGTTAGATGATGACAAATTTCACTAAATCAAGAGATTGACGGTATATAAAATATGAAAAAAAGAATAAATAATCTTTCTTCAAATTAACACGTACTTACGTCAATAAACTTCAATTTAAAGATTTTTTTTACTACTACTATTGGAGATGCTCTAATAGAATAATTTTGTGAGCATCTTAATTCCATTTTGACATAAATTTGACTAAAATTGGTACAAAGTCGAGTCTTGTCTTTTCTTCATTCGTGCTAGTATTAAATTGAGGTGCATGGGGATGTCTTAGGTTTACAATATTATGGTCAAAAAGTTATGATTTCATCTGATTATATATATATAATTGAAAACCAAGTATATCTACATTGATACATATATGCCCACCCAATCAACCCACCCAATTAACCCACCCAATTATTATGAAAATGACTAAGGGGAATTTTGCATTAAACCATACAAGAGATTAAAAAACAACTAACATTCATTGATAATATATATGTTTAAGCACAAAGTGACGGGGCATAATCCAAACTTCATTAGACAACAAATCGGCATTATGGTGATTGCAAACTTTCTAACATGGACTCATTCCTTTTAATTGAAGCGCCTAAACCCGATCATGAGAGCCTAACAACTAATCATTGGATGACACCTAAGAATTAATTAAGCATGTGCCAGTTAGACCAGACAATTCCTAACAAGACGTATTAGTCTTAATTAATTTAGTGTGAAAAATAAGCAAGTGGGAGTCAATTCAATTGGGCCCCAAAATTACAATTAAGTTCTGTTTTTTTTTTCCAAAGAACCAAATTGCCTTTTTTGCGTGACAATTGATTTTTGTTCTTAATCAATAATGAAAGCCACCCATGCATATACGTGTTGATACCCTAACAATATATCTACCTCCAACTTACTACTAGTCTCAATTTTTATAAAAGGAAAATGAGTTTATATTATTTAATTTTGACCCCGCTTATTCTCTAAAAATTACTACTACCGTATCCATATTAGTAGCAGAAATTAGCCGGCTGCATGTAGAGTACAAGTAGAACCCCATTGTCAGCCTGACCTCTACTAGTAGTTCCGATTTTAATTCGCATAAAATAAGTACTAATTAGAGAGAAAAACAAATAAGTAAATGAAAATTTTAGACGCCTTGTTTGTCGTATGTGTCCGTAAGGAGTAGTTGGAGCTTTCACAACCCGTGGCCCAATAACCTAGGTCCGGCCCATTCAACCTCAAACCCCATATTAGCATGCTAAAATTACTGTAATGACCCTCATACGGTACCACCTTGTGTATTGGAGTATTATTCTATTCTATAAATGTTTACCGTAGGAGATAAATTAGGAAATTATCAAATAGATAGTAGTGGGTTTCCAACGGAGGAATATTATATAGTATTCTCTCCGTTTTTAAAAGATTATCGTTTTAGAAGAAAAATGTATTTTAAAAAGTTTGTCGTTTACGACTTGCAAGGATAATAAAGTATTTACTTTCCTATATTACCCTTACCTTCTCTCATTGTCCCAAGAAATTCTCTCCCTTGTATTAATAGTTTTCAACTTCCCATAAAGGGGTAGTGATGAAATTTCAAATAAATTTTACTTGATAAATGATACTTTCTTAATCCATGTGCCAAAATCTTAAACGACAATCTTTTATAAACAGATGTTGTAAGACCCCAAATTTTTATTAATGAAATTAAAATTTCTTCTATTTATTATTTTGAAATAGTAAGGGTTGATTTGATTAATGTGGTTAGTTATGGGTAAAATGCGTAAATATTTTAAATAAGCAGGTGGTTATAAAATATTCATTTTTGTCGAAAAATATTCGTTTGATCGGGAAATATTCTTCTATGTTGAAATATTCGTAGACGACTGACCATGCAGCTTTGTGTGGGCCCCATAACTGAAAAGCGATTGGATGAAGAAACGACAAATATAAGTTGTTCAAAAATAACTGGCAGTAGTTATTCTGGTTATTTAATCATTGGAATACCCGGTGGTTAAAAACACAAAGAATACGCGTGGTCGCACAAGAAAGATACCAGTATTGCACCAATTATTGATTCTTACTAAGAAGGCACTACTCAATAATTATTTAAGATGCATCGCTCAAAAGATTTTATTTTATTGATTCAATAATTGTTGCGTTGATATTTTATATTACTATTGTTTCAATAATTGTCACTACACAAGATTTTCCATTATCGAAGCTAATAATTCATATTATCCGAATAATATTATTAGAAAACATTATTGGCAATATCTAGAAAGTTCGCTCTAAGGAGAGGTTTGGTCACATAATTACGCCGCCAAGAAGGAGAAATTTTATTCGAAAGCCCCTTCCCAGGAACTAGTGCGGGTTGTCGATCTTTGTGATTCGTAATATTATTTGTGAATAATTAATTATTGATTTATATGATGAGGAAAATATTAATTTTATGGATATAGATGGAAAAAAAATTTTAATGTGACAATTGTTGAAAATTGAAATTTTATCTTTTTCTGATAAAATAATTCATTTAAATATATTATTATATTTTAATAATATAATAATGATATTTTTACAATGAATGCGGGATATATAAGTATACGAGGAGAAAGAATATTTTGTTGCAATAAATGTTTAAAATATGTTAAACATGTCGATGGACCCCATTTCTTAACTGAAATTTAATTATAGCCTGTAAAATCGCCCGTTTGTCGATTTTGATCAATTTTTGTTTGGAATTTGAAAAAATTTTCTTCTGTAAAGTTGTAGAGAATTGAATTTTCTATAAAATCTCGCGAGATTCGAATTTTCTGATAAAAGGACTATTTATTATGAATTATTGAAGTTCTGAAGTTCCGAAATAATTATTTTTTAAAAAGTTTTAAATTTGTTTTAAAAGAAAAACGTTTTTGTGGTTGGTTGGTGGGCACATGTGTTGCAAAATATACTGAAATCAGAATTTCCAAGTTTGAGTATGATTTATATAAATTTATTAATATTTTATTAAATTTTCTATTTTGGTGTTCTAAGCATTTTTCTATAAATAGGGTGCTTAGGTTAGAATTGAAAATCACAATTTAAATCAAGTTTTTCTCTCTATATTATCGTTTATTCTTGTGAGTATTTTGAGTAGACTTTGAGTATTGCTATATTTGCAAGTTCAAGTCAAAGCCTATATCCTGTTTCAACTAGAAGACCTTTGTCTTCATGGAGGGTAAGGATGTTATTTGCTTCTCAAATGATATTATTTCTTCAATATCATTATCTTTGAAATATTGGTTGAAAATTTTTATCAAATTTGGAACTTTTTCATATCTAAGTTCTTATTCATGAGTTCATTATTCACGAAGTTACTATTCATGAGTTACTATTCACGAAAGTTACTATTCATTTAGTACTATTCACGGAAGCGTGATGATGATGTTTTGTGAAATTTCTATCTTTTGGTGTCTGAGTTACTATTCACGATACTCAAGACTATTCAATGAAAAATGAAATTTCTTTTTTTGTCCAAAATATCTATTCGGATACTAGTTTTGATTATATCCATATTTTGATCATTCTTGAATTTTACACCACTATGATTATTTATGAGATATTTTGGACATGAAATAATTTGAAATACTTAATCCTTAATATTTATTCTTTTGTTTCACAATGGATTCGCTTCCTTTAAAATATTTGTCATCATCCTCATTCCTAAATGATGATATTATTGAATATCTTTGGCCCAGTAGTGCAAAGATAAATGATTTTATAATGAATATCTTTGGCCCAGTAGTGCAAAAGATGAACAAGTGTTGAGATGAATGAATACGATCGATCGATGAATATCTTTGGCTTCGTAGTGCAAAGATGAATATTGATTGATGTTACAGGATAAAATATTGATGATGGATCGTTAAATTCATAGATTATAGTAGACTTCATTCTCTACATAACTCTTACTATGAATTAATAATTTCGCCGCGAATATTGATCTAAAATGTAATGACCCCAAAATAGGTCCATTCCATCCAACCCATTCTCGAGTCGCCAAATACATAAGACAAAAATAACTACAACTTTATTACAATAATTGTCGTGGCAAAATACAACAACACATACGTCGTGAGTTTGAATACAAATATATATCAACCTGTGACTCATGTCCCAACCGTGGATAAGAAATTTCATAATGATACCTTACATAAAGGTATAGTCGAAAACCTGCTTTTAAAATTAGAATCTTTGGGAAGCGCCAAGGAAGCCTTCAGACATGGGAGGCCAGCAGATAGGTTATGATAGATATCATATGGCCACGTAATTATCCTTGGTTGACCTAATAGACCCTAAAGAAAAACGAGAAGATTACTATCATATTCTTCCCAATGGTGAGTCTTCTTCGACATATCATTATCTCTACTGCCTTTAATTGGGTATTATACTCCAAACAAACACCAAGATTATATAGGTAGTGTTTGGTAGATATACTCAAGAAGTGGATGAGCACAATCGCGTCTTATGATGACTCGAGGTTGTATGTCATTAAACATCTTGTATAATAGTGACAAAACACCCTTCCAAAGTTGAATTCACCTCACCCTCAACATCTATAGACCACCGCTCTATTTCCCCGTTATTCCTCATTGTCCCAAATTTACACTTTTATTACCCCGAAAGGAATTGTGAAGCAAAAGGGTGAAAGACAACTAGCTCAAGAAAGAATATCATGACTAAAGATAAATAAATTATCAATAAATTTCAACAAAGAATAAATCGTAGATTTAGAACATATGGTAGATGATAAAAGAATTCAACCATAGTTGCAGCGGAACGAGCAATCCATTAGAAGAGTCAAATAGACTATAAAGTCTATTATCTTCTCCATGTTAAAAGTCCACCCACAATGTTTTATCCCTATAACATCAATCAACAATTCCTGTCCACAATCACATGTATAACTCATAATCGTAATTGTTGTTCTAAATTCCTTTTCTCATTCAGGACGAAGATAATTTTTATCACTTGTCTTTACCTGAAATATCAAAGATCATAGTTATACCAAATCACGCCTGCTCATAATCATATTTTAAGTAAATTCATCTTTTTGACCACGGCCAAAGATATTCATCAACAGATTCATCTTGCACTACAGCCAAAGAGAACCTATAGTCACGATCATACCAATAATCTATCCATCTTTACACTCAAGTCAAAGAGAAATATCATCATTAGGGTTATAAGAATGTTATATAAAAACAATATAATCAACATATAGATTTAATCTCAAGAGTAAGATTCATAAATCAATGATTTCATAACAACTTAATCAAAATGTTATAAATCACTTAATAATCTCATAATCTAATATTATTAATACTACCACAATATTTTAATCATTTCTTAAACTTATAAACAATTTATTTTAATTGTTTACACTTTACTAATAAATGCATTTAATCATCTTAAAATGCCAACCTCATAAGATCTCATCACCAATAGCCAAAACCCTCATCAAAAATCTGCATATATCTCATATATAATTCTCAAGCCATAAAATCATATTTTCTAATTTTCTTAATTCACATAACATATTTAATTCATTTACTCATAACTAGAATATTTTCATGAAAAATACTAAATCAGTTTTAAAAATATTTCTTTTCTGGGATTTAGAAGAATATAGTCCCATATTGAATATATATTTTTCTCAAAATTTTTAAAATTCATTTACTATTTTTCACATTGCCAAAATCACCGAATATTCAGACATTTATCATAAATTGTACTTTTATCCAAAAATTCTGAAATTTACATGGTATAGTGATATTATATAGATGTACTCACAATAACAATTTCATCAATTTTGGATTTAATCACAAGGAGTTATAAGCGGTTACTTTTAAAATAGTCTTTTCTCATAAAATTCATAACTCCCAATCTATACATCCAAAAATTGCCATTTTTAGACACAATCTATAAAACTCATCAAAATATTATTTTAAATTTTTTCAAAATTTTTGAAGGTTCAGAAGAATTTCGAAATAATAACCCTTAAAATTCCTTATTATCCCTTACCTCAAAAGAAAGCAAAGATTTCCGACCGAAATAATATTTGAATCTAACTTTGCAGTAGATAAGAATACTCAAAGTATACTCAAAATACTCACAAGAATACGCCGATAATATAGAGAGAGAAAACTTGAGTTTCGTGTGTTTTCAATTATAACCTAAGCACCCTATTTATAGAAAATTGCTTTAACACCAAAGCGTAAAATTTATTAAGATATTATATATATATATATATATATATATATATATATATATATATATATATATATATATATAATCTTCACGCATGCCTAGAATCAAATTTTCAGCCATCAAACACATGTTAAAGATGCCCCAAACATGTCAAAATGTTTTTCTTAATTAATTAATTAAAAACTCCAAAAAATGATAATTAATTAATCCAAACTTCAATAATTCATAATAAATAGCCCTTTTATCAGAAAATTCGAATCTCATGAGAGTTTATATAGGAAATTCAATTTCTACAACTTTGCAGAAGAAGTTTTTTCAAATTCCAAATAAAAATTGACCTGAAATCCATAAACGAAAGCGATTTTACTGGCTATAATCAAATTTCAGTCAAGAAATGGGGTCCACCGACATGTTTAATATGTTTTAAATATTTTTGGTAACAAAAATACCCTTCTTCCTCATATACTCATATAACCCACATTCACTGTAAAAATATCACCATTATTATATTATTAAAAAATATAATAATATATTTAAATAAATTATTTTATCAGAAAAAGATAAAATATTAATTTTCAACAATTGTCACATTAAAAATTTTCTCCATCTATATCCACATAAAATGAATATTTTCCTCATCATAAAAATCAATAATTAATTATTCACAAATAATATTACATAATCACAATATCGATAAACGTGTAGTTCCTCAGGAAGAGGAGCTTTCCAATAAGAATTTCTCCTCATCGCCGCAATTAGGTGACCAAACATCTCCTTGATGAACTTTCTAGACATTGCCAATAATGCTATCTAATAATATTATTCAAATAATATGAATTATTGTCTGATAATGGAAAATATCGCAGAAGTGACAATTATTGAAACAACAAGAATATAAAATATCAACGCAAAGAATTATTGAATCAATAAAATAAAAATATCGAATAAAGAATTATCGTAACAATTATTGAGTAAAGTGTCTTCTTTACGTAAGAATAAATAATTGGTGCAATACTGGTAATCTCTTGTGCAACAACGCCAGACATTTTACTTTACCCAACGGGTATTCCAACAAAGATTGACGATAACAACTACGCTGTTATTTATAAACAACTTATTCTTGTCGTTTTCTTCCTCCAATCGCTTTCTATTATGGGGCTATTAAAAGATCGCTGGTCGCATTTAATATTCTCACAAAGATAAAGAATATTCCACGACCAAACGAATATTCCCAAACAACAATGAATATTTTATAACCACTCATGTATTTTGAAAAAAAAATTCATATATCACCCTTAACTTTAACTTTTATCAATTTAACCATTTCTTGAATTGTAATTATAAGAAAAATTGAATACTTTTATTTCATAAAATTCGGTCTTACAATCTCCCTCCTTATGAAATTTCGTCCCCTAAATTTACGTGCACTGTATTTCAAAAGTTGAGAATACCTTGCTTTCATTTCAGATTCCATATTCCCCTCGTCATCATAATTTCTCCAATGCTCATCCCCGTATTTCAGGATATCATTCTAGAATCTGACTTCAAAACAAGGGTTAATTGAACAAATTAATATATCACATAATATCCCGATATTATGATCGATCAACAAATAAGCTTAGGTAGGACACACTAAATGAAGGATTTACTTATCTCTCCTCCTAGTTCTATTCCCCGATCTCCGCTGGAGATCATATCCTAAGCTCGATAATAAATGTAACTTTAGACACCAACTTGTGTCAAGATCTCACATCGATACTATCGGTTTGCCACATCAGAGAATCCAAGGCGTCCCTAATGCGTTCCCCATCAATGAAGTCACCAATGAGAGGGCTGGGGCTCTTTACTTATAGCTCGATATTAAATGTAATTTAATTCCAAAATAGGTCCATTCCATCCAACCCATTCTCGAGTCGCCAAATACATATTACAAAAATAACTACAACTTTATTACAATAATTGTCGTGCAAAATACAACAACACATATATCTTTGTGAGTTTGAATACAAATATATATCAATTGTGACTCATGTCCCAACCGTGGACAAGAAATTTCATAATGACACCTTACATAAAGGTATAGTGAAAAACCTGCTTTTAAAAATTAGAATCTTTAGAAGGCCAAGAAACCTTTCGATACTGGGAGGCCACAGATATAGGTTATGATAGATATCATATATGCCATGTAATTATCCTTGGTTGACCTAATAGATTCCCCAAAGAAAAACGAGAAGATTACTATCATATTCTTCCCAATGGTGAGTCTTCTCTCGACATATCATTCTCTCCACTGTCTCTAATTGGGTATTATACTCCAAACAAACACCAAGATTATATAGGTAGTCTTTGGTAGATATACTCAATAGAGTGGATGAGCACAATCGCCTGTTTTATGACGACTCGAGGTTGTATGTCATTAAACATCTTGTATAATAGTGACAAAACACCTTCCAAAGTGAATTCACTTCACCTCAACATCTATAGACCACCGCTCTATTCCCCGTTATTCTCTCATTGTCTCAAATACACTTTTATTATTCGAAAGGAATTGTGAAGAAAAGGGTGAAAGACAATCTATTTCAAGAAAGAATATCATGACTAAAGATAAATAAATTATCAATAGCCTTCAACAAAGAATAAATCGTAGATTTAGAACATATGGTAGATGATAAAAAAAATCAACCATAGTTGTAAATGAACGAAGCAATCCATTAGAAGAGTCAAATAGATTATAAAGTCTATTATCTTCCATGTTAAAAGTCCACCCACAATGTTTTATCCCTATAACATCAATCAACAATTCGCCCACAATCACACGATAACTCATAATCGTAATTGTTGTTCTAAATTCCTTTTCTCATTCAGATTAAGATAATTTTCATCACTTGTCTTTACCGAAATATCAAAGATCATAGTTTATACCAAATCACAGTTCTGCTCATAATCATACTAATAAATTCATCTTTGCAGACCACGGCCAAAAATATTCATCAACAGTTCATCTTTGCACCACAGCCAAAGAGAACCTATAGTCACGATCATACCAATAATCTATCCATCTTTACACTCAAGTCAAAGAGAAATATCATCATTAGGGTTATAAGAATGTTATATAAAAACAATATAATCAACATATAGATTTAATCTCAAGAGTAAGATTCATAAATCAATGATTTCATAACAACTTAATCAAAATGTTATAAATCACTTAATAATCTCATAATCTAATATTATTAATACTACCACAATATTTTAATCATTTCTTAAACTTATAAACAATTTATTTTAATTGTTTACACTTTACTAATAAATGCATTTAATCATCTTAAAATGCCAACCTCATAAGATCTCATCACCAATAGCCAAAAACCCTCATCAAAAATCTGCATATATCTCATATATAATTCTCAAGCCATAAAATCATATTTTCTAATTTTCTTAATTCACATAACATATTTAATTCATTTACTCATAACTAGAATATTTTCATGAAAAATACTAAATCAGTTTTAAAAATATTTCTTTTCTGGGATTTAGAAGAATATAGTCCCATATTGAATATATATTTTTCTCAAAATTTTTAAAATTCATTTACTATTTTTCACATGGCCAAAATCACCGAATATTCAGACATTTATCATAAATTGTACTTTTATCCAAAAATTCTGAAATTTACATGGTATAGTGATATTATATAGATGTACTCACAATAATAATTTCATCAATTTTGGAGTTAATCACAAGGAGTTATAAGCGGTTACTTTTAAAATAGTCTTTTCTCATAAAATTCATAACTCCCAATCTATACATCCAAAAATCGCCATTTTTGGACACAATCTATAAAACTCATCAAAATATTATTTTAAATTTTTTCAGAATTTTTGAAGGTTCAGAAGAATTTCGAAATAATAACCCTTAAAATTCCTTATTATCCCTTACATCAAAAAGAGTAGACTTTGATTTGGAATAACGTATTTGAATCTAACTTGCATCATCGTATAGCAATACTCAAAGTATACTCAAAATACTCACAAGAATACCCTCGATAATATAGAGAGAAAACTTCAGCTTTACGGTGTGTTTTTCAATTATAACCTAAAGACCCTATTTATAGAAAATTACTTGTAACACCAAAAGCAGTAAAATTTATTAAAATATTAATATATATATATATATATATAATCTTCTACGCATGCCTAGAATCAAATTTTCACCATCAAACTCATGTTAAAGATGCCCCAAACATGTCAAAAACGTTTTTCTTAATTAATTAATTAAAAACTCCAAAAAATGATAATTAATTAATCCAAAACTTCAATAATTCATAATAAATAGCCCTTTTATCAGAAAATTTGAATCTCGCATGTTTTTATAGGAAATTCAATTCTCTACAACTTTGCAGAAGAAAGTTTTTTCAAATTTCAAACAAAAATTGACCGAAATCCACAAACGAGCGATTTTATTGTGCTATAATCAAATTTCACCAAGAAATGGGGTCCACCGACATGTTTAACATGTTTTAAATATTTTGGTAACAAAAATACTCTTCCTCCTCATATACTCATATATCCCACATTCATTGTAAAAAATATCACCATTATTATATTATTAAAAAAATATAATAATATATTTAAATGAATTATTTTATCGTAAAAGATAAAATATTAATTTTCAACAATTGTTACATTAAAAATTTTCTCCATCTATATCCACATAAAATGAATATTTTCCTCATCATAAAAAATCAATAATTAATTATTCACAAATAATATTACATAATCACAATATCGACAACCAAAGTAGCTTCCTGCAGAAAGAGGGCTTTCCAATAAGAATTTCTCTTTACTTTGCTCGCAATTAGGTGACCAAACATCTCCTTGACAGAATTTTTTAGACATTGACAATAATACTATCTAATAATATTATTCAAATAATATAAATTATTACTCCGATAATGAAAAATACTGTGTAATGACAATTATCAAACAACAAGAATATAAAATATCAATGCAAAGAATTATTGAATCAATAAAATAAAATACTAAAAGCATTAATTGTGTAATAATTATTGAGTGGCGTCTTCTCACGTAAGAATCAATAATTGGTGCAACCGTGATTCTATCGCGGCAACAACGCAGACATTTTTACTTTACCCACCGGGTATTCCAACAGTATTGACGATAACAACTACGCCGTTATTTATAAACAACTTATTCTTGTCGTTTTCTTTACTGGGCTAGTTGAGCTCACCCTTTTCCTTGTTGTTCAATTTTTCTTCTCAGGAGGCGAGAATGTAGTGAGTACTAGTCGGGGTATGGAATGATGATGCTAGAAGTTGTTTAGTAGTCCTCACCATTTTTGTATAATAATATATCAATAATTGTGATGAGGATTTAGTTAGGTATGATATTGTCTGTAAGACAATATTTGTATTTAAACTCACAAGATATATGTTGTCGTATTTTGCACGAATAAATGTATTAATAAAGTTGTAGTTATTTCGCATCTACGATTTGGCGACTCAGAATGGGTTGGATGGAATGGACCTATTTTGTAAAGCGCCATGAGATGTAGTAATAACAGTAGTATTCCCAAGTTGGGAACAATCCACGAGTAGAGTAGTACTTGGGGCTGGTAACTTTTATCATTTAAAGTAAGTTCAAGGTATATTAATTAAAAGGATGACGTGATATCCATAAATTTGACAGATCATCATTTTGTCCATTAAAATTACTAAATATTCTTTCCGTTCTTAAAAGATTATCGTTTTAGAAAAAAAATTTATTCCAATTTATTTGTTGGTTATAATTTTTTAGTAGAGTAAATTATTTATTTTTCTATATTATCCCTACCTTCTTTCGTTGTCCCAAGAAATTCTCTCCATGTATTAATAGTTCTCAACATCTCATAAATGTCAGTGATAGAATTTTAAATAAATTTTAATTGTTAAATAAAAGTATTAAATAACTTTCTTAATTTATATGTAAAAACTTTAAATAACAATCATTAAAAAACGGAGATAGTAATTATTAGTACATATTAATGAAATATGTCACCCGTAAGTATTTTATTTAATAATTAGGACCACCTAAAAGGTGTTACACGATAAATATTATGCTATTTATCTTTATGAGTATTAACCTAAGAATGATATTTATGTTGACATATAGGAATAGGAATAATGGTATGTATGACTTATGAGATTTTTGATCCTAAATGATTCAAGAGAATTTATATGTGGCAAATTTTCGGCCGAGAGCGAGAATTGCCAAAAAGTGATTAGTATTACTCCATTGTTTAACAATAAAAACAATCTCATACAAAGTTGGAAAGCCAAACATAATCATTGCAAAGGTAAACCAAATCTAACCAATGATTGCCTTTAAAAATAATAATCAAAATTTGAATTATTTTATTAATATCTAATTTATTCTCAATATATTCTTTTATCTATCTATCTATCAATATGTTTAAAATTAAATCCTACATTTCCACCGGATACGGGACGCTTCGGTCATTAAATCCACTAATTAATAAAAAATTAATATTTTCACACGTTTAAATGATATTATCTCACATCACGTGCAGCGGCGACGCCAAAAAATATTCTCAGTGGGGGCAAAATTATTACCAAGTTATAAATAATTTGGGCGTGGTTTATACTTTCGAATATATATATATATATATATATATATATATATATATATATATATATATATATATATATATACTAGACAATAAAAATATAATGAGTAATAATATATGGTATATATACACTATATTGACTCATAATAGACTTTTTTAATCACAATGGTTCATAAGTAAGTAATTCATTATTTATTTTTAAAAGTAATATAAATTAGATTATTATTTAGTTTAAAATATTATAGAGAGAGATACATATATTGAGAGAATATGAGTCATATGTGGTTAAAATTTGATTAATAATTTCAGTGTAAAAAGAGTGGGTGCAAATTTCAGTGGATGCAAATTGTTTTGAAACGGAAAAGTGTAATACCCAATTTCAGTAAAATGTAATACCCAATTTCAGTGGGTGCAAATTGACTCTTCTGACCCTAAAAAAAAATCTATTTATCATATATTAAAAAAAAAAATCCAGTTGGTGCAATTGACCCCACTGACTAACAAGTGGCTTCGCCCCTGATCACGTGTAGGTGGGACCTGCTAACTAGATCATGCGAAAATATATTATTACTAGCTTTGTCCCGTGTCTTCGGTACTGTATGGACGGTGAAAATTATCCTAAATTTTAGACGGTCGAAATTATTTATTAAATGAGCGAGAAATTCAAAATCATTTATATTTTATTAGATAGATATATCTTATTCACCAACTATAAAGAGCCGTCTGTCTGTCTTGTGCTGCCAGTATACATACAATTAGCACTTGCCACATTTAAAAAAGAATTGCATAGAGAAAGAAAGAACAGAAACATGCTATAAAAGCTAAAGTTTTCAACTATAAAATTGTCATTTACATATTTTTATATTTATCACTTTTTTAAAAATATTCAAAAATGTTAGTATTAATATAGTAAAAAGTGGTAGTATATTCTTATATACATTTTAGTAATTTTTAAAGTTATATAACAGTTGTAAGACTCAGATTTAACTAAACTTGTACAGTGTACAGCTGAAATTGTTCAACGTGGAAGAGGGATGGTGGACTGAGCATTGAACTACGTAACAGTTCCCATATAAAATGGCGCCAATTTCTAGATGCCTGCCACGTTAATAAGCCCGGAATTAGTTACCACCGTAAATAAACAATTATAGTAGTGAACGGTAAATAAATAAATAAAACTACATAACGGCCTCCACTAGCCGGTCGCAAAAATAACAATAAATGTTAGATATTTTAATTAATTAAAGGATCGTGTAGAAAAAAAAAGGATTGTACTATTAACTACTCCTAGTAATTAATTAAAATTAACTTAATTTAAAAAAAAAAAAACTCTTTTAACGATTAATTTAACAAAATCGTGAGTTCAATATCACGTGACATGAATCACAAATTCCAAGGAGGAAAAATCTGCCCAGTCATCAGCCAAATCCCAAATTACCCCTCGGCTGCATCTCTGACAAACCGGTCCATCCCCCACTTGTCAAAATCCTATACCCCATTGGATGCGGCCTCTCGGTGGAAAAATATCTTTAAATTAATTTTGGCTATCTTTTAATTATTTGTAAAATTTTATGGTTATAAAATTAGTGATATATTTTATGAATCATAAATTTTAATGATAATTTTATTTCTTAATTCATCTTTATGTGAACTATTTTAGAAGACATTTAAAAACGGACTATTGACGTGATAATATTTTATCTCAATTTTTTTTATCAAGATGAATAATTTGAATACTACATGAAATAATTTATTGATCAATATCTTTGATGAAATAATTTGTTAATCAATATAGTGAAGAGAATATATATCAATATTTCAAAATATTTATAAAATATTTATAGAATAGTTTGTGTATAATTATCAAAATTTGATCATAATGTGTCTGATAATGCATATAAACATGTCAGATTTTGGATATTTTGGGCAAGTATTGTAAAGTTTAGTTGTAGTTAATTTTGAATGATTTTTCCGATCATTAAGTTAATTTTAAAACAAAAAAAATGATGTATCTATAAAGAAAAATATGAAATTGAATTTAAATTTGTAAAAAAAATGAAAAACAAAATATAATAAATTAAATGGTGGAAGAAGTCTATAATATAATACCGGCCATACCATCCTATAAAATAGTAAAGAGCACTAGTTTCGGTGTTCAGTTGCGTTTTCTTTCTTCCTTCCTTCCTTCCCCATCTCTCTCATCTAAAGCACACTGAGTCACTCTCTTTCTTTTTGTAGCATATTTTTTCTCTAGAAGACTATTCACCGGAAAAGGAAATATTCCAACCTCCACACAAGAAATTTCTCAGCTGCTGACAAATTCCACACCCAGTCTCTGTTCCAGTCCTTTTCCCCCAGAATTTTCAAAAGGAAATTTTCTACTAGCTTTTCTCTCTCACACACTGATACACTGTACTGTGTGTTCTTTTTTCAGCAAGTTTTTTCTCTTCATACCATTCTTCTTTGTGAGCTCTTCAAGCTCTCCCTTTATCTCTCTCTCTCTCTCTCTTATTTCTTTTTTAAAATTTGGAGTAGAGCTTTCCTTGAGCTTTCTTTTCCCTCTTTATTCTTCCTCGAGGCCAAGGAATCTCCTCTTTTTGCACACTCCTCCGTTACACTCTCATTCTCTCCCTTTTTTCGTTTTCAATGCGAATTTGATAAATTAGTATTTTGGAGAGGAAAAAAATGGTCAGAGGAGCTATGTATTCTTCAGTTAAGTACGGTGAGCACAAAATACAAACCACCATGGTTAGACAATCGCCGCCGGGAGCTATCTCCGGGAGAAATAAGTTGCCTGACATAAATGTCAGCTGGCCGAGAGTGGTGCGGATATCGGTCACCGACGCCGACGCGACTGACTCATCAAGCGACGAAGAGGAGACACTGTTTAAGCGACATAATGTCAGGAAATTCGTTAACGAGATCACTATAGAGTCATGTTCAACGGATAACGGTAACGCAAGATTTAATAGCGACTGGCTGAGCAGATCGGCTGCAGAGAAGAACAGTCGCCGGAAAAATGTTGCCGGAAAGAAGGAATCACCGGTAAATAGGTTGAAACTGAGCTCAGGAAAGAAGTTTCGCGGCGTACGTCAACGGCCTTGGGGAAAATGGGCGGCGGAGATTAGAGATCCACTCAGACATGTACGGTTATGGCTCGGAACGTATGATACTGCCGAGGAGGCGGCTATGGTGTATGACCACGCCGCTATAAAGTTACGTGGTCCTGACGCGCTCACAAACTTCACCACACCTCCGGCAAAAATAGAGCCGGAGACCACACCGGCGATTACTTGCTCCGGTTATAACTCCGGCGAAGAGTCAAATAATAATAACCTCTGCTCTCCAAAATCAGTTCTCCGGTTTGTTTCCGTTTCCAATGAAGAGACGGAGTCTTCTCAAAGTCCAGTCAACGACAGTGTTAAAGAAGTAGACGATATGTCAGTATCAGAAAACTTCACCGATTTCTCACCGTTGGATGATACTTTGTTCCAGGAAAATCTGTTTGATTTTCAAAACCCACTCCCGGATTTGTTTGACCAAACAAGCTTCAGCATCTTTGATGATGGCTGTACAACTATGTTTCTTGGGTCAGTTCCAGATTTCGGGTTTGGATCATCAACTTCGCCTGCAGATGATTACTTTCAAGACTTTGGTGACATCTTTGGGTCGGACCCTCTAGTGGCTCTTTGAGATTCGAGACATTTTGTCCCGTCATTAGTTTTGCTAATATTTTGGCAGTTTTGTATCGTCGGCGGGAATGAGTGCTATATATATATATATATATATTATCGGCAGTTTTTTTTTTTAATTTATCCAAGTTATTTAAATTTTGTAAAGACTCTCTCACATAAGCATGTGAGGGACGAGTGTTTTGGATACAAGTTATGTTATGTGTTGTGCTTAATGCTTTTGTCTAATAAAAAGCATGATCAGTTCACTAGTACTATGCTAATTGCGTGTTTTAATTTGATTTTGAATTAGGTGAAATATTGAAATTGAATGAATGCCTAAACACGTGTTCTTTAAGAGGGAGTACATATTGTAATAATTGTTTCATAATTTAAAATATAAAATATGAAAAAAATATGTAAAAATAATATTTTCTTATTTAAATTACGTTGTAATTATAAGCTGTTGTTAGATTAAAAATATTCTCAAAATTGTCTGTAGTCGGGTTAGCATGATTTATTATTTCTCGGAATACAATCTCCACCACCAGATCAGATCTGTTATTTGTAAATCCTTGTACAATGCATATGACACTTGATACAGTGAAAAATTCAATTGACTTGATACGGAGTATTTAAATTCAGGATGTGATGTTTGACATACGAGGACATGCAATTCCTGCTCTTCATAGTAAGTATGAGGCATTCATTGATTGAAATTATTAATGCCCAATTTATGTGGAAGTATTTAACTCAAAACGAGACACCGGTAAGTGTTATATATTGAGTCTTTAGGTCTTAGTTGTCCGTCGTTAGACTTTATATCAACTTTAATCGGGTAACCCGGAGCTTGTGGGTTTATGTTTATACTGCAGAGAACTAATAGAAACATATGACTTGTGAAATCGGGGAGTTGGTGTATGAATTGGATAGGAAACATAATTGCCAAAAAAGAAATTATAATCAGTATCTGAAAAGTAGAGGGCAATATTATTGCGTCTCTGGAAACATTATTATTATAAACCCTAGGTTATGGGCGTCTGGGATTTTCTTCCTCCGGTGATGAGAGGCTCCTCAGTCCTCACCCACCCCTCTCCCTTTCCTCGTGGGTTTGTCTCTTGGCAAATTTTAGCAAGTTAAAAGACCAATTATAGGCGTAAGCATTATTAGTAGAAGTCAACCCCACCCCTACCCTACCCTACCCTACCTGATATACTATTTGATATCAATCTTGATTCTAAATAGTTTAAAATAGTCAATCTATGCATGTGTATTAAGATGATTATACAATTGTAACGGTACAACTTATTATATCTACTGGACTGTTTAGATGGACTAAGTGTGTGCAGGAATTCAAATCCATTTGACACATATACCCCTGCAATTTATTCTGGTATTAGGATTTTTACAAATGCAGCACATGAGAAAAGAAGTTGGTTCTTAGAATAAAAGGGTCCATAAAAACGTACGACCCTAGAAGCCAAAAAAAATCACCATCAAATAAACTGAAAATTAGGTAATAGGTAGAAGAAAGTTAAGGCTTTCCCAGATACAAAATGAAATACTCCAGAAGATCTTAATTCATGCCTTCTGCATGTAACAATTGGTCTGATGAAAAAACACGTGTTATAGTCTCCCATACTGTCACTAATTTCATTAGAATCATATCATGCTAGCTAGCTCAATTCGATTAACACCTATTAATTGAGGACTAATTTGCGTTTTTTTGCTGGGACTAAGGCGGTGTTTGATTATATCTCAACAGTTCAACTCACATTTTTGTATTAAAACGTCATCTGAATAGTTTAGATTCATATTTATATCTTAACTATCCAGGAGGACCCTTAAAAGGTATTAAGAGGTGAACTGATAAGATGCAATCAAATAAGCTAATTGTGAGACAGATATGTCCTTTGGCACATGCACACACTCAGCAGATTCACGCACACATAGTTAGATAGATAGAGATGAATGATGATGATGAAGATAGATTGAAAATCAAGGGACCAAATAACAAGAAATAAATTTGTATGACATTTAGCTTGATATATTCTTTGATCAATTTCCATCACAGTGGTCCCAATCACAGGTGACACAGATTTGGACAAACAACCATGGGGGGCAACTGCAGCATCCTACAAAATATACTAGTTGTATATATAATTGTATGGGCTGTTACATTATACCCAACTGTATCAGTAATATTACCCATGGCCATACATATTACATAGCTCATACAAGAGCCAAGAATTAATTTTTAATTACATTTGTCATACACGACGACTAGCTCCATCAACTATACTACTATCGATCATCTTACCAAAATACATGTAGATATATATACTATGGCCTGGCCTTGGCCTTGGCCTTGGCCTATATATGATGAAAAGGGATATATATGGTGGTGTAGGCTTTAGAATACGAGTGGAGTGAGAAATGGATTTTTCTTTTTTTGTTCCTGTCAACCCAATTTGATACATAACGACAGCAACTGTTTCATTTTCAATAGATTTTGAGGTATCTGATGAATCTTTTGGTCTCCCTAAAACATTTATGTCTACTTACTTATATTCATACAAAATAATTATTTATTTATAAAGATATTCAAATTTTGTACACGTGTGAGTAGGTTGGAGCTACACGAATAATTTTAAGGTATTTCGAGTATATATAGACTAGATACGTATTTTGAGTATAATTTTAAGGTATATGTGTCAAGTGTAATCTTTTTAAACAAATAAACACAGATTAGGTACGTACGTATATATATACTCAAGCGATTAAGGAGCCGAAGATTTTAACTAAGAAGTGGGATTATGCATGTAATTTTTTTTCGATGGCCTCTTAGTTCGTTGATTTTTTTCCATATTCCTAAATCACAAATAATTCAACATTCAACAAAATCATAATCCTAAATCACAAGTAATTCAACATTTCAATTAGTTACTCAAATTCAATTGAAACAAAAAAAATCAATTACAAATTGAAACACATTGTTGATTGTTGAGCCGTAGTAATCTTTAAAGCAATGAGTCTCTCTTCTGAGTTCGGAGATAGTAAAAGCAGTAAATCCAACCCGCAAGTTCTCATATTCGAAAATGTTGGATAATCACTTCATTATCAATGCGCCTAAAAATATCTCTCTCGACATAAAGACACCAAACAATCGGTGAGAAAGTCATCTCCCATCTTGTTGCGCAGTAAATTTGTCTTAACAATATTCATTGCAGAAAATACTCGTTCCACATTTAAGCGCAATGCAATGAGGCAAAATTAAAGCCAACTTGATAAGAAGATATACTAAATGAAAAGTAGTGTGATATCCCACCTCAACCATATTAGTTCTGAAGTTCTCCAGGCATTTTCTAGTTTAGAAAATCTTGCATTTCTTCTCATTTTTAAATCCACATCTTTAGTTGTTCTTTAAGCTCCATTCAATCATCCATTGAAAAGTCTTGTGGATATAGTTACTGCAAGTCGAACTAACTTTGAAAAACTAAAATTGGAGAGCAATTCTTAGGATCGAGACATATTATGACAAGAAAGCAATTACGTGTTCGTCTCGATGAAACGATTATCCATCTCTTGACTAATACGATCAACAACCTAAAAATATAAAATAAAATTACTTCTATATTCAAAACATAATTAGAAGTATAAATAGAGAAAACAATTGAATACCTAACAAAATATCTCAACTCGAAAGTGGTGAAAGTGTGTGTGTGTTTGCAACAAAGCGACACAGAACATTATCTTCCATATTAGGGATCTTAATATTATGTTCGAACAAAAGCATTCACATCTCCTAATAGATCATCTCATCCATTCTCCCCGAGATGTTGCGATTGTCTCTTGGGATAATAACCAAATTCATGGCCTCTACAATATTACGACCTTTTTGTTGCAAAAGCGTGACAAAATATTTGTGTCAACCCCAACACTACCTTTATCAGTGAAGCGATGAATACAAACTCATATGTTTCCATCTTATCGATCGAGCCCACAACAATACCTTTACTTTTGGATTCTGTCCATCTTCATATATATTCGAAGAACTTCAAACCATGATGACCACATAGATGAAGGCGAACAATTGTTTTGTAGTGTGAACCCCAACGTGTAAGACCGGTAGAAAGCTAAACTAGTTTATTGATTCGAACCTCTTCCCGTGGAAATATCACCCTTTTCTAAACGCTCCACCATATTTTCATGTTGTCTTTGTCTTAGTTCATCCATTCTTTTGCAAGAAGCCCCAATCGTATTCGTTATCAAAGCCACATATTCAAAAAAGTTGCACACAATTGGTTTTCTTGAGCATTTGCCACAACAACTAAGCTGAATTTGGTGAAAGCAAAACAATGAACATATCTTGCACATGGATTTTCATTCAAAATCGAGGAGTTTTTAAACCATTTAGCTCACCTGCATATTTAGAAGCCCCGTCGTATCCTTGACCTCTAATTTGTGAGATTGATAATCCATATTTAACAAAAAAATTATAAATGGCATTTTTCAAAGAAAGTGCGGTGCATTCTCTTTAACTACTTTGCCAACTTCATCACATCAAGCTATGCCAAGTAAGTATTTCAAGAAAATTACCTCTATTTAGCGAGTGTGTCGACTCATCATGCCTTACGAAAAGCTTGACCGCATGTTAGAAGCAATCGAACAACATCCCACACTTTGTCAACCAAGAGTGCGATAAGCGGCATTTAATACTTGTGTTCCGAAGATATCTTACGTGTCACACTTTGCCTTTGATCTTTGAAAGCAAAATATGAAATCCGGGCATTGTTGTGTGCTTCCTTCACTTCGATATGGTCCCCAAATTTCTCTAAAGCTTTCTTCCAATTTCGAAATCTTTTTTTTGTAAATACCTCATCTCCAACTTTTTTATCCCCAAAAAGATAACACCAAAAACAAAATGCGGTATCTTTAGAAATGCTATATTCCAACCATTCCAATTTCTTGAACTAATCAAATTGAAAAGCCCTCATTCTATCCCCTATTTTTATTTTTGGATAAACATTAGAAATTTGTTGAAAAGGGCCCATTTGCACATATTTTCTTCTAACTTCATCTCTAATCCGAGGCTCGTACTTTCGTTGATGCGATTCTGTGATCCGGATCACCAATAATATCATTAACATCCTCACATAACTACTCAATCGGTTGTGGTTGCGATTGCTGTGATTGTGATTGTGATTAATGGTTGTGGTTGTGAGTCTTGTGGCGTAGTTGTTGTGAACGGCCTCTTAGTTCGTTGAAAATATTTTTCCATATTCCTAAATCACAAGTAATTCAACATTCAACAAAATCATAATTATAAATCATAAGCAATTCAACATTTCAATTAGTTTTTCAAATTCAATTGAAACAAAAAAAATCAATTACAAATTGAAACACAAAATTAGCAATTGAAACCCTAAATTCAAATAAGTGAAACCCACTTAGAAGTTAGAATGAATGCAACCAAATTTGGTAACAAACCCACTTAGAATTAACGAAAATATATCAATTTTAGTTTATAAATCAAAGAAAAGCCTTATTTTTTAGTCAGAAATTAAGGGACAAAAATCAAACAAAAAAATGTTGGAACCTAACCTTAGAAGTTGGAGTGATGGAGTCGATTGGCGTCTGGCGGCACCACAGCGGAGGAGACAATGAAGCGCCAGCAAAGCGTGGCGGCGCTTGATCTCCACTCTCCAAAGTTAAGCGACTACCATGATGAACAATTCCTCCGTGCCCCGTGGCTCTGTTTACATTTACATTTGGTGTGGACTTGTGGTGGCAGTTTTGTTATTTGGTAATATCACATATGTAATATGTTGACTTTAGTGGCTTAATGGGCCATCATTGTAAGACCCCAAATAATTAATAAATGAAATTTAATTTCCTCTAATTATTATTTCGAAATAGTAAGGGTTGATGTGATTAATGTGGATAGCTATGGGTAAAATACGCAAATATTTCAAAATAAGCAAATGGTTATAAAATATTCATTATTATTTGGGAATATTCGTTTGGTCGTGGAATATTCGTCTTTGTCGGGAATATTAAATGCACACAGTATTTATATGTGGGCCCCATGCTGAAAGCGATTGGATGAGAAAATAACAAATATAAGTTGTTTAAAAATAACGGCGTAGTTATTTACCGATTTTACTTTGTTGGAATACCCGTTGGTTAAAAACACGATGTCGCGTTGTTCTTGCGAAGATGCGGTATTATTGCAATTATTGATTCTTACGTGAAAAGGCCTTTACTCGATAATGGTTCTGATAATTCTTTATTCGATATTTTATTTTATTGATTTAATAATTCTTTGCGTTGATATTTTATATTCTTTGTTGTTTTGATAATTGTCATTTACGGTATTTTTCATTATCGAAGCAATAATTCATATTATCTGAATAATATTATTAGATAACATTATTGGCAATGTCTAGAAAGTTTTGTCTAAGGAGAGGTTTGGTCACCTAATTGCGCCCCAGTAAGGAGAAATTCTTATTGGAAAACCCCTCTTTCTTGGGAGCGCACTGGTTGTCGATATTGTAATTACGTAATATTATTTGTGAATAATTAATTATTAATTCATATGATGAGGAAAATATTGATTTTATATGGATATAGATGGAGAAAATTTTTAATGTGACAATTGTTGAAAATTAAAATTTTATCTTTTTACGATAAAATAATTCATTTAAATATATTATTATATTTTAATAATATAATAATGGTGATATTTTTACAATGAATGTGTGATATACACAGTATCTGAGGAGAAAGAGTATTTTGTTGCAATAAATATTTAAAACATGTTAAACATGTATACGTGGACCCATTTATTATTTGAAATTTGATTATAGCTTAAAAAAAATCGCTCGTTTATGGATATCGGTCATTTTACATTTGGGAATTTGAAAAACTTTCTTACGCAAAGTTGTAGAGAATTGAATTTCCTATAAAACCAGCGAGATTCGATTTTTCTAACAAAAGAGCTATTTATTATGAATTATTGAAGTTCAAGAAGGCAAATAATTGATTTTGGAAGTTTAAAATATTTAAAATAGGAAAAACGTTTTTTGTGTTGATTAGCCTCATTAAACACATGCAAGTGACTGAATTCAGATGATTCAAAGTGTGCGTAGGAAATTGTAATATATATAATATTATTATATTAAATTTTCTGCTTTGTTGTTCTAAGCATTTTCCTATAAATAGGGTGCTTAGGTTAGAATTGAAAACTACACCAGAAACTGAAGTTTTCTCTTTCTATATTATCGAGCGTATTCTTGTGAGTATTTTGAGTATACTTTGAGTATTGCTATACGGTGCAAGTTCAAGTTATAACATATATCCAGTATTCCAGGTTAAATCTTTGTCTTTCGAGGAGTAAGAGATATTATTTTTTTTCGTAATGATATTATTTCTTCAATATCATTATCTTTGAAATATTGATCTGAAGTTTTTAATCAAATTTGGAACTTTTAGTGTAGGGGGTTACTATTCACGATATCGGCCTTTATTCACGTATCTGATCTTATTCACGAATACGACCTTTATTCATCAAAAAATGAAAATTTTTCTTTTTCGTCCAAAATATCTATTACGGATACTAGCTTTGATTGTATCCATGTTTTGATCATTTTGAATTTTACACCACTATGATTATTTTTGAGGTATTTTTGGACGTGGATAAAATAAAATACGAATCCTTAATCCTTAATCCTTGTCATTTTGATTCACTAGATTCGTTTCTTTAAAAAATATTTTTCATCATCCTCGGTCTTAAATGATGATATTATGGAATATCTTTGGCACCTGTGGTGCAAAGATGAATGATTTCGATGAATATCTTTGGCACAGTAGTGTAAAGATGATTGATTTCGATGAATATCTTTGGCCCGTAGTGCTGAAGATGAGCAGTGTTTAGATGAACATGAATTATTTGGTGGATGTCCTTGGCTTTTGTAGTGCGAGGATGAATATATGATTCGGATATATATTGATTGATGTTACGGGGATAAAAAAATATTGATGATGAATTTATTAAATTCATAGATATTAGTAGATTTCATCCTTTACGTAACTCTTACATGAATTAATATTTTTCATTGCAGTATTGATTTAAAACTTGTTGTCTATTGTATTCTATTAAATCTTTCCTGTTGAAGACTAACGATAATTTGTTGTATATTATCTTAGTCATAATATTCTTTCTTTGGGCTAGTTGAAAGCTCACCCTTTACCTTTTTGTTTCATTTTTTTCTTCTCGGGGAGGAGATAATGTAGCGAAAATCTAGAGTGGGGAATGTAATGATGGTTCTAGAGAGAGTTGTTTAGTAGTCCTCACCATTTTTGTAAAATAATGTATCAATAATTATGATGAGAATTTATTTGTATATGGATATTATGCAGATGGCAATATCTCGTATTTAAACTCACGATTTCTTTGTTGTAATAATAAAGTTGTAATTGTTTACGTACCATGTATTGACAACTTCGAGAATGGGTGGTGTATACCTATTTTGGGGGCGTCACGGTTGGTATCGAGCTTAGGGATATGATCTCTGGCGGAGATTGGGGAATAGAACTAGGAGGAGAGGCGAGTAAATCCTTCGTTAGTGTGTCCTACTAAGCTTATTTGATAGTTGGTCGATATATAGGGATATTATGTGATATATTGATTTCCTTAATTAACCCTTGTTTTATATGATGTATTTGAGAATGTCATTGAGAATATTAACAATGGAAATGAGGCCAGTGGAGGCGCTTTGTACTCACCAACGAGAGGAAGCGTCAACAGCAGACAATGTTCCTCGTGTGAACAACACCACGGAGGCGAGATGATGAGCGAGGGATGTTTAGAAGCTTTTTTGCGATTCATGCAAAAATCGACGAGGAGACTCGTGTTCAAAACATAGGAGAAAATGATAGCAATTCACGGTTTGTCACAAACCAAGCGATTCAAAGAGTTGGGACCACCAAAACTTTAAGTGGAAAGCGATCCGATCATGGCGGAAACATGGGTCAAGCAAATTACTAAGATATTCGATGTTTTGGGTTGCGGCGGAGAAGCGAAGGTTCCATTCGCCACCTTTATGTTAAAAGTGGCGAAGCGCAGACTCTTGGTGGGAGTCGTGAAGCGTACCCATCCGGTACATTTTCGGCATGTCTTGGGAGGCGTTTGAAACTATTTAATGACAAATACTTTCACGAAAGTGTTTCGTCATATGAAGGAAGTGGAGTTTATTAGATTTGGAGCGTAACAACATTACGGTGTCTTTAAAGACGGCGAAGTTTGCGAGAGTTATCCCGGTTTGCACCTCATTTGGTGGAGAATGAGGAGCGTATGACGCGGATGTTTACGAGAGGTTTGAAACCCGGTATCGTCGATTATCTCATCTCTCATAAATTTTTTCTTTATTAGGATGTTGTTATGAGGGCTCAATTGTTAGAAGCGAGATAACTTGAAATACGGTCAACCGAGGTACCACAATCGAGGATCATCTAGGAGATAGCGATCAACAAAACAACAATAACCCGGTGGAGAAAGAAAAAAGCGGACAAAAAAATGGTAACCACTTTGGTGGTAATCATGGCCATGAAAATAGAAGAAGCGAGTCGGGAGGGATTTTAAAAAAGGAGATTCAACAATGACTATTTGAAGGCAGCGAGTGCCGTGATAACTAGTTCGAGGAGGAAGCGACCACCGGTCATATCTTATAAATGTGGGAAAGAGGACATATTAGTCCAAAGCGCCCACAGTGATTTAGGTATCTTTATAATTGTGGAAAGGAAGGACATATCGCTCGAGATTACGCAGTGGCGAAACCTAGTTCAATGGGACGGTGACTCAAAAGACATCCCCGAAAAAGTCAAAGTCAAGCGGTTCTGGAAGAGTGTTTGTTATGATTTGGTCAAAATGAAAAGAACCCAAATGAGGTGATCACGGGTAAAATTTATTTATGAATTCTTGTGAAGTTTATACTTTACTGAGATACCGGTCTACCCATTCATTTATCTCTCTCTACTTGTGCTCAGCGTTTAAATTTGACTCAAACTATCTGTGGAAACTCAGTTAGGAGAAATTTTCATCACATCCACTGTTTATAAATCTTGTTTGATTCAAGTTGGCACCATCACCTTACCTGTTGACCTTATTTCTTTAAAGATATTTGCTTTTGATGTGATTTTAGGGATTGATTGGTTAACTACTCATCATGCCAAAATTGATTGTTTTAAATAAGGTTGTTAGCTTTCATATTCCTAAACAACTTTGTTATGCAATTCAAGCAACTAAACCATTAAAATCAATCATTTGTCATATCTAATCATAAAAATTTATTCGTTTATTGAAAAGCGGATGTCAAGCTTTCTTAGCCCATGTTGTGGATTTGAATAAGGACACGTCAAATTTGAATAATATTCTGTTGTTTTGACTTTCACGGCGTATTTCTGAAGAACTTCGGTCTACCCCGAGCGTGAAGTTGAATTCTTTATTGACCTTGAACACTGGTACAAAGCCCATTTCAAAAACCCCATATCGAATGGCTCTATTGAACTTGAGAGTTAAAGGTCCAACTACAGGAGTTGTTGGACATCGGTTTCATTCGATCTAGTACATCTCCTTGGGGTGCTCTGTTTTTATTCGAAAAGAAGAAAGATGGGAGTATGCGACTTTGTATTGACTATATCGTGAATTGAACCATGTCACCATCAAGAATAGGTATCCTCTACCTCGTATTGATGGCTGTTTGATCGATTTGCAAGGAGCACAATTCTTTTCAAAATAGATCTTCATTACGAATATCATCAATTTGAAAATTAAATGAAGATATTCAAAAACCATCTTGAGAACTCGATATGGGCATTATGAATTCTTAGTTATGTCTTTCGGATTGACTAATGCTCTGCGGCTTTCATGGATATGATGAATCGAGTATTGAGGAATATTTGGATCAATTCGTTGTTGTCTTTATTGATGACATCCTCATATATTCCAAAAGTTTGTGAAGATCATGAGCACCATTTGAAATTTGGTACTCCAAAGGCTTCGTGAAAACAAGCTTTATGCCAAGTTGAAGAAATGCGAATCGCGGCGAGGAAGTAGCATTCCTTGGGCGCGTGGTGTCGAAACATGGAGTATCTGTTAACCCGGCGAAGATTGAAGCAATACAAAGTTAGAAGCAGCAGAAGGCGGTGGTGAAATCTCGTAGCTTTTACGGGTCTATTTGGTTATTATCGGAGATTCGTGGAAGAGTTTTCTCGAATCGCTACTCAGATTAACTTCAGTTGACTCGGAAGGATACAAAATTCGTTTGGAGTGAAGAATGCGAGAAGAGTTTCAAGAGCTTAAGAGGAGACTTATTTACGACTGTTTCTAACAATACCATCTGGTTCGGATGGATTTATTATCTCTGATGATGCTTGGGCAAAGGGTTAGGGATGTGTTCTCATGCAACGTGGGAAAGTCATAGCCTATGCCTCATGACAACTTAAAGAATATGAGAGAAATTATCCCACTCATGATCTAGAGTTGGCGCAGCGATCGTTTGCAGCTAAAGATCTGGAGGCACTATCTATATGGGGAGAAAAGTGGATATATATTCAGACAATAAAAGCCTTAAATATTTCTTCACTCAAAAAGAACTTAACATGCGGCGTGACGTTGGCTCGAGCTATTGAAAGACTACGACCACACTATTCAATACCATCTTGGAAAAGCGAGCGTGGTGGTACGCGTTAAGTAGAAGATCATATGCGAGAGCGAGTGCGATGATGTCAAGTATACGCAGAGCCAACTTTAATAGAAAAAGTTAAGGTTGCTTTCAAGCCACCAGGCCGGGGTGATGCATATGAAGAAGAAAGTACAAGAAGGTGTTATTAGGGCGAGAATTGATGAAGAAGGAATACTTTGAGTCCACTCCGGACTTTGTGTTCTAACGATTACGATTTGAAGTACAAGATCATGATGGAGGCACACAATACACCATTTGCAATTCATCTTGGAAGTATCAAAATGTATCGTGATCTTGACATACATTTTGGTGGAGCAATATGAAGAGAGAGATTGCAAAGTTTATCTCAACGTGTTTAACTTGTCGGCGTGTAAAAGCGGAGCATCAAGTGCCAAAGGGTCC
The DNA here is from genome assembly GCA_020205605.1 of Panax ginseng. Taxonomy (NCBI): domain Eukaryota; kingdom Viridiplantae; phylum Streptophyta; class Magnoliopsida; order Apiales; family Araliaceae; genus Panax; species Panax ginseng. Next base: position 1,532,075 of record CM035143.1, on the reverse strand, counting down.
GTTGCAACCACTTGAGATTCCGAAAAGGAAGTGGGAACACATTACCATGGATTTCGTTCACGGGTCTTCCACGGTTTACGAAGGCATAAATCTTATTTGGGTTATTGTTGATAAATTAACCAAGTATGCACATTTCTTGCCGTCGGGAGACTTATTCTCTTGAGCGTCTTGCTAGTATGTATGTAAATGAGATTGTGAGGTTGCATGGCATGCCGGTATCTATTGTTTGGATCGTGACCCAAGATTCACTTCAAGATTTTGGGTTAGCTTGCAAAAAGCTATGGAGTGCAGATTCTGATTTGATTCGGCATACCATCCTCAAAGCAGACGGATAATCGAGAGGACTATTCAAACTCTTGAAGATTTATTAAGACTCTGTGTCCTAGACTTCAAGAGGCGGTTGGGATAAGTATTTACCATTGGTGGAATTCTCCTACAACATGATTTATCGAGCAAGTATAGGTGTGGCCCCATTGAAGCATTATATGGGCGAAAATGTCGTTCTCCGGTATGTTGGGGACGAGGTGGGTGAAACAACATTGTTGGGACCCGAGTTGAGTACGTATGACCACGAGAAAAGATCCAAATGATTAGACAACGATACACAAGCGGCACAGGATCGACAAAAGAGTTATGCGGATCTTCATCGAAAGGGCGTGGAGTTTAGTATAGGGGATCATGTATTGTTGCGTGTTGCCCGATGGAAGGAGTTATAAGATTTGGGGAGAGAGGAAAGCTCAATCCACGATTTATTGGTCCATTTCAAATTCTTGATCGAGTAGGTAATGTAGCTTTATAGACTTCGTTTTACCTCTAAGTATGTCTCGTGTTCATAATGTGTTTCACATATCTCGTATTTAAGTAAATATGTGAAAGACCGAACCACGTTATTGAGTTAGACCAGGACGAGATAATAGAAGACTTAACGTCGAAGAGGTACTTTGTTAAGATCTTGGATAAGAAGGAGCATGTCCTACGAGACGAAGGTCATACCACAAGTTAAAGTTTTGTGGAGGAATCATGCTTTATAGAGGAAATGACACAGGAGTTAGAAAGCGGAAATGAAAGCGAGGTATCCTCACCTTTTCAAAAACACGAGTACGTCGTCAATTTCGAGGACAAAATTTCATAAGGAGGGAGGTTGTAAGACCCCAAATAATTAATAAATGAAATTTAATTTCCTCTAATTATTATTTTGAAATAGTAAGGGTTGATGTGATTAATGTGGATAGTTATGGGTAAAATACATAAATATTTCAAAATAAGCAAATGGTTATAAAATATTCATTATTGTCGGGGAATATTCGTTTGGTCGTGGAATATTAAATGCTTGTCGGTGAATATTAAATGCGGCGGTAGCCTTGACCGTGTGTGGGCCCCATGTGAAGCGATTGGATGAGGAAAGCGACAAATATAAGTTGTTTAAAAATAGCGGCGTAGTTATTACAGATTTACCTTTGTTGGAATACCCGGTGGTTAAAAACACGATGTCTGGCGTTGTTGCTTGCGATAGCTGCAGTATTGCACCAATTATTGATTGATTTACGTGAAGAAGGCCACTACTCGATAAAGGTTACTGATAATTCTATTCGATTATTTTATTTTATTGATTCAATAATTCTTTGCGTTGATATTTTATATTCTTTTGTTGTTTCAATAATTGTCATTACTAAAGTATTTTCATTATCGAAGCAATAATTTATATTATCTGAATAATATTATTAGATAACATTATTGGCAATGTCTAGAAAGTTTTATCTAAGGAGAGGTTTGGTCACCTAATTGCGAGGTTTGATTCATATGATGAGGAAAATATTGATTTTATATGGATATAGATGGAGAAAATTTTTAATGTGACAATTGTTGAAAATTAAAATTTTATCTTTTTCTGATAAAATAATTCATTTAAATATATTATTATACTTTTAATAATATAATAATGGTGATATTTTTACAATGAATGTGTGATATCTGAGTATCTGAGGAGAAAGAGTATTTTTTGTTGCAATAAATATTTAAAACATGTTAAACATATACGTGGACCCATTTATTATTTGAAATTTGATTATACTTTGAAAAATCGCTCGTTTATGGATTTCGGTCATTTTACATTGGAAATTTGGAAAAACTTTCTTGCAAAGTTGTAGAGAATTGAATTTCCTATAAAAACTCTCGAGATTCAATTTTTCTAACAAAGAGCTATTTATTATGAATTATTGAAGTTAGAAGAAGCAAGAAATAATTGATTTTGGAAGTTTAAAATATTTAAAATAGGAAAAATGTTTTTGTGTTGATTAGCCTCATTAAACACATGCAAGTGGCTGAATTCAGATAATTCAAAAGTAATGCGTAGGAAATTGTAATATATATAATATTATTATATTAAATTTTCTACTTTGGTGTTCAAGCATTTTTCTATAAATAGGGTCTTGGGTTAGAATTGAAAATTACACGTAAGCTGAAGTTTTCTCTTTCTATATTATCGAGCGTATTCTTGTGAGTATTTTGAGTATACTTTGAGTATTGTTATACGGTGCAAGTTCAAGTTATAACATATATCCGATTATTCTGTTAAATCTTGTCTTTTCGAGGTAAGAGATATTATTTTTTTAGTAATGATATTATTTCTTCAATATCATTATCTTTGAAATATTGATCTGAAGTTTTTAATCAAATTTGGAACTTTTAAGTGTCGGGGTTCTTATTCACGTATCGACCTTTATTCACGATATCTGATCTTATTCACGAATCGACCTTTATTCATCAAAAATGAAAATTTTCTTTTCATCCAAAATATCTATTACGGATACTAGCTTTGATTGTTTCCATGTTTTGATCATTCTTGAATTTTACACCACTATGATTATTTTTGAGGTATTTTTTGACGTGGATAAAACAAAGTACGAATCCTTAATCCTTAATCCTTGTCATTTTGATTCACTAGATTCGTTTCTTTAAAAAAATATTTTTCATCATCCTCAGTCTTAAATGATGATATTATGGAATATCTTTGGCACGTAGTGCAAAGATGAATGATTTCGATGAATATCTTTGGTGCGTAGTGCAAAGATGATTGATTTTTGATGAATATCTTTGGGCGTAGTGCAAAAGATGAGCAGTGTTTAGATGAACATGACCAATTGGTGGATGTCATTTGGCACATAGTCTGAGGATGAATATATGATTCGGATATATATTGATTGATGTTACGAGGATAAAAATATTGATGATGGATTATTAAATTCATAGATATTAGTAGATTTCATCCTCTACGTAACTCTTCTATGAATTAATATTTTTCGCTGCGGGTATTGATTTAAAACTTGTTGTCTATTGTATTCTATTAAATCTTTCCCTGTTGAATACTAACGATAATTTGTTGTATATTATCTTAGTCATAATATTCTTTACTAGGCTAGTTGAGCTCACTCTTTTCCTTTTTGTTCCATTTTTCTTCTCAGGAGGAGATAATGTAGCGAGTACGAGTCGGGGGATGTAATGATGGTTCTAGAGAGAGTTGTTTAGTAGTCCTCACCATTTTTGTAAAATAATGTATCAATAATTATGATGAGAATTTATTTGTATGTGGATATTGTCTAGATGGCAATATCTGTATTTAAACTCACAGTTTTACTGTTGTAATAATAAAGTTGTAATTGTTTCTGTACCATGTATTGACAACTCAAAATGGGTGGTGTATACCTATTTTGGGGGCGTCACAATCATGACTTTTAGAAAAAATACATACGAACATGACTACATGAGAAATATTTTTCTTTGTGTGGGCTAGTTCTGAAACAAGTCAAACAACCCAATCCTAAGTTATAAAAAAAATTACTTTTTTTTTCTTCCTTCCTTCTTCTTACGGCCGCACCTCTGGACCTTGACTTAGAATTTCAAATTTGGATCCTCCCTAATACATAAAAAAATTTACCATGAAGTAGTGGTGGACCTCAGGACCCCCCCTCCTACTGTACTCAAGCTAGTGTATTTTGTATTTTGTTGGGGGGAGGGGGAGGGGGAGGGGGAGGGGTTTAATGTTGAATAATGTTGAAGGTATATATTTCGAGTATATATAGACTAGACTACGTATTTTTAGTATAATTTTAAGTTATGTGTCAAGTGTAATCTTTTCAAACAAATAAACATAGATTAGGTTTTTACTTTTATCTTCTTCTTTTTTGTTGGAAAAATATTCAGCATTAATGTTAAGAGAATTGATTTAATTACTATATAAAAAATTAATATTTTCATATAATCTCTCTTATATAAATATCAAGTGAATTTCATGTGTATGCCGGAGATGGTTGGCCATACACAAGTGTTATAAAAAGAAAGAGAAAAAGTTGAAATAAAATTATACTACTACATGTGAACAAAATTAACCACACAAGAGAAAAAAAGAAAGGGTAAAAATGTGTTCTGTCATGAAATTCCAAAAATAGTGCAATGCAGAGGAAGAGTCACACACTAGAATAGAAGAGATCTTGTTCGTTTCTACCAATATTTTAGCAGCCAAATAAATAAAAGAAAGAAAGAAGTAATCATAATGCAGGTGCACTCTCAGTGGCTTACTCACTGCCGCACTAGAGAGATGTTTCGGTGTTGTATGGTTGATGATGGTCCCCTTGCAGCTGCACCTCTTCTCTAAGCTTCCCAATTCCCACTTGATCATATATCATACGGCCAACAGTGTTTCAGTACAATATACTGGCAGGACTGGACTAGAGTAAAGAGGGGCCATGGGATTGGGCAATTTGACAAAAGTAGTTTCCAGTCCAGCAAAAAAGAGTGGCATGCATTTTGCAAGTGGCAGATTAACATGGGTTGTGTTGGGACCTTTTCTGCCCTTTCTTTCTCCATAGAGTCAGTCAGGCACCAATTGATGGAATTAGGCATTAGTTACGGGTGTAGAGGGGGATATATATATTTGAAAAAAAATGTATGTACACATCGAATATATATATTTTTAACTGGTAAAACAAACATGTTGAATAACTTACTTATCTAAAAAATTAAACTATTATGTTGAAACTCCATCAAATTTATTAACCCATCTACACTTTTAAATTTATCCGATGTGGGATTCATGTAAAATATTCTAATAATCTCCACAGTTTACTTGAATATCATTATAAGTATCATACTAGAGTAATCATTGAGCACATCTTCTTTCAAGGTCTTTCAAGAGCCATGTTCGACTCTATTACTATTTCACCACGCTAGAGTTAAACGTGTCAATACAACCTCACTCCTTGTGTACGATTCACCTTGAGCGGCTTTTCTAAAGTCAAACGTGTGAGTGATCCCTTATACTCCACCTAACTCAATTGTATTTGCTCTACTACACGAACTAAGTAACACACGACTTGCAAATGTATTCCACCCTAGAGTACATTGATATTTGGGTCATCGAATCATGGGATCTGATACCACTTATAGCGGAATTGTATAATGCATCCAACATATCAAGTCATCATCAATACAACGCACACATGTACACACTGGTCAAACAAGCATGTTGGATAATCTCCTTTAAACTTATTAAATTGAGACTCTACTAAACTTATTAATTCATTTACACTTTTTAATTTATCTTATATAAAATTAATATCAAATATCCTAACACCCCCCTCCTAAAAAAATACCCAGAAAAAAACAGAGCATCAGTTCGGTTGTGAATGGGGTTCAATATCTTAAAATGAGAAAATTTTAAAGTGTGCATGCATTTAATAGGGAAAATAAATTAAAATATAATAAGAAAAATATTTTCAATCAATCTTACTAAATATACAGAGCATGCTTGCCTGAAATTTCAATTTTCTGTGAGCAATTTTTAAAATGTGTTAGCAGGAACGAAATCTTTTTTATTTATTTTATTTTTTATTCTTCATGGGACAAAATTATTAAATTTGTATACAGAATGGGGTCATTGTAATATTTCTGAGTGTGACACCAGTACTGTACTGTGTACGGGATATTTCATAGTATTTATTTTGAGCAATTCTCATATTTCCTTGATTCTTTCACTCCTCCCATTTGACCCTCGCTAGTCGCTTCCCGTAACGTTGAAGTCCTCGTGAAGATTTTTTAAAAAATAAGTGGGATTACGGATGGTATTTTTATAAATAAAAAGAAATCAAGTCGAACTATTTTCTTTTAAAAATCTTCAAAACAACGTAGTTTTAATAAAAAAATATTATTTAAAGAGGAATGCTAGATAAAGGGAATGCTCTCTCTCTCTATATATGCAACAAGTTATCTAATGTAATGTTGGTTAAAACTACTTAACGAAATGACGTAGTTTTATCCACTAGAGTTAAGTTTTTTATTTTTGAATTTCATAAAAAAAATTATTTTAAATTTTATACAAAACTACGTCGTTTTGTAAAATAACTTCATTATCCATAACTAACGTTGTAAACTTAACATTATCTTTACAATAGGTCTTAGTGTTCATTCGCGAATCAAACGGTGTAATGGAACTTTAATCCGCACTTTAATATGGAGGAGCTCATAGTTTAGTTCTGCGGACAGAGGTCTACTATGTCATTATACAAAAATATTCTCTTTTTAAAAATAATTCTCGTCCGCATAATTAAACTGTGAATTGTAGAGATTTTTTACGACAAATTAGCCAAAATTATTCTCTCTTCTAACAAAGTGGTGGGGAAAAGGCGATATTTATAAGAAAATCTCATGTTCTTGGGATACTAATTAATTTTCGCATAACATCACATGTATATTCATGGTTGTGATAAATTTGTTACTTCATTGTTAAACTATATAAAAGTATTTTCATCTAAATTAAGCAAAATGGGTAGTTCAATGTATAGGCTAATAATGGAGATTTGTCGACCACTTTGTTTGAAATAGAGAAAGAAGTATTCCACCTAATTTGATGTAAAAAGAACTCTAATTCCCATTTTAATTGTGCGGATGATGATTACTTTTAAAAAAAGAAGAATTATTTGTTGGAAACAAAGAAATAAGGATTACATCTAATTTGAAGTTAAAAAAAAAACTTTTTGATCCATAGTTTAATTGTGTGGATGATAATTAATTTTAAAAAATAAAGTATTTTTGTATATTGACATCGTCAACCTCCGTCCACATATGACATAACTAAACTGAAAGTGCGGATTGAGGTTTCATTATTTTGTTAGATTCGTGAATGAACGACTGAGATCTTTTGTAAGTATAACATTATTCTTATAACGTTGATTATGAATCAGGGCTCTATATATATGTGTGAGTTATTTTCTCTATGTCCTCGAAAGGATGATTAAAGTTATAATTATTTGTTTCCAAAAAAATGAAATCAAGTATATAAAATAAAAGGTAATTATGTCATTTAGTGAAATTTATTAATATAATAAATAAAATTACACATTACTTAATGAATTTTGTGACTATTGAGAAGAAATTTAGAATTTTATATATACTTTTTTTTAATAAGTGTGAAATTAGTATTTTGCTCATTATATATATATATAGAGAGAGAGAGACGCAGAGGAGGAGGAGGAGGAGGAGGCTGGGTCAGTCTCACCTACCGACAAGAAAGTGATGGGTCAGAATGTAGAGAGATCTTCTTTTGGGTTTGATATCTCACAGACCAGAATGGTCTATTTATTTTAGATTTGCATTTAACTAGTCTATATGAATACGCATGATATGATATAGAGAGAGCAGCTCCATACCATAAATAATCTCATCATCATGTAAAAATTAAAATGCAGGACAAAATTAATTAATTAATAGCTTCACACATCTTTTCTTGTCATCATTTTCTTTCCACAACAACTTGGTCTAATTCCTCTTTTTCTTCTTCACATGTCACATCCAATTTGTTGAAAAATCACTTGATTATTATAACAAGAAGCAGACTTCTTTTTCTTATTTGAACCAGTGGAAAAAGAGTTCCTAATACTGTTTTGTTAAATATGTGGATCTATTTATAACACAAAATTATTTATATTTTATTTTATTTTATGTATTCGTATCCGATTATCATCCCTCATAAATGTGGGCACAAGTCTCCTCCATTAGAGTTTCGAGATTCGGCCCAAAAGAGATCAATAAGTCTAGGAGACCGGGGGTTTCCGAATAGAGTTGTACGGTTTATACAATTCTGTTTTTTACATGTATTCAAATAACATCTAAATCATTATATTTTATAAAAATTTCAGTTTCAATAAATCACATTAATTATTTGATAGTCAAAAGCAAAAAAAAAAAAATTTGTCCGGTCATTATCCCGGTCGGAAATCCCCGGTCCCCTAGAAGGATTCAAAAGAGATACTAGTATTAAATAGACCAAATAAAAAGTTGGCAGGCAGCCCAGCATTTTTTTTTTTGAAGTCGTGGTGGACTTGCATCGAAACTGATGAAGTGGAGTGGAGCCACTACTAAACTACTGGTAATAAAACCCGACTCTGGTCTAGTAATCATACCCATGCTTTGTTTGTGTGTGAGTGTGAATGATAACTAGTTGGTAAATGGCCCAAATCTACAATTGAAGACAGAATTTTCATTAATGTTGGACTAGTTCAGAAGCTATAGGAGGCCCAATTGTGCAATCCAGCTCCACTTAGTAATGGGCCATCTCAGATTCTAGCATCAAATACCCCCAAAGTAGGGGGTCCAAGTTAAATGTTGAGAGTATTCAGATTATCAGCTAATTTGACTGTATATTTGTATATTAAAAAATGACATTTCAACGAGTAAATATGATACTCCCTCCGTTCCTAAAAAATTATCGTTTTAGAAAGTAATTTTTGTTCCAAAAAGATTGTTGTTTTGAGTTTATCAATACACATTAGCTATTTTTTTTCTTACTTTACCCTTATTTAATGTTTTCTCCTATTTAAAGTTTTCTTCCCTTGAGAATAATCGGTTTAGACAATTAATAAGGGTAGGGTAGTATAGTATTTTCGTTAGATATTAATTGTATTCCTTAATATGAATATGTGTATATTAACCTTAATTATAATCTTTTAGGAACGAGGGTAGTTTCACCACCTCCTCGTGCTTGAAGAAAGACCCGAAGTTTCCAGAATATCCAAACAGACCACAACTAAGATGAAAAAGTCCCAATATTCGCTTCATTTCCAAAATTCTTTTGTTTAGCAACTGTAAAACCCCAATTTCAAAACCCTGATCCCCAAGGTAAAGCTTGGAGAAAACAATGGAGAAATCGAACGCAGCTGAACCGGTTTGCGCACAAGAGGCGCTAGATCTGCTCAATTGCGTGGCGGAGTCCCCTTATGATCAAGACAAGTGCACCCATCTCTTGAACTCCTTACGAGCATGCGTTCTCGAAAGGGTAAACAATATATATCGACATTTACGTAATACTTGATGTCTTCTTTTTCTGCTTAAACTAAATGTGGTTATGATTGTTCCACACCGTGTTGTTGATTTGAATTCTATTCAAATGAATTTGGTGGCTTTCTCGAGATATTAAAATTGCCAGTGAAATTCTCTTGTGATTTGTTAATTGTGTACATATATAGACTATTTTGATAATTTCGAACCGAAAATTAGATGTAACTGAGTTAAAGATGCTTCATCTTTAGCATTTCCCCTCCTATTGGGTTTTTGAGCGTCTTATTAGAGGTTCTGTTGTAGTGCTAATAATCTATTGAGTTGTGCTTGTTTTTCTTATAAAATACATTTGGGTATTTAAATATATACTTGCTTTTCAAAGTTGTACTGTACTGTAGTACTTTGGTACTATTATTTATACCTTCTCTCTTTTCTCTACAGAAAGTGAAGAAGTTTTCACTAGCAGAAAATAGCCAAGGGGAAGCTACTTACACTAACAAGAAGGCATGATTGAACTTTCTTTCCCGGTTGGTGACTTCTATTATGATGAGAAAACTTCGTTTCTTAGTTCGGATTTACTATCAATATTGAGAATTCAGTGATGATAACTTTGAGAGTGTTCAATGTGAAACATCAATATAGATTTTGAAGTTAGCAAAATGTGTTAGTATTGTTTAATTCTGACTCGTGTTTTCATGATTCAACTAGATTGGGACCTGAAAGGATATCATTATACTGATTGACTGTTTAATCTTCAGTTTCTTGATTTACCCGTGGAGATGTAAACTATCTTATTTGAAACAACAATTATAGTGACACAATGCATTCTTTGGGTTTTGTTGATATTTGATACTTATGAGGTAGGACTAATTTAAACCGGATGTTGGAAATTTTAAATGAACCATTAACTCTTGAAACTGGACCTGGAAGTGTAAGGATTTGATTATTATGGGAGGATACAGAATGATGTGTATGCTAGTTCAAGGGAACTTTGTCCTGCCAAAGAAGTATATCATTAAACTTTTGGTGTTGTATGCCTCCCACTAAGCTGGTCAGTATATTATTAACAACTTGATGTTAGTATATGCAAGACAATGGTGCAATTGTTGGTGCTATTTTTTTGTTGTTGAAGATATCTTAAAATTAACGACTTAATTCAGTTTAAAACTTCATGAGCAACTATTTGACGTGGGGGATGGGGACCAATAAGTCAAGGAAGAGAAAAAGAGAACCTGATCGAGACGACAAAGTTATGGGTCTTATCTGATTAAGGAATCTGGAGGAAGCATTACCTTTAGACTGATTTGAGGAACATGGTAGAACACTTCTGAAAACTATGGTCTTGCCAACTTCAAGTAATAGTCATGTTTATATTTGCATGTCACTGTTAAAACCTTATAGTTGTGTTAACAGGTACTTAGTCAAGCTAAGCACTGGGGCCTGGGCTGCTCAAAGTTCGACTCAGTCTTTACACCTTGGGTTGTATAGTTTGAGCAAGAGCTATTTAATCTTTTGCATAGTGTGGTGTGGTATTTGAATCATATTTAGCCAATTAGAATGTGAAATCTGTAGTGGCATGTAGTAAGTAGTAACATATATAGTATATAGTTTATGTTTGAATTGATTGTGTGAATTGGAGAAGAGAATAAGTCTATTAATTTGATGAATTTATACTATATGAACATGTAAAGTAAAGATGATTAGTAAATGTTAGATTTTGTTAAACACCAAAACTGAATTGAGCATAAATTTTAGAGATTGAGAGGTCACATATAGTTTTCACATTTAACATGAAACCTACTCTTTATTTTATTCTATTTTTTAAGTAAAATACAGTTTGCATTTCAAACTTTAAAGTTTAAAGTGTCGTTCTCTAATATTTAAAATGTATCAAAGTGCATCCTCCAATGTTAGTTCTTTCTCCTAAACAAAATGTACCCTCACTTTTGACAGCATCGGCCCTGGGTTAAAGTCCAAGGTGCCTGGGTTTTAGACCCACTAAAATTGATAAATTTTTAAGCCCTCAAGAAATATTTGTGTTATGTATATATATATACCCAAACAAAAGAGACTCGTTCACGTCAGTTTAAATTTAAAGAATCACAAAAAATTTACTCAATAAAATAGACCCAATTTTTTTTATTATCAACGGAAAATTTTTGGGATGCATTGTTTTAAATATCACGGTGCAAACTGTATTTCAGTAGTCCTTATTTTTTTGAAGAACTTGTAACCATAATATGGTGTGTTATGAAAAACTCACCGATCCCAAAGCTCTCTAGCTTGAAATGTATTGTAGTAGAAAAATGAGATTTCTGCCTGACTTGAAAGATTAAAATCCTATAGTATAATTAAGCAGCAGTTGACAAATCAAATTAGTGATCAAACATAGGGTGCATGCATACCACTAATTAAGCTAAATATAAACTCCTCAAAACATTAAGAATATTGTTCACTTAAAAAAATAAATTTTGTAACGAGTTAAAAAGTTTAATGTCATGATTGTGTATGGGTCTTGAACCCAACCAATATTTTGGTAAATATATTGCACAATGAGGGATTGAAGACTAATGTAAAACAATATATTCTAAAAACTACGTGCATTATATATATAATTCATTGGAACACATCCATATATATTTTTAGACTGTTAATTTCATAAGTAATATGAGAATTGTTTATTATCTATTAATTATAACGTACGTAAAACTACAAACATATCATAGAAATTGTATTTTTTAGTAGATATTGATAGAGTGCATAATAATACAAGTATGCATACAAGTAATATCAATAAGCCAACTACTAATTAAGAACATGCACATAATTTATCATCTTCTTGGTAAAAGGAGTGCTTAACACACACACTCTAAGCCACCCAACCCAAAATGTTCCGGCCGGCCGGCCACCTTTGGAGAAAATAGGCTTCCAAAATCTTCTTCAATTTATATATATATATATATATATATATATATATATATATATTGCAGGTTATTGCTGCTGATCAGGCCAGAGAAAAGCTCCGATGGCAAAGTTGCGCTTCTGGGTGACATCTCCGGCGAGAGGAAGACCATAGTCTTTGAGGAGGCAGTCGAGTTTCCACTCCGGCATCGTCTCGTAGTCGGCTTTCTTGTATCTTGGGTAGTGTAATGGCATCTGAAACGTCGTCGTAGAGCCATTCGCCGGCCCTAACCTACCTCCTGCTGCAGCCGCCGCTGCTATTGTTCCACTCATGCTTCTTCACCTTATTTTTCACAAATTAATTTACCTCCTGCTGCTTCTGCTATTAATTACATTGTTCTACCCATGTCGTCGTATATATGTCCTCTTTTTATACAAAATTTCTGGAGAGAGTAATCGAGGCGGTCGAAAATTTTACATCATTACTGAGTTGGCAAAAGGCGTTACGGTTTCGAACTACGCGGTAAGTATTTAATTATTTACCAATTAAGTAAATATGGACCTGGTAGCTAAGTGTTTTCTTACTGGTTGGTTTTTTTTCTTGCACTTTTTGTGTTCTTAATTACACCGCTTCCTGCATGCGAATTTTCTAGAAACTCTATGAACGTTTGTTTTTTTTTTGTTTCCTACAAACTCTATGAATTTACTCCCTTCCTTCCTTAAGTCTTTTTAATATTTTTACGGTGTACAAATATTAAAAAAATAATTGTATAGTATTAATATAATATCAATTATGTATATTATCCTTATATTAGAAAAGAGAGTATTATTTATTGGACAAAAAATAGTGAGAGAACTAAAGTTATACTCCCTCCTATTCAGATTAAATGACGTTTTAGGGAGTTTAATTTTATTCTATATAAGTGTCTTTTTGGAATCTCTATGCAATATTGCACTATTTTTTTCCTAATTTACCCCTCTATTTAATATGCTTAGTAAATGCAATTGTGGAGAGAGAAATAATTAATTAGGGACAATATATTGTGGAGAATGAGAAGAGACAATTGTGGAGAGAGAAATAATTAATTAGGGACACAAAAGATATTTTGTGTTATTTCTTAATAAGTGTGCTTAACTCTAAAATGACATTTAATATGAATAGGAGGGAGTATTTATTACTTGGAGTAGTATCGAAAACTAAACAATTAATACTTACTTAAAATTCTCAAACAACTTATATTATAAAGAACAAAAACAATTCTCTAAAACGACTTATATTAAAGAATGGAAGGAATAAATTTTTTTCCCCTAGGATTGTAGGCGAGTGATATTATAGAGCACAAATACTACTCCCTCGGTTCCATAATAATTGATTTTTTATAAGAAAAATTTTGTTCTAATTTATTTATCGTTTACAACTTTTTAGGAAAATAAATTTATTTTCCTATATTACCCCTAACTTCTCTCATCCTCCCAATAAATTTTCTCTCTTGCATTAATAATTTCCAACTTTCCATAGAAGGGTAGTGATGAAATTTCATACAAATTTTAATTTCTAAATTGTTAGTATTAAATGACTTTCTTAATTAATGTGCATGAAGCTAAAAAGATAGTTATTATGGAACCGAAAGAGTATTGTCGAATTAATAAATACTTTATCCCTCTGTAAATATAAGTCGTTTTAGAATTGTGCACAATTATTAAAAAAATTATTATATAATATTAAATATAATATAATTGTATGTAATGTCCCCCTTTTCCCCGGCAATGGAAGAGGTTCAAGTCATCCTTTGAGACCTATGACGGCGCGGGTGATGCATATGACCATACCCATACCTATATGAACATTCCGATGGGTAATTGAGTGAATCAGACACATGAAGGCCTCTGGAATAGCTCTGGGTCCTATGTTCCATTGAAGGCTTACACTCTACATTAGATTCATTCCCAGAAAAAATTGGACTAACAATACTGACATTGGTCTCATTCGCATATTTTTCTGTGGAAACTGAGGCCACCAATTTGTGTTCTCCCCGAGTTTTCTCTTTTTTTGCCCATCGACTAATAACTGTAAAACTACCCTCTTCTAGTGGCCTCTTCTCATTTCAACCATTCTCCAGCTGGTGGATAACATCTTTATCCCTGAACTTGTCTATAATTTCTCTCTGGACAGATGACCCAAGGTACATAACCTCATTTGATAGCATCAACTTAAAGTAGGATGGCCATATGTCTAGCAAAGCAACTCCTCTAGAGTGCGAGTTATTTACCATACCCACAATCTGCCTAAATATATACAAGCTCTCGTCTTTATTAACCTTATTCTACCCGCATTTCAACCATTCCCTCAGGCTGACCCCATCAGGACAAAGACCAGAAAAAGGTCGGGAACTCACCCATTTATTGTTTCTTGGCCCTTTGAATTTTCCATGCACTTTATTGTTTCTTGGCCCTTTGAATTTTCCATGCACTTGGCCTTGAAAATTCTATCAACCTTCGATCCTCCCCCTCATTGTTGGCTATAAAAGGCAGTCAAATGGAATGGAAAAAGACACCAAAACACAAGCTATCATCTGAGAGTAGAGAGAAAAGAAAAAGGGTGGGTGAGAGAAATCCCATCCGGGAGAGGATGAATGAAAATAATCTTATCCGGGAGAGGGTGGAAGAGAGCAAGAAATAGAGAGATAGTTCAAATAAATAGGTATTTTATTTGGGTTTCATCACATAATTATTGTGGTGAAGTAATTTGATTTTGTACTCAAATTAAGATATATTTGTATTCTCTGAGATTATTCTAGTGAATTGTTCGAAGTTTGTCCCGTGATTTTTACCTCTTAGTTTTAGAGGGTTTTCATGTAAAATCTTGGTGTCTGATGGTTGGATTTTTTCTACTTATTATTTCATGTCGTGGTGTTATTATTTTAGTAGAACAGTAAATTTAATATATTTGGCATATGCTGATATATATAATTTATTATATATATATAATAAAATAAAATAACTGAAATTGATAGAGCGGCTTACCTGATCAAAGACCAAATTGAAGAAATCAGCAGAGATTGTAATGAAAGCAAAGTAAAGAATAGAAATGCGCGAAATTTGCACCTCCCAAATTATTTTCCAGCACTGGTACAGTGGTACTACTACTACACTACTACTAGCCAGCCAGCCAGGACTCAGGTCAGGAGTACTTTTATTCTTTTTTTTTTGTACTTCTCTATAATCGGTTACTATTTTTGTGTAGGATAAAAGCACTTAATATTATTTTAAGATAATACTTACCTTAAATAATTTATTTTTTATAATAATTTACTTATAATACTCTTAATATTAATTGTTATACTTTTATTCTTTATGTATATTTATGGAACACTAACTTATGTGTACAAAATTATTTAAATAAATGAGAATTTAAATATAAATAATTTTATTTTATTTTTAATATGGACAAAAAGTCCTTTTATCGTAAGAGGGATGGATGGAGTATTAAACAAGAGTGTAATAAGAAATTAAAAAAAAAATTGTTTGTTTCCCATTTAAAGACATTATTCTTCGTTCTTGTACAGAATAAAAATATTTAATGTTCTTTTCTTACCACCTTAATGAGATTTATATTTTCCTTTATCTGATTTGCTAGCATTTTTCATATTACTACTCTTCGTAATGATACAAGTTCTAAATAGAATGAATCTGAAAACCAACATGAATGATGTTTTTTTATAATTAATTAATTTTTATATGTTTTAAAAATAAAGAACCATCAAAGAGCTTTGTAATTATGATAATGGTCATATACAAAATGGGAGAATGGCAGGAAAACTATTCATTAACAATAACCTACAGAATAAAAAAAAAAATATACAGTTGTCATTCACTCGGCAGTTTTTCCCACCTCAAAATAATCTACCATTGGAAGAATCGAATCATTGCAGCCGTCTGTCTTAAAGCTTTAAACATCATTTGCTACCCCTGCTAGGCTAGGCTCGGCTCTTGAGAATCAGCCAATTACAGACCATCATTCTATTACAAAAGAAGATTTCATGAAAGAGACCAAGAGAGTACATCAACGGCAACTACAAGTTAGCATGTTATCTCACTATACCTATAATAAAATCATATACAACCCACCCCAAAAATCTAGTAGATCATATAATAAAGAGCTTCACTAAGAAAACATTATCACCACAGAAGCCATTCTCCTGAAGCCAAGGGATTGACTTTAAGGAACTATGATGATAGTCTGTCGCCTAAAAAAGGGTCCTCCTGCTTTTGCTAAATCTGAAACAGCTGCTTAGAGTGCCGCCTAGCTAGATTCCGGCAATCGCTAATACCTTTTGAATCATATTACTTCAACTCTGAAACAGATTTCTGCAGCTTGCCTCGACTATCCCTGTCAATAAGAGACTGGGCCAAAACCTTTCCCCTGATAAAAATGTCTCAGAACATCACTATAACACAAAAAGAGTTGAACAAAAGCTTCAACTATGTAAAGCCCCAAAAGCTACATATTAGAATCAAAGTAAAAGAAGTTTAATTAAAGACAAAAAGTTAGTTTAAATAGATAGTCAAATAAAAACAGATAAAACCTTTATGCAAATCAATTTCACAAGTTTATATCATGCAATATTTTTGGCCTGTAATTAGATGAAAACTCTAGCATATTGAGCCACCAGCTATGAGATCAAGTCAAGAGCGGAATCTCCTGCCACCAACCAAGGGGAAAGGTTTTGAATCCAAAGTGCAACAAGGGCCCATGTTATTCCTTTTCGTAATATGAAAGGCAGAAATGGGAAGGAAAAGACCAAGTGTCATTTAAGGATCTAAATTATTGATCATTTGCATGGAACTTATCTTAAATGTATACCATGAAAGTTAACAACCACAAAAGCCCACAAAAACAACATCGTAATAGACATCAACTGAAACTGGCAATCCTAGTAGGTTCAGTACATTAAAAATTAACAAGTAAAAGGCCAGTTACAATTAATGATGTTCCCCATGCCAATTTCCATGTTTGTCCTTACCAAGATAGTCAAAAAAATTCAAGCTTCATTTTTGCACTTTCTATAGAGTTTATAACGTAGGACTCCTTTTGTTCTTTCTATGGAGATAAGCTCGATAAAAAGGGGAATGTGCAGGGTTTCATTTGTCTATCTTAGTAAGAAAAAACAAGGAAAATGGCCTGGGGAACAATTAGCTGCAATACTATATACACTGATGGCAATAATGACAATAAATTATTTAATTATATTTATAAAATTTGAAGTGCAGCCTCTTTAGTCAAACCTGGTAGCTAAAGATGGACTAAAACCTCGATTATTGGAAGGTAGGGGAGCCTTAACGAATTTCTGAGCACAAACAGCACTCCTGCATAGCTCATCATCCTCCTCAAAATTGTGAAGCATGTCCGCTTCAAATTCGAATGCTTTACTTTTTGATTTCCCAGCAACTAATCTATCCATGTAAGAATCAGTAATGCTATCGTCGCCTAAATCGGAGCTCTCATCAGTATCTGATATCTTTGAATAAAGAGACTTCATTCTGCGTTTACTAATTTGATTGATATCATCACCAATACCAATGTTGCTTACATTACAAGTTAAGACTCGTTTTCTTTTGGTCATGAATGGGATGTCAGAATCCTTCCAACTCATCTCATCGTCTTTACCAGCCTGTCAAGAATATCGAATTTTACGAACTGTTGAAATATTAATTCTTTAACACTCAATATAAAATCTGATTAACTTACTTTTGAAGCAGAAGCTGTTCGTCTTTGATCTCCTGTACACATTTCATCATCGCTGTCACAAATCTCAATTACTTCTCTGAATCCTGTATTCACATCAGCACATGCCATGTCAGAAGAATGTGGATCAGCTATGCAAAATTTACAGAACGCCATCAAAAAGGGTTTGGATTTGGCACCCTAACATTGAATCATATCTTCTTGAGTGGACAAAATACATAGAACACCTAATCTACATGCATTCTTTTCCTTTTTTAAAAAAAGTTGGAGAATGAGAGTAATAGCCATGCATTCATATATATATATATATATATATATATATATATATATATATATATATATATATATATATATTATGCATTCGTGCATGATATACATATAGAAACAGTAGAATACATAATAAAAAACAGAAAATTTACAATGTTACCTGGGCACTTTAATTACTGGACTTCAATTTCATACTCTTTAATTTTAATCACTTTAACTTCATGTACATTAGTTGTTACTAATTTACTATGTCTTACAAAACGCTCGTGTTTCATTTATACGACAAACCGTTAACTTTTAATTTGTCACTTTGATTTCTCATTCCTCTCATCCGAGGAATCGAAGTGAGGATCTATCTATCCCACCAGCAAAGTCCTTAAATAGGGCAAAAAAATGAACTGATTCTAAAACAATAAGTTTCTCTTTTTACAAGCCATAAGAGAAATTTTCTAAATGTCTTACATATGCTTAACTAAATACTAACTTGATTCCTTAAACAAACCATTGAGTCCATTCAAAAACTTTGGTACTATATCAACTTAAAAGTACCAATTAAGTCCAAAAGCAAACTAACTAGATCCTAACATTTACATGTACACAACGTTTTCAAGTAATTTCTATCTTGATAGCCTTTCTACTTATCTATTAATTCATAAATCATAATCAGTTCATTGCTGTCAAACACTAAAGAAGACACTTAGAAGCTGACAAGACTGACCCAAAGAAACCTTATGGCAATATAAAATCATCAACTGCAAAAAGACATTGGATGAATCACATACCAGTGTTACTTGCACAAAATGTGAATTACTAAGTTTGGAGGCGCAGTTTATCTTCTTCTTCTTTCTCTAATAAATATAAGGCAGATTATCTTTTTTGATTAGTAACTTAAGGCAGTTAATCTTACAAGACTTCTCAACAAACTCATAAATATTCTTCAAATATGATTTCCGTTCAATAATTAACACTCGATTAACCAGTTTCTGCCAATCACATGCATACCTAAATGCATTGTACATAACCAGGCACCTAGATGTGTAAATTCACAATAAATTACAGCATCCAGATATTGAATAAGAAACCATAAATCTTAAAAAACCACGTAGATCAGATGTATTACAATAAATGATAAGGCAAGATAACAAATAAGGTGACCAAATATTAAATCAACTTATTATACCTGCCTCTTGAGAACCATTAACCCCAATCACGGGTGAATTGGTAGTAGAGCCAGCCCCAGGTGATGCATGAATCTTCTCATCGCCATTCGACAAGATCCCTTGGTTTTGAGGCTCAACCAACTCCGGGCCGACATTTCCAGCTACTGCTTCATTTACAGATTATCAGAATTTCAATTGATTTAGTGATAAATTTAAAATCAATTTAGACTCTATTGAACTACAATTCTCAATAAACTTTTAGAAACTTCGTTTCTTTGTTGATTTCAGTTGCACTATGAGCCCCCAATTAACCACTGTCTGTCACTCACATATATACCTATACATTGTACATAGTTATGGTGCATATGTGTTGATTCACAACACATTATCACTCCCATACATTGAACACAGAACCCATATGTAACATCCTGACCCAAGTCCCCACGGACCTTGGCCGGGTAATCACCTAAACCATACTCTAACCACAATAATAACCTATTTTAAGACAAAGAGGTTTGTGAACGTGTCTTCTTTTATTTCCAAAACAGCTAAAGTTAACAATTGAGTCTTCAAAATAATATCTAATTACCCTGCTTGACCCTCCTTTACATATGGCTATGTGATTGTTCATTTACTAACTTATGGGGGCATAATGGTGCATTTGAAGATCCAATAACGCTTTGGAATCTTGTTCGTCTAAAAGCTTTTAGCTTATGATGAGCATTGCACATTAACCCTTTGCTTGAAAATTACCAATCTAGTGTGTTCCATTAAGGAAGGATAAATTTTGGAAATTAACACTATTCTAGCATCATTTACAAGTTTTCTTAAAGTGCCTAAAACCTCAAGGGCAATTAATTCAGGATGAAGGGTGGTATATAAGAATGTGAACGCAAATTGCATCAACTAATTATACCTGGATCCTTCAAATCATTAACTTCTATTACTGGAGAATCACTAGCAAATTTTTTATCAGAATCCAAACCCTGGGCTGGCGACTCCACCTTGATCATCCTCGCCACTACTGGATTCTCACTCAATATCATGGCTACATCTTCCTCTAATTTCTTAACTCGGGGTTCGCATTCAGCATATCTCTTCTTCCACTTATTAGCCAAATCCTCAGCTTTCTTTTTCTCGTCCTTCAACTCTACAATCTTTTCAGTCCTTTCATTCAGCTGAACTCTCATTTCTTTCTTCTCATTTTCTTTTTTCTCAAGATCAGAATAAAACTCATTAATCCTCTCTTCAGCTCTCTTCTCTCTGTCAGACAAAACCCTAAGATCCTCATTAGCGCGAGTGAGTTTTTCTTTCATCATTTCACAGTCCCTCTGGTACTTCTTCACTTGATCTTCCACTTCTAGCTTCTCTAGAGCTATTTCTCCATGTTTCCTCTCCATAACATCGTACTTTTTTCCTAGGGTTTCTACTTTGATCCTCAGTTCTTTCACATTCCTGTTCAACTTTTCTTCTCGATCCAATAAAATACTTTCAACCTGATCGAACACTGACATCCGAAATTCAGATCGGAGCTGCAAAATGAGCTCCGGAATGGTGCGGTTCACATTGGAGCTTGAAGGGACGACATTAATCAGCGGTTTCGACTCAATGAGGTTTATCACCGATTCGTAATTCATTTCTTTAGCATGTAATGGTGAGGAAATGGGGGTGAGATTTTTGCGCAGAAATGCACTAATGTTTTAGAGAGAGAAACTGAGAAAGTGAGCTTGTAGAAACGGGAATAATCAAAAATGGAGGGGGAAGTGGAAAGCCTTTACCGCGTGAGTGGACTGAAATGCAAAAGTAACCCTTCTGTTTATACCTATTTTGCAAAACTCATTCTCCAACTTTTATTTTTACAAAAAATCTTCCTCCAAGATGTATGAATCGTACAAAACTCACCGCTTTGTTAAACCCCTCATATATTCAGATTATTTCACTCCAATTCTCACTTAAGAATCTTACTTTTAGAATACTCATTTTATTTTACTTAAACAACTTTCAAAGTAAAAAAAAATCTCACATTACGAACACACACATATATAACATCTCACTCTCTGTTACGTGCCAATCGATTATTATTTTATTTGAATTTATTATCTTTGATACATCTTTTTGCAATGCTACTAATGAGAAAAATTGTTATTCTCATTTTTGATGAGAGCACATGTTAAAAACGAGAATAAGTTTGACATTTTAATATGGGTTTTGTGTGAGAAATATTTATCAAAATAAAATAATAATCAATTGGCATATAGAAAATGTACAAATTGATATATATATATATATATATATATATATATATATATATATATATTTGTTAACGCTGGGATCTTCTCGTCATGTCCCAATCACGTAAGACGTCCCGATCCTCGCGATAAAGAAACGGTAGAACACTACAAGCTTGATGGCGTGTTCCGGCTTCGGGGATAGCTTCAGCGTGAGAATTAGTATATATTCACAAGGTTAACAATGGAGGAATGTAATCGTCTAGCAGTATCAGAGAGATAATAAATCTCGGTTGTGTGTATGTGAGAGAATATGAAAATCAAAATATATGAGAACGTACCTCTAGACGATGGCTTCCTTGCTAGGTTATACTATCTTTTTTGGATTACTGTGCCACCCACTACTACACCGACACCCCTACGATTTGATGGGCTCTGTAAATCGTATAAGGTTTATCTACTGCTTTTGGCCACTGTTTTCTACCGCGGTCCGGCTATGATCCCATCCACATTAATGCATGGCAGGAGCTTTGGTCAACTGTCATGCTTTTTAATCATCACAAGTCAAGTCGAAAATGAGATATTAAAATATCTAATGGGTCAATCCAATCGGACCGACTCTTACTTTAAAGGTTAAAATGGATATAATATAGTGACCAGGCCCGGTGACTTTCACGGATTAATAATAGAGGCCCAATAGATTGTTTATGTGAGTAGAGCCAATGTACCGGCCCAAAGATAGAAAATATCACGACCCAACATTGCCCCTAGTTTTTATTAAATGTAATGTTTAATAGAAAACTATGAATGGCGAGGATAATTTACTAAAGGTCCATAGTAGGAGATAATTGAAATGTACCCAATCATTTGTTCACGAAATGAAAGAGAGAAGAATGGAGGCCCAAATCGAAAAGCCCTATCAAATAGATCATATATGAACCTTAACCAGGACCCTTTCCATTCAAATTCCAAATCATTACTAACATTTAATGAGCCGGCCTTGAACACCGTGTAACCGTCAGTATAAAAGGTAACTTTACCAATTTTGACAGTTTTACCTGCCCATTTGAATTTCGAGCGCCTTCCGAACTCTCTGACTTTCTGAACTTTCTCCTTTCTTCTGCAACTAATCAACAATGGCTTCCCAGGATTCTGCACAAGGCTCTCCTATACTGGTAACCCCACTCACAGTCGTTCTACCAAATTCTACCACTGCTGCTCGTGAAGGAGCCTCGACACTGAACCCAAAGGGGTCGAAATCTGATAAGAACCCTCCCCCAAAAAATCCCAACACTCCCTCTGAATACTGCAGGAGTACTGAGCGATTCTCGCATGCCAATACTCCCTCGATCGTCACAGAGGCTGAACTAAAGAGGATTCGGTCTCGATATCACATCCCGGATACCCATGCAGCTAGGGTTCCTAGATCCGGTGAAAAAGATGTACCAACCACGGAAGGTTGACTACTGCCTCTGTGACTCTGTTGGAGAAGGGGTTCGTTTTCCTTTGATATCTTCATAGTAACCTTCTTTGGGGTTTCGGGGTGGGGTTCGCCTAACTAATACCGAACTCATACATTTCACATCTTGGCCTTCGTGGCCTTACAGAATGAATTGGGCGTGGAGCCCTCCCGGACTTCTTCTTTCACAAAGATACAAAATAGTACAATCTAGGAGAAGGGTTCAAGGCCATTAGCAAGCATTCTACGAAGTCGGAGAGAAGTTCGAGAGGCGTTCATTTGGTGAACACGCCTTCGCCGAACAACGGGGTGGCATGAAAAGTGGTTCTACGTCAAAGGCCCCGAAATCTCTTCCCTACCGAACTGGGCCACTGACGAGAAGATCTCTGCTGACTTTGGAGACATTTCTGAAGAAAGAGAATGATGGAACTTTTTGACAATTTCCCCAAGGAGGAGTGGAAGTACGGACTCCTCTCGAAGCAAGCTGTTAGAGTTTATGCCCTAGAGGCCAATTATTTGATATAATTGCTTAACGTTTTGATATTATATTTGATTGAATAAATATATGATTTTATTATGGTTTTATTTACTGCGTAATATAATTGTTAACATAATAAAATTCCTTAGAATAGTGATACAAATTATATAGTTTCAAGTATGTGACTTGAACATGAGATTATATATTACCATTAGTATCGTTGTTCTTAAATGTCCCTAGTCGAGTATCATTGTTGATGGGACAACAATGATGCATGGAGACTAGTATGTGGATCGATTGATGACCAAATCTCATTGGTCATAAATATATGAGATATTAAGTCAATGCATAGGTACATGTTGAGAACGATGTAATCGACGGACCCACCATGAGAATTCTATATGGAGCATTATGCGAGAAGTGTCGTTAGCAATTCTCATAGTGACAATGATGTAATGGTCCTCCGGAGCACGAAATCGCTATATTACTACACGAGAATTTATGTACTTTGATATCATCAAATGTCACCTTTAATAGTGGTGGACTATAAAGGTGATTATTGGGTTCATCATTAATCGTGTGAGAAATATGAGTGATCTAGATGGAATTTAACCATCCTATATATTATGGGTGATATCCATAGATCTCTTGATTGAGTAGGACTATGAAATGCATGGCCATGCTCAAATAGTGATTTGTTTCATATAGTACTACTCATTGATCAAGAAAACTCGATTAAATTATGAAGAGTATGACACATTCCATGACTCGAGTTTAATCTAGGATATTAAGGTTAAAAGGATTAAATTACATTGAAACATTGGTTACGAAAAGGTTGCATCGAATCATCGATCTTATTATTACTTGGGTAGCGATGATGCATTCTTAGATGCCACTCACTTTGTTTATAATTTTATAATATGATTTTAAAATTATTGCCAACGTAATAATAACCTATAGGTCACACACATGTAACGTTATTTAAAAGGGAATTAATTTAAATTTTAAGGATTTAAATATATTAATATGATTAATAGTATTTAAATCATGAATTTAAATTAAAAGGATAATTTGTATATATGTATATTAATTAAGTAAGACTTAATTAAGAGATATATATATATAAATTTGATTTTATAAAATTAGGTTTTGATTTGATTAATTCCTTTTAACTACTATATATATGATATATATAGCACTACTTTAGGGTAAGATATCATAATTGAAAAACCCAGCCATTTCTAGAGAGAGAAGTAGAGAGAAAAGCGTTTTGGAAAATCCATTCCTTTTTTGGTGGCTAAGATCTGTGAAGTCCTTCTTATCGCAGAATCGTTCGACGGTTAGAAATGCGGCGTTCGATGTGGAATCTGGTAGAAGGCTTATAATCGGTTTGTATTGCGTTGGAGATTCGAGGCCTATGATCGGTTTGATTCTCGCTTTTTTTGTTTATATCCGTATAATCTCTAAACCTCTGAATTAATTGATTTTCGCATGGATCCTGTTTTAGGGTTTCAAAATTGCTTTAAAATTTTAATTTCATTTGTGCGTTTCGCGTCAAGCCCAACAATATGACCATAAATGTAACTATCGATTCTATTTTATATATATCTGAATTTTTGAAAATGCTTTTATAATGTGGATTCTAACACAGAGTTGTTTTGGTTATGCAGTATCTTTGATCAAACCGAACTCTTTAGAGATAAAAGAGTTCGAAGATTTTTTAATAGGAAGGTCTTCAAGTTATTGAAACTACGGCGACAGGTTACTCTCAAGTCGAACCGATTAGAGATACATACAGATGAGTTCGTAATCCGACGAACCGAAGTCGATAAGGTTCCAGCCCGGACGAAACCCTTCAATCTCGTCGAAGAGAGGGCAATCAGAAAACCAAGATCAACAACCTTCCAATCCTTACGAAACCACCCGTAAGTCGAGCCATCTACCACATCCATACCTTGACGAGAGGCTTACTCGATCGTCCGATCGAAGAAGCATCCTTCGAACCAAAAATTGAAAAGCAAAAATAACACCTCTGCCAAGAGCTTAGGGTGCCCTAATCTTCGATCTTTCCCCTTCGCATCGCTTTGTAGAAATACAGATTAGAAGAAGGTGATCGGGATGAAGTTCGCCCAAACTCTATCCAGAAGAGGAAACGACTTTTGACAAACCACCCAAGCTCAGATCCGCCCCTCCTTTTCAAGAACCCACCCAAACAAATCTCCTCTCCGAGGCCAGTGTATCTTTGAACCTACTCTCCCGAAAGAACCAGCTCCTTCCCCCGGAAGGTCGAGACCTCCTCACCGAACGACCCGGTCCTTGAGTTAGGGTTATCATGTCGAGCCATGGGGTCTCCGACTGCGTGGCCTAGATTCAATGCCAACTTTCCTTCGACCTCTTGGGGCCTTCGTAAGGAATGCCGGCGATCATCGGTTCGATGATCACAGACGGAATCTGCTTGATGAAGGGATGAGCTATCCGCTAAGGTAAATAACCATTTCTTTATTTTTATGTCTTTTCGTTCTTAATTGGATATCCGGATCCGACTTGAATATTGTTTGGACATATCTCAGCCAATGTTGTCTTCTTGGACGTTTGCGTCCAAGACACATAAATGGGGAAAGCAGGAAGATTTCATGAGACAAGAAATCAATATCTTTGAAATCGACTTGGCTCGAGAAAGAATCGATCACGAAGACGCTTCTTCACACCATCAATGGCCTTGGTGAGACTTAGATCGAGCCAAGATGGACTCAAGACGTCGACGATGAACTAGGGCCATGAGGATGGGTGGCCTCATCCGGCCCACCAACAAACTTTAACTAATCGAACGGAATTGGTCGAAGAAAACTTGCTCCTGAAGGCCAAAAATGAGGAGTTTTCTTCGGCCAACCGAAGCCTGGCTATTCAAGTTGGCGAGGCTCAATCAAAGGCCCAGGACAAAGAGCGGAGACACAAGAACAAACGCCACAAACTTCGTCATAAAATGAAGGAGCTTGAGGGAAGAGGTCCTCTTCTGACCAAAGAGCTCAGAAAGAAGATACAGGCAGAATATAGGGATTCGGACGAGCTTAACGTCGAGGTCATGAAAGTCTACTCGGAAGGCTACGAAGATCCGCTGAGAAAAAGAAAAGAAAAAAAACTGTTTACGCTTCAACTGGATCCAACTTTGCTCAACTCCAAGACGAAGGTGGTGCTTGCAGTGTTCTTCCCGCTTTCATTCGACTTATGTAAAATTTATCTGTTTAAACTTTTTATGTTTTTGGGATCATTTTGAAATTTTATATATGGAGGTTGTCAATGTTTCTATATTGGTGTATTTTTGTTCATGAATGAATAGATCGAATGAATGTTTTAGTTTTCCTGATGAATCTGCAATTTCCTTAATTGTGAACTATGTTTTCGGTTAGTTTCTTGTCAATAATTCAATATCAGTAAAATGAACCTAAACAGTGAATCAGTTAAGACATATAATAGTTAATGTATGAGACGAAGTGAATTGAATTTCATGGACAGAATTTAACTTAACTGAACTAAAAGGACTGAACTCAACACTTAAATAAAATAAAGTAATACATACTCATCGGTTCCGAAGTGTGAGATCGGTCATTTGTTTACCACTCGGGGTGAAACAATTATATAAGGACCAAGATATAAGGATCAAGATATAAGGACCAAGATATAAGGACCAAGATATAAGGATCAAGATATAAAGACCAAGATATAAGGACCAATTGTGACCATTGACTTACCACCCTGGTAAAATCAATATAGGATCCTTTGTCTACCACTCGGGGTAGAACAACAAATGGGCTGCCATCGAATGGCCAGCGAGTCCTACCATACCTCCTTACACCATAGTGACCATAGGACAAATAGGACCAGGACCAATAGTGACCATTGATTTACCACCCTGATAAAATCAATATAGGATCCTTTGTCTACCACTCGGGGTAGAACAACAAATGGGCTGCCATCGAATGACCAGCAAGTCCTACCATACCTCCTTACACCATAGTTACCATAGGACAAATAGGACCAGGACCAATAGTGACCATTGAT
This sequence comes from Panax ginseng, assembly GCA_020205605.1. Taxonomy (NCBI): domain Eukaryota; kingdom Viridiplantae; phylum Streptophyta; class Magnoliopsida; order Apiales; family Araliaceae; genus Panax; species Panax ginseng. The sequence goes on along the minus strand of CM035143.1, from coordinate 1,504,450 downwards.
TTACCACCACGGTAAAATCAATATAGGATCTTTGTCTACCACTGAGGGGTAGAAACAACAAACGGCCGCCATCGAATGGCCAAATGAGTCCTACCATACCTCCTTACACCATAAGTGACCATAGGACAAATAGGACCAGACCAGCGGTGACCATTGATTTACCACCCTGGTAAAATCAATATAGGATCCTTTGTCTACCACACCGGGTAGAACAACAAATGGGAAACGCCATCGAATGGCCAATGAGTCCTACCATACCTCTTACACACCATAGTGACCATAGGACAAATAGGACCAGGATCAATAGTGAAAAAGTGACTTTTATTGATAATGAACAATAATATCTGAGACTTCGATGAATTAACTTGATCTTTATTGAAAGTATTTCCGAAGTCTGCCAGCATGCCAAGTGTTTTTTGATTTCGGAACCATCTAATGCCCTTAACCGATAAGTGTCCGATTTTGATACTTCGATCACTTCATACGGCCCTTCCCAGTTTGGCATTAACTTTTCCGTGTTACGAGGTGTGTAGAAGCTTGGCTTCTCCGAGGAATAAGTCTCTACTTCAATCTGAAGCTTGACTCCTTTGTTATAATGCTTAGCTACTTCTTCGTTGATAAGCGGACCGGTTTAAAAGTAGAGTCACCTCTCTCGACTTCTTCTAGCAGATCCAAATTGGCCTTCAGTCCTTTGTCATTGTATATTTCTTTGTATTGACTGACCCGAAGACTTGGAGATCCGATTTCGACAAGGACTAAGGCATCAGTACCATAGGCCAGTCGAAAAGGTGAATCCCCAGTGGTAGTCCTTGGTGTAGTCCTGTAAGCCCACAACACGTGTTGAAAGCGACTCCTCCGCCATCTTCCTTTAGCTTCATCCATCTGTGGCTTGATCCTGTTCAGACGTCTGTTGGTCACCTCAACTTGGCCATTTGACTGTGGATGAGCCACCGAAGTCTTCTTATGAATGTTTTAAACTTCGATCCCATGAGCTGGCGTTTGTTAACCTGATCCCTAGGCAATGGACCCAGTACGACTACCCCCCAGACAACAAGAGGTATAGGAGATAAAATTGAAATATAGCCTTTTGGTGGCTGATGTGGGATCGAACCATTTGGCTGACAAATATCCACATGAACCCTCTAAACAACATTTGCAGCTTCGGACGGTCGCCCGAAATTCCTCAATAGTAGGAGATGGGTCCAAAGTAGAATCGTGAAGTCTTTACGTCTTTGAATCCCATTCTTTCAAGAATATCATCGCTTAGAAGTGCTTTGTAGGTCAACAACTTGGGCTAAATAATTGTCACGTAATATCTTTGTGAACTTTAGAAGAACACACCGCGCCGGATGGAACCAAATGTTTAAGTAATGATGACGAAAAAGGTCCTTCGATAAAGATTCTCATCAATGAGAACAAAATGGACACTCTTGTACTTGGTCTTCTTTCACAAAGATCTCGATCCAAGAAATGACGCCATCTGTCGTTAAAGTTATAAGCATCTGTAGTGGCTACCGATAATGCACCTGCCGTGGTGGAATTGTTATTGTGATCGACTCTTAATAGCCTCGCTATATCGATGTCCGAAATAGAATATCCATCGTATGCAATGTCCACGAGCTCGCTTATCTTTGAAATCTGCAAGAACGGCTTTATCGGACTCTCACCGCTTTCCATCCGGAGTGCTGAACTTTAGAGGATTTCCCAGAAGACAAGTGCCTGATGGTGTGTGCCTTAATGGACTCTCGGGAGTGTGATTTCTAGATCTACTTGGTGAAACTTTCATCATTGTGGTGAGCCTTCGTCTGCTGCGACCATAATCCCAAGACCAATAGTATGAATACCCCTTCGGTCAATCAATCAGAAAATGGTCATTGGGTCTTCATCTACTCGCTCGACCATAATCCAGAAGACCAATAGTAGGCGGAATACCCTACTTCGGTCAATCAATCGGAAAAATGGTCATTGGGTGCTTCGATCCCAGGAAGGCCTCGAGACATGTCTTTAAAGTGTAGACTTCTTTCTAACTTGATCGATTCGTCGGTTTGACCACTTCGGTATAGGATTCTAAGCAAGATGCCTTTCTACCTTTTTCCGACCATGGTCGGTCTTCTTGGCGCAAAAAAAATCAATCTTCTTCCAAAGATCATCCCGGGATCTCGAACGAGAACCCTCGAAAACTCGCTTGGAAGCGATATCGGCGATGAGCATTCTTTGAAGGACCCAATCAATCCTCGACAGATACTCTATCGTTGTGTAGGCGAAGTCATAGCCATCGGTATCCTTTAGAGGTAATCGCTTACTACTCTTCTTCACCATGGATTCCGGCGTAGAAGCGCCTACAATTTGTGATTGAAAACTTCAAGAACACTAGAACACACGCCCTTCTAGCGCTTGATGTTAACGCCAGGATCTTTCGCCACGCCCCAATCACGTAAGACGCCCCGATCTGCGCAGACAAGATAAACACAGAACACTGTAAGCTTGAGCGGGCGGTTCCGTCGGGGATAATTTCAGCGTGAGAATTAGTATATGTGTTCAAGAGTTAACAATGGAGGAATTTTACATGCCAGTGTTCAGAGAGATAATAAATCTCGGTTGTGTGTATGTGAGAGAATATCAAAATCAAAATGTATGAGAACGTACCTCTCAGGCGATGGCTTCCTTGCTAGGTTATACTATCTTTTTTGGATTTCTTACACCCACTACTACCGACACCCTACGATCCGATGGGCTTCTTGAATCGTATAAGGTTTATCTACCGCTTTTGGTCATTGTTTTTCATCAATACCGGGCTATGATCCCATCCACATTAATGCATGACAGGAGCTTTGGTCAACTGTCATGCTTTTTAATCATCACAAGTCAAAGTAACAGATATTAAAATATTTAATTGGTCAATCCACTGGACCGACTCGGCCTTAAAGGTTAAAATGGATACAATATGGTGACCGGGACCAGTGACTTTCACGGATTAATAATAGAGGCCCAATAGATTGTTTATGTGAGTAGGCCCAATGTACCTGGCCCAAAGATAGGAAATATCACGACCCAACAATATTAAACAATATTAGGGTTCTAAATCTGATGGTATTGTGATTTTTTTTTTGTTATTTGAAAGTCAGTGAAATAAAAGAATTATTCTAAAGTTAAATTTTTGGAAGATGAATTAGATTAAATAATTTGATTATGTGAGGATTTTTAACGAAAAAATATATATTAATTGTGAGTTTTGCACAATTAATACATATTGATGGGAGAATTTTACAAAAAATAAAAGAAGTTAGAGAGTGAGTTTTGCAAAAATGATACAAGCAAGAGGGTAATATATGCATTTTAGTCGTGTGAATGAGAAGAGGGGACTTTAGTGCCCTATCAATTAAGTTGTCGAATCAAACAGAATAAAGAGTTGCTCGAATTCGACTCTGAAACATTAAATTTGTATTCGAATTCGAATTGTACATAAATTTGAATATTTATTACTTGAATTAGATCCGACTCGGATCAAATTATATTCAAACTACTTGTGAGCTTTAAATTCAAGTTCAAATTCGAGTGTTCACGTAATAACTAACTCTACAATAAATATAATTATAAATTGAATTTATTATTTTACTTGGAAATGAGAAAATGTATTTACTATTACACTTTAAAAATATAAAATCATATTTAAAAATAAAAATAAAATAATAATTATCATAATTTGATTTTATTTTGTATATATTTATAAGAGAATGTATCGAATATCTAATCGAATCTGTATGAATCGAGTATGTATCGAATCACAATTGAGAATTCGAGTAGTTTGAATCTTATACGAGTCGAATAATAATCTTGCTCAGATTCTACTCATATTTTTATTTGAACTATTTTTTATGCTCAGTTTTTGATCATATTATTAACAAATCCGAATCTCGCTCGTATTTTTTTGAATCGAGCTCGAATTGTTTAGTTCGTTTACAACCTTACTATCAGCCTTGTGTGTGTGACAACATATATTTAAAAGGCCTTATATCTTATGCTTGAAATGTCTGATAAGTTATAAGTTAAAAAATAGATATTAATATTTTAATAAGTAAATTTTGATATTTATACAGTTTGTGAGACCCATTTACTAGTCACGTGAGAGGACTTTATAAAATTATTATTTTTATTTGTAAAAATATTAATATCCTAACAAATAAGCACGTAGTCTAACTTTTTCTTTTTCCTTTCCTTTTTTGTGCATTAAATATGGAGTACTCAACTTATAATTTATTTTAATTAAATTGATATAAACACTAGTTTTCAACTTGTTTTTTAAAATAAGCTAGTTGAGACAAACACGAATAATCCCTCTAGCCACAAAAGGATGGTTTAAGGATAAATTTCATATAAATGGAAGTTGTCAATTAAGAAGAGAATATACATCTACTTTTTATTTTGCCCTTGTATTGATGTGTGTGTGTTAATTGCTTTAATTAACTTTTGGGTTTGTGAAGAAAGAATAAATAAATTTAAGCACTTATTGTTTGGCTAAGATATATGACCAAGAGTAAATTAATCAAAGTAAATTTTTAAATAGTTGATTTATATAGTTTACATATACTTTTGAGGACAAAGTTCAAGTTATCTTTTTGGGACGAAAAAAGTAATAAATAAGAGTAGTACAAGTTTTATCTTTTAATTTAGACATAAAGATTATACCATATTTATGTATAATGTTAGGTAATTATTCAAAAACTGTCTAATTTACCTCAACAAAACAAATAATGAAGTGTAGTGGACCTTTTTTAAGCCCCCAATTTTAGATGCAATATAAGTACAAGGAATCATCACACAATCACAACAATAACTATAACGCCTTGGAGTATGTCAAAAGCATCCCTTGATAAATTATGAGAAATTACACTTTTATGTACTCCATATATAAAGGAAGAAATAACTCAGGAAGCAATTGTAATTCAGTTTTCCTTTCCATTTCACATGAAAGATAGTTCAAAAATGAAGCTCAAGTACATAAAAGTATTTTGGAGATGAAAGGTCTACCATGGGTGCTCATGATGCACATTTTCACCACTCATTTATCTACAGTCGTAACATGCAATTACACATGTTGGCAACCTTGCTTGCTAATCTTCATCCATAGAAATCTTTTGCTTCTTCCACTTGTATGCAGCTTCCAAAATCTTGAGATTTGGGGCCTGGGTTTCTTCAGGGAAGAGGTAGTCTATATACTCCTCATACCTGCAAATTTATGTAATTAACATTAACAATCCTCGATAAATAAACTCAGAATGGATAGAATAAAGCTGGAAATGAGGCATATGAACACGTAGGTTAAAACATTAGAAATACAGTAAAAGGTAACAGTTTTGAGGTGAGAAAAAAAAGACTGAATTTGTTAGTCAAGCCCGTATAACAACTTTTAGGAGAGATCGTCTAGTCTGTATTCACGTGTCTGCAAAGGCATGTCCCGTATCTTAAGGTCAACAAAAAAATCAACACTCTAGCAAGTCTAGGAAGAGGGAACATATAAATTCAAAAGATGAGCATACCCGGCAGGACCATCATCAGTATCTATTTGCCTTCTCTTCTTGAGCTTTTTCGGCAGCTTTACACGCACTAAGCTAACATCCCCAAGCTCGCCAAAACTGCTCTCCAGGTTTAGCCATTCTTCCAATAACATGGCCCTTTCCTCTTTAAGGTCAGGAGCTGATGTTCTGAAGTAGTTAATGGCACTCTCAAAAACCCCTGATGCATCAAACAGTACAAGAAGTTAAGTTCCCATAGGATACAAGTGTATAAGGTTATCCACAAATAATAATATTACAGAAACACTAATTGTAACAATATCAGATAATTTACTTCTAGTATTCTTAAGGCATTGCAGCTGCTGCTGACGAAGAGATTCCTGAACTTCATCTTCAGGTAAGTCCGACCCCTGCTCATCCTCTAACATAGCAGATGCCTCAAACTTTGCAAAACTAATCCAAACCTTCAAGTGCTTCGTGCGTTCTAAAAGCCTCTCGTAAAGCAGTCTAGTTTTTTCAAATTCACCCTCTGATATCTCAAAGTCGATATATGCCTGTCATCAAGTGAAGAGAGTTAAATCTGATCTGAAAACAACTTCAACCATATATTAAAGAGCATAGACATATCAATCGCACCAAACTTTGAAAAACACACTCGTATTTGTACCTAGCCCCTCGTTTAGCTTGTAACTTAGCTTTCAGTAAAAATTAACATAACAGACAGAAAATGGCCGACAAAAGTTCAAAAGAAAAATTGCATGAGGCAGCAAATTTGTTCTGATGAAATCATTTGTTGTAATATATATACATATGATCAAATAACAAGGATGAGGTCAGGACAAAGAATAGCTATGAATCAGGACATAATAATAAATTGCCAACTTAAGAAGCTATTTAACAGAAATCCATGTTTCAGTTTTTCTCATGTAAATTAAATAGTGAACAGTTACCTTCCATAACAATTCTGGCATATCCAGTGCAGGTTGAGCAATTGCAAGCTCAAAAATAGCTCTAGCTCGATCAGTTTCACTCAAAGATCTTTCCAACTCAGCATACTTGCTCCAAGCATAGCAATTTTCTGGTGACCACTCCAAGTACTTTTCATAAAGCTTTCGCAACGGTCTATGTTACCAAGTTCAAGCTCAATTTCAATGTACTTCTTAAATATCTGTTGGTTAACATCATAGTGATAAGAACAAAACAAAACTCCAGAAACAGAAGGAAGAGGGGGGGGGGGTTGATACGTAAAGTGTGGAACTTCAGAAGAATTATAGAAAATAGTAATTAAATCAAAGCTTAACAATTAAACTTTACAATACCTTGTCTTTAGGAGCCTTCCCAATTGCTTGTCCAAGGATTAGTCGTGCACCCGTGAGATTTAATTGCCTTATCTCAAACATGCCAACAACCAGATTTTCGCAAATGAAAATTGATTATGGGGAATCAACTTGAGACATTCCCTGCCCAAAATACAATTAAATGAGAAAACTCCTAAAAAATGGAGGAATATTTGGTACGGTGCAAGACAACAGAATTTTAATATTGCAAAATTAAATAGGAGCTCAGACACGAATTCTGCACAAAAGAGTCGTGTGGTGTTTGATCATGTTATTTTCCCATAAGAGGTAGAGAACATACTATTAAGCCAGTAACTTGGAATCATCTCTTCCATGCTAATTTAACAACAGACACCGAAATCACATTTTAAAAAAAAGATATTTACACATGGGAAATGTGGTAGTTCTACAAGACTCTCCTTACATGAATAGTAAATGAGACCCACATTCATGGGAGCAAAGCCATGTGAAAATATCAAATTTATCTTGTGAAAATAACAATTCCTGGAAAAAAAACAAATTTACACGCCAGCAAGGTAACTCAGAGTTCCCGAACTAAGTCCAATATCTTTTAGTATTTTATCTGTAGAAATCTATCTAGTCAAATTTAGACTAGAAGTTTATGAACTTGGCTGATACATATATAAATGTAACAAGCTGCAATATACAACATTATTTTTAAAGTTTCAGAGCCTTGTTCTCCCTTCTTTGGGCTTGAAATTTTTAGCGCAATAGCTTCTGGAAATTAACACTTCGTGTTATGATTTGCAGTATTTGACCAGAGTTTATTCGGTCCATCACTTCTTATAGTAGAGGGGGATCTAGATGGCCTATCCAGATTAGCTGCATACCCCACCCCTAGGAGTTAGGACTCCAACGTGAGGCCAACCCACTATTGTTTTCTAGCTTAGTTCTGTGTTACACAAATCCATTTTCTCTCATATAAGCCAACCCCAGCAACCTAGTTTATGCTTATCTATCCTAGATCAAATAAGCAGTACCACAACTTATTTGTCCACTTTCTCTTTCCTTCTATCCTTTCTATGCAAAATATAAATGTTGGCCTCTATACAGCTATACCAAATACCATCCCTATACCACATCTAGCCAAGCTTCAGGGCATTTTATTGGCATCTTGGTACTTCTTCAAATAAGTTCTACAATAAAAGAGGCACGTAAGAGATCTATTCAAAAGTAAAGTTTACTGTTATAGGGATTCATTACTTTTTCCTCAACATCCAACCATATCTGCATAACTTTTATCACAAACCGGTATGCCATAACAACAAGGCACATTCGCACCAGCCTTTGCTTTAGCTCCAGTAGCCTACCGCCCTTTGAACATCGTACATTGCTCATTAGCAGGCTCATCTGAGCTAATCATCTTTCAGCATAACCCAACTAGCTTAGTTGTAAACTTTTGAGTTGGAAAAGTATAAAGCCTTGTTAAATTGTATGGTTTTCAAGACAGGAAACATGAAAAATCTATTTGGTTCATGGAGGTTCCTTATTTAAGGCGACACTAATATGAGTTCCTAGGTTAGTCTTGTTACTAAGTTCAGTTACAAACTTCTTAAATCCATATAGTGGGAAAAAAATTGTGAGAAATCAATCTAATATCATCTTGTTTTTGTATCTTTTAGCAAGTGAATGTCATTTCATAGTTCATACATGTCTTCCTAAAGAATATATTGTGGTATAACCCAATATTAATATATGTCCATATACCACTAGTCAAAATTGATGACTCTTACATAATTTATCATTTTTAATATATTACCTGTATACATCTCTAGTGCGGTCCATATCCTGTGCATCAAGTTCCTCATATAAAGCATAATTAATCCTGAAAATCATAACAACTGGAATCAATCAGCATCAACTAAACCCACAATCTTTATTATTAACCTATAAACAATCACATTATACTTTATACTTACCATAGGTAAATATATCGCTGCCAATAGCGCTTCTCTTCAGCTGGAGGAACATTAGCAATTGCTCTTTCATAAACCTCCCTGACCCGCTCCTTATTACCAACACTTTCCTCCAATCTAATGTAGTCAAACCACGAATCGTAATTTAACGGATTCTTCCTCACTTCATCCTCATATTGGAACCTCCTCTTCCCCACTATAGCATCCTCTATCCCCTCCCTATCACCATACTGCTTTTCGAACGCTACAAATTTCCTATATAAATCTTCTGCCCGTCCCTTCGGTATATGATCAAGGGCAAACTTATAAATACACCTTGCCCTCTCCGTCTCCTTACACTTCTCCTCAAACTCTGCAAATGCAACAAACAAACTCTCTGCCTCCTCATCATCTGCCAACTTATCAATCGCCCTCTCATAACAATTCCTAGCCCTACCAATCTCCCCATTCTTCATCTCAAACTTCGCAAAACGAATCCATGATGAAACTTTCGGCTGACACTGCACAAACCGTTCAAAAATGGCCCTTGCTCGTTCAATTTCATTGTATCTCAGCTCAAACTTAATGTAGGAAAGCCAAGCCTGCTGGTCTGGTTCCCAACCCATCCACCTTTCGAAAATTTGCCTTGCACCGGCTACATTCCCCAAAATTTCCTCCATGTGAATGTATTTATACCATAGTTGATCAATCCTGGGCAACAATGTGACGGCTCTATCCCACACGTTCCTGGCATGGTTAATGAATTTGTTCTTCATTTCGACATCGGCGTACTTCAGCCACATAGTGTGGTCTCTGTAATCGACGTCTAGGGCTCGTTCCCAGATCGAACGAGCTCGACTGAAGTCCTTTTGAGACTCTTCCCATTTTGCATACTTCACCCAAACGCTCTTGTTCCATCGAACACGGCGGATTAGGTCTTCGAATTCTTTGCGCTTGCGTAGGCGGTAGTCGGCGAGTTCGGTCGAATCTGTAATTTTCTGCTTTGGCGGCCGGATTTCGGCTTCCTGACGCTCTCGTGCTTCCCGGAGTATTTGCTCGGCGGTGATTTGGATGGGAGCTGGGGTTTTGTTCTTAACCCTAGTTGGGCGCGGGAGTTTTACCTCCGTTTCCTTGCGAGTGAGATAGCCCAGTGCTGGGTCTGAATCCTTTGCAGAAGCCATTGTTAATTGAGAAACAAACAGAATTACAAAGCTTTAAGACGATGGAGATGTATAGATGGATATGTAGAGATCTAAGGGAGAGACTGAATCGAATATGAAGTTTTTACGAAGAACAATACTGAAATTAGGGATTAGGAGAACAAAGAGCCTGTTTTACTGAAGGCGACCCGAGATGACGGGCAAGAGCCCATCTTCTTTTCACAGGAATCGGAGCGGGTCTAGTTTGGTATTATACCCGTTTAGAACTATTATATGCATTGGGCCCTAAGCTGCAATTAGGCCTACGAAACTTTAGGGCAATAGATTTGCAACTTTTGGTAGCTATAAAAATTTCAATACTCACATCTCAAATTGTCAAACCCAACAAAATTGAGTAATCACTTGATTAGATGATTTTGAGTGTGAATTTATAATATTATTACGTTATTTGTTAATATTAACCCTCTTGTACGATCCTAGTTTATATTTTGATGATTAAATATTGTGTTATGTTTTAAAATTTAAATTTAAATTTAGCTAAATTTTACTTGAACTTTATTAAATTTGCTTACTCTGAGACTATTTGTAACGTCTTTGTATATTTTTGTTAAAATTCTTCTAGATATCGTGCTAACTTAATCCTTAATACTTACTCCCCCATCCTCAAAAAGATGTCTTAAAGTACTTTTTTCCTACAAATTAAAAAAAATTAGAAAAAGAAAGTAAAAAAAAGTTTCAAATTTATTCTTGACCCCACAAGATTACATAAAATAATGATATCTTTAATAAATAAATAAAAAATTAGGGAACTCCACTAAATAATATACTTACTCTTTATTTTATATACCTATTATCATTTTTTAAAAACACAAAAAAGGGTACCTTAAGCCATTATTTTGAGAACGGAAGGAGTATTAGTTATTACTCCCTCCGTCCCATAGTTATAGGTTGATTTTTCATTTTGAGATGTCCCAATATATAGGCTACTTACTATTTATAAAATTTTGTTGGTTCATTGTTTTACTTTTATGCCCTTATAATAAATATTCAACCATTACTCTTTTTTTGAAAAAATTACATTCAATGTCATTATTTTTATCACTACATTTAATGTTGTTATATTTTCTTTGGTTAAAGTTATATGGTTATGAACTTTAATGGTAGTACACGTCAATCAATGAAGTTGAGAGTATAAGGAGTAATTAACTTATTCATTAATTCCATATTAAGGGGTATATGTGGAAAATTATGTTAAAAATTGCCACATAAATTGATTTTCTTAAACTATGTGCCAAAAGAAATCGGCCTATAACTATGGGATGAAGGGAGTATTAGCAAGGATTGTCACCACATTATATTCTTTAAAAATCAAACACCAATTCCAATTGGACATGATATGCATGAAAGAAAATTGTAATACTTAGTAAAAAAATTATGTCTAAATTATTCAAAAATACTTCAGCATTTGTTTGGTCATTCATTCATTTGTGCACAAAAAAATTGGAGCTTGCTCGGTGTATGTATTGGCTCTATTCTACCATATAGATTCCTCTTTTTTTCTTCATTTGCAACATATATGTATGCATGAACCCGATTGCATTGACATCATGCGGGTGGGATCCACTGTATATGTTTACGTGAGTCAAAAATACATGTTTAATTATTTTCTCTCTTTCTGTTGGCCTTTTCTCTGTGTTCGGATCCACGTTCTCCTGAAAAAATTTCGACCTCTTTTACCTTTCAATACAAAAGGTAAGAGTATCTTATATCTGCCTCCTTAAGCTTGGCTTTATCAAGAGAATATTGGTTATTTGATTAAAATTTTATTTCTTTTCCATTCCAAACTTTCCTCATCAATGTAAAGGAAGGAGCATTTGGGATTCCTTAGATTTGTTATAATCTCGAGTTCATGCCATCATTCACTTTTTTTTATCTTTTTGTTTTTGTTTTTGCATGATTTATTGAATCTTGATTGATTTCTCATGGTAGTTATATAAAAATATACATGTCTATATATAAATATGTTATATTATATAGAGAGAGAAGAGAAGAGAAGAGACGAACATTAGGTACAGACACATGGACATTATTGCATAATTTTATCTTGTCTGCAATCTGAAGAACATGTAGCTGTAATTGGTTGTCAATTATCATGTGGTTTTGGGGCTGAATAAGAAATTTGGACACACTTTGTGCAGGCATAAGTTGTAGATAGAGTCAGTTGAAGAAATTGACATCTTAAAGAAATTACTAATCAATTTCATGCCATGTTTTCAGAATTTTGTTACAAATCTATCCACCACAAACGAAATCCAGGAAAAAATATTGTGCTTGATAAATCATTGAAAGTTTGATAATAATGTGGATTTTGGGCATACCACCCACAGTGGACAAACATCTCTCATCTGGCTGTTGTGTTGGTATTATTAGTCTACTCTCTTCTTTTGGTTCTTGCATGAAATAGAACTAGACATAATTGATTTGCTGCTGCCTCTGCCTCTGCCTCTGTCTCTGCCTCTTATAATGAAACTACTAAAAGATGTACTAATAACTACCTTAACTGATTTTGTAATTTACCTTGTGCAGTTATTGTAGTTCAAATGGATAAATTCATGTTTTGGCTCTTGTACCTTATGCAAACTACCTTGAATCTGGAGTAGAGATGACAAAACATGGGTGGAGGGAGGGAGTCGATGAAGTCCTTTAGGATTCACATTGATCCTGAAAAAGAAGAGGAGCTAAAATCGATACAAATAGGTAAATATTTCTCAGCTAGCTACCTATGTAATGTCACCATTTACTAGAACAATCTCCATGATTGTAAATTTGACCATCATTGACATGTATTCTGTTACATCTCAAGCTATTCAACTTGGCTGACAAGATTTTACAATGTCAGAACTATTGAGTTTGCAAGTTTCCTGTTAATTGCAGAAAGCGAAAACAAAGTGAACAAGATCTTGAAGCTTATCAAGAATATAAACCAAGGGAACAGAGAAGCGAACCTAAAGAAGAAGTCGGAACTTTATCGACTCATTGATGATCTTCAGAAACAGCACCAATCAATTTATGCTCTTTATGATAACCTCAAGGGTGAGGTAAGGAAAAGAGTTGTAGGCAGTAAAGGCGATGGTTCTTCTGGAAGCTCTGATGATTCATCGGATGAGTTAATTTCTAGGAACAACAATCAATTGAATAGGGGCCTTCAGAAGGTTAAGGATGGGCATAATAAGAAACTTGAGATTTCAGATTCAGAAGATTTGTACCTCAAGGATAAACTGACCTCGAGTAATGAAGTAGTAAAGCAAGCCCCAAATTCGAAATCTGTATCACCTTTGAGGGGTGTACAAGAGCCTGGGAAAACCATAGAATATCTAGCAAATGAAAATGAGGATACCCCGAGTTCAGGAGAAAAATTCGTGGATGAATCTAGCTTTTTGAAGGAGAAATTTCTGTCTCTAAGCAAAGCACATGAGGTTCACAAGAGGGAGACAACAGCTCAGATAAAGGACTTGGAGGGCCAGGTATTTATCTTGAAGCATGAATTGGAAACCTTGGGCTCTGATAACACAGAATTAAGGGTGCAACTCGAATGTAAAGAAACTGAAGCCAAACAACTGGGAGAAAAAACATTAGACTTGCAAAATCAAATTTCTGAACTTGATGCAACATTTAAAAGGAAAGAAGATCAACTTTGTGCCACGCTGAAGGCATTTCAAGACAATGAGAAGCATTCGATATCTAAAATAGATAAGTTAGTGGCACAGGCCAATAGTATGCAATCTGAGTTGGATAGTTTAGATGCTCAGAAAGGCGCATTGGAAGAGCAGTTAGACCATGATAAAAATGAAGGATCGGTTATAATCATGGGTCTAACAGACAGGATAGATGTTTTGCAACATGAATTGGAGTCCCTACGCAGCAAGAGAACTGATTCTGGGTCTCAGCTTGGGAAAGAATCTCAAGAAATGTCAGACGGCCTTATTCAGGTACAAGATGTTAAAGGAGAAGTACTAAGCAAGACTCTAGGTGAACAGGGAACATTGGAAACTGAGGATTTAAAATTGCAGGCAAAGGACCTTGAACGGGAGGTGAAGTATCTTAACAGCCAGAAAAGAGCTTTGGAAGAACAGATGACTAGCATGGAAAATGAGGCCAATCAGTCGAGGGTTGAAAAGGAGAAGTTGCATGCAAGAATTCTTGAATTGGAGAAAAGACTAGCGGAAAGGGAAGATGAGTTTTCAATCATGCAAAAGATGATTGAGGCAGGCGGGAATAAAATGTCTAATGAGATTACATCCTTAACAACGCAGGTTAAAAGTCTCCAGCAGGATTTGGAATCTTTGCAGACTGAGAAAAGTTCATTAAGTTTGCAGATTAAGAGATTGCATCAAGAGTCATCAAAGAATCTGGTTAGGTTGGAGAAACAGAACTCTGAGTTGACAAAAAAGTGCAAGATCAGCAGAGAACACTGATAGAAAGGGAGCTAATCATGAACAAGTTAAACGAAGAACATAAACAATGTGAAGGAAAGTTAATGGAACTCAAATTGAGTGTCCAACTGGTGGAAAAAAAGTTTGAAGAAGTATCGGAAGATTTCCGTAAGAAATTTGAAGATGATCTTCGCATTATGAGCAGGAGGATTCGTGTTGCTGAACAGTTGCATGTTGAGAGCAAAGAATGGTACCGAAATACAAGAGAAAAGTACGAGCAAGATAGCAAAGAACTGGTAGTCTCGCTGAAGAAGATAAAGGACATTTCATTGTCTACAAACGATATGCTGACTGCATTAGACACAATGACCCTGAAATTTGAGGACAGCAGTGTACATTTCATGAACAGAATCTCCAAAGTTTTTTGTGAACTAATTTTAGCAAAGGACTGTGCCAAGAGGAAAAACAAAGCAATAACACACGCCAAGGATGATCTAGATACTCTGTTGGCTCAACTGAATGATAAAGAAGCACAAGTATTGGGGTTTAGAGAAAGAGTTTGGAAGTTAGAGAATAAGGTGAGGGAAGTGGAGAGGATTGTTCAACAAAAGGAAGAGGGAATGGTGAGCCTCGGAGAGGAAAAGAGGGAAGCCATACGACAATTATGCGTGTGGATTGATTATCACCGCAGTCACTCTCATCATCTCAAGAAATTGCTCAATGATGTTACAAAAACAAACCAGAAGAATGCAGCTTAAATAAGATGATCCTTAGCTAATTTTGAAGCTTAGACAATTATGCCTGTGTGTGGATTGGCCATTCATTATAATTTACACTTTGTTTTAAATTAAATGCACCTTAAATAAAATACACACTACTCTATATCATTTTCTTGCCAAACATTCACCTGAAAATATATCTTTCGATCTCTATAATGTGAAAGTCTCACTAAATATTTCATACACTTGTATTTTTTGATAAATATTAGTATATTAGACTAAAATATAATAAAGAGTGTGTATTTTATTTTTTTGCTAAAAAATATATGATGCATTTAATTTAAAATAAAATTTTTAAGTGTAAATTGATTTTAGTATTAAATTTCAAATTATAAATTGAAGTTTAGTCGTATTATGTAACATTCTATTTTACTTTCATTATGAAAGTCAAAGAAAGTTCCAATACAACACCGAACAAGGAAAAGGGAAAGCTGTACAAAATTTTGAAAATGGTTCCTTCTTTTCATGCACTAATTACATCAGTTAGTGTACAAAATTGGAATAAAACAATACAGGGACAGCCTTCATGTACAATAGCCACCCTGGCATCATACAGTCGAATAATTGTCCAATAATGTAGCATATTTTACGCTTAAATAAAATATAAACTATCACATATTTGATAAATTTACATTATTTATCTACGTGTAAATTTATCAAAATACGCATAGTGTATTTAAATAATTTT
Organism: Panax ginseng; assembly: GCA_020205605.1. Classification (NCBI taxonomy): domain Eukaryota; kingdom Viridiplantae; phylum Streptophyta; class Magnoliopsida; order Apiales; family Araliaceae; genus Panax; species Panax ginseng. Next base: position 1,488,624 of record CM035143.1, on the reverse strand, counting down.
GTGTGATAACAGACTTCTACTATTTACCGTTCAAGTTATAAAAATATATCTGTATGTCTATAATCTATCTTTACCGATGCCCTACTAAAATATAACAAGACAATTATCGGATTATTTAAATATGGTGATTCGATAGTCCAATAATTTTTGTTTTTTACTTAATATTCTCAAAAAACTGATTTAATGATTTAAAGATGAGTTTTTTAATAATTGAACATGAGTACTTTACAATTTTATTTATTTGTATTTTTATTCTCTATTGGGGTCAAACTATAAATAGATAAAATTGTAAAGCACTCGTGTCTAATTTTCCGAGTTTTTCTTCAAAAATTAAGTTTTTCCCAAAATTTTAGTAGACATTTAAAGTTAGAATATATCTTTTATTACTAAGAATTAAACAAAAATTAAAAAAAAGAAGATAAACTTAAATTACCTGCCGTTCAAATATAGTATTATATTTAAAACTTATTTATTAAGCTTGTAATAGAAATAGAAGAAATGTATGAAAGGTATTTCTGTAATAAATAGAAAAATCTGAGGGGATTAATAAACAGAAGAAGCTCCAAAGATTCCATCTTCAGTAGGAGCCTAGGAATGAAAAGCTAGAAATGCGGTATAAGTCGCTTTGAGCGCTCTAAACCAGACAAAACTACTAGTAATATAAGTATATATCCTTTTTAGATACTTGTTAACAACTCATTATTTGATTTGTTATTACTCTGCTGATTCTCTTTCCTCTTTCTGTTCATGTTCACACCTCAATTTTGAGATTTTTGGATTATTCCTTCGAGCTCTGATCATCAGGTAATTCGTTGATTTATACTTTTGTTGTTGCTCTTTGTTGATTCTGAAATTATTTGCATTAGTATAATCTCAGTTTGATTTGTTATATACTATATTAGCTCCAGTTATGTTCAGCTGTAGTTGAATTACTGTAAGGATTTCTGTTTAAAACGTTAAATTTTGAGGAGGTTTTTTGACTTCATGAAGCTGTAAGCACTGTTTCTAAAGTTTGGATTTGATTGAACTGAACGATTTATCAGTCTTCGTTTGCTTGATGTCTTCTTATGTTGATGATTGAATCAAATTCCTTTTTGTCAAATTTTTAGGAGTTTGAATCGATTAGATCAAGCTTTTAAAAAATCATCTCAGATTTAATCTATATTGCTCATTTGTTTGGTTAGTTCTTTGTTTTCGAGGTTTTTGACCAATTCAGACTATGTTGAAGCTGTATATTTATAATCATTAGCAAATCTCTCTCCTTGAAGCTTAAATGAATCCAATTAGAAGTCCTTAATTCAAATTATAAATGATATATCAATCTCCGTGTTTTCATTTTTCCTTTTCTGGTGCTGGTAAGATATTTATGTGTAATATTGAATCATATTCATCCTTTGTTGAAAGACAAACACAATTATTCAGTTTTATATAATTCCGAGTTTGTTGAGCTTAAAATTGTAATTAATAAATGTCTTCCTTTTCAGCTTTGAAATTATGAAAACAGTATTGAGTGAATATTTGTTGTAGTGGTGATAACATCTTTCGTTGCCACCGTGGGTTTATCTCATCTTATAATGAGTGACGAGAGAGAGAGACATAATAAGAATGATGTTATGACTAGTAATGAAATATTTACTCATATAACAGATCCTTACAAAAAGAACAGATCACTGGCTCCATGTTAAATTTAAAGTGATTCTGAGTTAGGGAGCTACAGGTAAGAATTTTATTGCTAGAATATTAAAATGTCTTTCTTTTTTTGAAATATACTGATAGAATGTCCTTCAAAGCTGTTTCTTATCAAAATCATGTGTTTATGATCCACTCAGAAATGGTCCACCTTGTTGGTGGACCAAACCTAAATTAAGTAGCAACAATTTTCAGTAAATGATATGCTTTCGTGTGATATATTTTTGCTTTCTTTTCAAAGTGCATGTTTTACATCAAGGACAATCTAATATGTACTTTTATTTATTTTGTTAATATTACATACCCCTTTGGTTCGTTCCAAAAGGAGAGTTATTTTTATTCTCAACTCGTGTTAAGGTTTGGTGAGGACTGGTTCTCATTTTCTTTGATGTTTTCTTTTTCAAACATAAATTCAGGTCTTAATTTATTGTTTAAAATAAAGAATATATGTTGAAGTTTACTTTGATAAACTTGAACATGCTAAAAAAGACCCACTTTATTACGCAGAAAGTATTAAATGTCGTAGCATGTGTCTTGGTTTCTGATGCAGCGAAAAATTATGAAATACTATTTTCTCCCTTTATTTCAAGTTTAAAAATCTTAATTGATCTTATACTACGTTTTATCTTCCTTTTTTTCCAAGTATAATGGATAGTAGAAAACAAGTGTAGCGGATACTCACAATCTGTTTGAAATTCAAAAACTAGCCGTTGTAAACTATGCGTTACACTTATTTCAGCTTTATAATAGATTTTCTAAATGCAATGTGTGTGTGTGTGTGTGTGTGTGTGTGTGTATATATATATATATATATATATATATATATATAAAGAGGCTTCTTTCTGTCCATTTAGTTTTAAAAGTATGTCTTTTCAATCTACGTAGCAGAGTTAAGGTCGATAGTAATCAAGGTTGAGGCTGCATTTTTCGATCTGTGATTAGTACTTGGGATGAATAGTACCCTATTCTGATGCACAATTGAGAAAATCGCCGAGAACTCCAGCAAGAAGATGACAAAGCATCGCTGGCGAGAATCAATAAAGTCCATTTTTAGCAGTCACATTGATCCTGAAACAGATGAGGAGCTGAAAGGAACTAAGATAGGTATGTACTTCTCTGACACAGAAGATCCTATGTGTCGATTATTACCACAAAAACATTTCATAGTTTTCATTTAATTTGAACTAGTGTTGTATCGTGTACGTTAAATTGTGTTTAATTTTTCAAGCAAGCTCTATTTTTATTTTTTGGGTAAAGAAACTTGAAAACTAAATATAAGAAAAATGCCCTGAAATTGATTTGGTTGTAGCGGAATTGTACGATCTATCCCCACATCAATTCATCACCTAGCAATAAGACGTGTGTGTGTAGGCGCATTGATAAGCATGTTGGACCACTGCAACACCTAAAAGGTTAACCTATTAGGTTGAGGCTCTAACATACTTATTAACCCATCTACACTCTTGAATTTATCCAATGTGAGATTTATGTGAAATATCCCAACAATCTCCACCTTTCACTTGAATACCCATCACAAATATCATACTAGAGTATTCACCATTTTTTTAAGCACACCTTCTTTGAATCCTTCAAGAGTTTTGCTCGACTCTAATACTACTTCGCCACGCCCGATTCAAATACTTCACCTTTGAGTTGTTACTTGTGCCCATCGAACCATGGGCTCTGATACCATTTTGTAGCGGAATTGTAATCCATCCCCACATCAATTCATCACCTAGCAGCGCACACCTGTGTAGACCTGCCCAATAAGCATGTTGAACCACCTCCTTACCTAAAAGGTTAACCTATTAGGTTGAGGCTCTAACATACTTATTAACCCATCTACACTCTTGAATTTATCCAATGTGGGATTCATGTGAAATATCCAACAGTCCGGTTTTTAAGCATGGGATCTCACCGTAGTAGGCCTGAAAAAGCGTCCGTGTTAAAGTAAATTAAGAAGATATTAGTTTGGTATGGTAGCTTATGGTATTCAAGTTTTTTTATAGTATATCTAATTAATTACTGAAATCCTTCTTTTGGCAACCTTTTTGTACATCTTTTGTTGCTTATCAGCAGGAGAATTTTGCTAACTGAGCACTAATTACATTCTTACATCTCACACTGTTGTTTACCCTAGAAACTTTAGCAGAAATACATCTTATATTCAAATTTGCCTGTTAACTGCAGAGATCGAAGACAAAGTTCAGAAGATCTTGAAGCTAATCAAAGATGAAAATGGAGATGAAATCACAGAAGAAAACTCAAACAAGGAGCCACTTGTTGAATTGATTGAGGATTTTCACAAGCATTACCAGTCACTCTATGATCGCTATGATCACCTTACAGGAGAGCTGAGGCAAAAAGTTCATGGTAAAAGAAAGGACTCTTCTTCTTCATCCAGCTCAGATTCAGATTATTCTCCAAGAGTAAAGAGCAGTAAAAATGGTAAAGTGGCAGATGGAATTAAACATGAACTTGAAACTGCAAATCTAGAGATAGCTGACTTGAAGAGCAAGCTGAATGTTGTAACTGAAGAAAAGGAAGCATTAAATTTAGAATATCAGGCTGCTTCTCTGAAAGTACAAGAATCAGAGGAAATAAAAAAAAAATTGACTGTTGAAGCTGCAAGGTTGGAAGATGAGAATTCTGATATTTTGGTTGCTAATAGTGAAATGAATGTGAAGCTGCAAAGTGCCACCGAGATAGAAGCTGAATTGAACCAGAAGCTGGAAGATGTTAATAACAAAATGAGCACTTTAATCTTGGAGAACGAGGCAGCAGCGAATACTATTGAAGAGGGAAATAAAATTAAAGATGATTTAAGAGCAAGTGCTGCTCAGTTAAAAGATGAGAAAGAAGTGCTACAACTAAAACTTAATGCTATTAAGGGGGAACTTTCTACAATGAAGGATAAACTAGAATCTGTAGAAGGGGAGGTAGGAAAGCTAAGCCAGGCACAGAAAGCTGCCGAAGAAGAGAATAATTCACTATCCTCAAAAGTTTTGGAGCTCTCAGAAGAGATTAAGCTGGGACATAAAAAAATCCAAGAACTCATCACTGAATCAAGCCAGTTGGTGGAGAAATTTGATGACAGAGAGAGGGAGCTTTTGGCACACAAGGAAATGCATGAAGCCCACAAGAGTGAAGCAACAGCCCGAATGAGGGATTTGGAACTCGAGCTGAATTCATTGCACTCACACAAAAGTGAAATGGAAAAGCAAAAAGATGATGAACTCTCCGCTCTTTTGTTGAAACTTGAGGACAGAGAGAAAGATGCATCATCTCAGTTAGAACGTCTGACAGCAGAAAGATTCATTCTCTTAGATGATATTAAGCTGGCACAGGACAAAATCCAAGATCTAGTCACTGAATCTAGCCAATTAAGGGAGAAATTGGATGACAGAGAGAGGGATTTTTTGACACACAAGGAGATGCATGAATCCTACAAGAATGAAGCAACAGCTCGAATAACAGGATTGGAACTGGAGCTGGATTCATTGCACTCACAAAAGAATAAGATGGAAAAGCAAAAAGATGAACTCTCAAGGGTCTTTTTGTTGAAACTTGAGAGACAGAGAGAAAGATGCATCATCTCAGTTAGAGCGTCTGACAGCAGAAAGATTCATGCTATTAGGTGATATTAAGCAGGCACAGGACAAAATCCAAGAACTAGTCACCGAATCTAGCCAATTAAGGGAGAACTTGGATGACAGAGAGAGGGATTTTTTGACACACAAGGAGATGCATGAATCCCACAAGAGTGAAGCAACAGCTCGAATAACAGGATTGGAACTGGAGCTGGATTCATTACACTCACAAAAAAATGAGATGGAAAAGCAAAAAGATGATGAACTCTCTGCCCTCTTGATGAAACTTGAGGATAGAGAGAAGGATTTGTTATCTCAAGTTGAGCGGCTAACAGCAGATGTCAACAATCTGCAACTCAAGGAGGAATCTTTACACACTCAGAAAGGTGAATTGGAAGAACAAGTTGTACAGAAAAGCAATGAAGCAGTGGCTCAAATCCAGGGCTTGATGGATCAGGTCAATGAAAAGCAACGTGAACTGGAGTCCCTACAGAGCCAGAAAATTGAATCTGAAATGCAGCTGGAGAAAAGGAGTCTAGAGATTTCAGAATACCTGATTCAGATGGAATCTCTGAAAGAGGAGCTGTCAAACAAAACTGCTGATCAACTTAAACTACAGGAAGACAAGGAGGGCTACGTTATACAGGTGAAAGACCTGAAAATGGAGCTAGACTCACTACGTAACCTGAAAGGTGTATTGGAAGAGCAGCTAAGAAGTAAAAGCAATGAGAGTGTTCAGTTGCAAGAGGAAAAGGATAGGCTGCAAAATAGAATCTTTGAATTGGAACAGTCATTAATTGAAAAGGAGAATGAACTCTCTTCTGTATCAATGAAATCTGAAGCTGGAGAGAAAGAAGCATCCTCTCAAATTTTGGCAGTGACATTGCAGGTTGGCAACCTGCAGGAGAAGATAAATTCTTTGAGTGCTCAAAAAACTGAATTAGAATTCCAGCTTGTGAGGAAGGCTGGAGAAATTTCAGAACACCTTATTGTGATAGAAAATCTGAAAGAAGATTTAGCAAGCAAAAGTGTGGATGAGCAGAGAATGCTAGAAGAGAAAGAAAGTTTAACGGCACAGCTCAAGGATATGGAGCTAGAGGTGGGCTCCTTGCGCACACAGAAAAGAGAACTGGAAGAGCAGCTAAGAAGTAAAATCAATGAGAGTGTTCAGTTGCAAGAGGAAAAGGATAGGCTGCAAAATAGAAATTTTGAATTAGAACAGTCATTAATTGAAAAGGAGAATGAACTCTCTTCTGTATCAATGAAATCTGAAGCTGGAGAGAAAGAAGCATCCTCTCAAATTTTGGCAGTGACATTGCAGGTTGGCAACCTGCAGGAGAAGATAAATTCTTTGAGTGCTCAAAAAACTGAATTAGAATTCCAGCTTGTGAGGAAGGCTGGAGAAATTTCAGAACACCTTATTGTGATAGAAAATCTGAAAGAAGATTTAGCAAGAAAAAGTGTGGATGAGCAGAGAATGCTAGAAGAGAAGGAAAGTTTAACGGCACAGCTCAAGGATATGGAGCTAGAGGTGGGCTCCTTGCGCACACAGAAAAGAGAACTGGAAGAGCAAATAGGAGCCAAAAACCATGAGAGTGATCAGTTAAGAAAGGAAAAGGAGGATCTGCAGGATAGAATTTCTGAATTGGAGAAAACATCCATAGAGAGAGAGGACCAGTTATTTGCTCTTCAAAAGAAACTTGAGGAGGCAACAAATGAAGCATCAGCTCAAATTGGTGCCTTAACAGTTCAAATCAACAATTTGCAACAAGAGCTGGATTCCTTGCATGCTGAGAAAAGGGAATTGGAGTTGCTGACTGAAAAAGGTAAACAAGAGTCTGCAGAAAGCCTGACCGAAGTTGAAAAGCAGAACACTAAATTAGCAAGTAAGATAACAGAGCAGGAGAAATTGTTAAAAGAACAGGAGAATGCTTTCAACAAATTGAGTGAAGCGCACAAACAACTTGAAGTTTGCTTTGAAGAATGCAAGGAGAATCTCCAAGCTGCAGAGAGGAAGATAGAAGAAATGACAGAAGAGTTCCACAAGAGTATCGAATCAAAAGATCGAAAATTTGATGAACTGGAAGAAACCATTGAAGATCTGAAACAAGAACTGGAGATAAAAGGCGATGAAGTCACCACTTTGATAGAGAATGTCAGGAATATCGAGGTTAAGCTCCGCCTGTCAAATCAGAAACTCCGGATTACAGAACAGTTATTAAGTGAGAAGGAAGATGATCACACTGTCAAAGAAGAAAAGTACCAGAAAGACAATAAGTTGCTCCATGAAAGGATTACTACATTGTGTGAAGAAATTACTACCTACAAAGAAGCGCAATTCAGGATAAAAGCAGAAATTGCAGAGAAGGTAAATGAGACCTTTACTGGACTGGATACGCTCACCATGAAGTTTGAGGAAGACTATGGGCACATCGAGACCTGTGTTTATGAAATCTTGAATGAGCTTCAGGTTGCAAAGAGTTGGGCCAAGGATAAAAATGGCGAGGTAGAAAAGCTAAAGAAAGAGGTCTCCAATCTAGTCGACGAACTGAAACATGAGAGAGAACAGGAATCACTGTTAAGAGAAAAGGTTGAAGAACTGATGATAAAATTGCAAAAGAATGCAGATGAAAAGGAGAATCTGGTGAGAGCTGTTGAACAACTTGAAGTGAAGATGGAGGAACTGAAAAAGGTGATGAATGAAAAGGATGAGAAGCTGGGACAACTGGGGGAAAGCTTAAACGAGAAGGATGCAGGGATTATGGTTCTAGGGGAGCAGAAGAAAGAGGCCATAAGACAGTTGTGTATATGGATTGACTATCACCGTGAACGCTGCTATTATCTCCAAGGAATCCTTTCAAAGAGGACTGGTGGTAGAAGGCAGATAACTGCTTAAGGCACTCTTGATCATTTTTTGTAACATCAACGGTTCATTTAGTTTTTTTGCATTGGGTATTGTTTATTGGTTGGTTGATTTTGTCAGGTAGAGAACGTTATATGTTTCATCATACCAAATTAGTGTGTATAGGAAATTAATGTCATTCTATTGTTTGGTTTGTTTTCAATTCATTCAAGTTTAAAATTTGTATCGAGCCATTGGATAAATCTTCAAATATTCTATTCTAGACCAAGTGGCATTCTAAAAATATTTCTTTCAGTATTCTTTCCGGTTTCCCTTTTGCCCTCTAATTCCTAAAAATTTGAAATTTTACATGACATGAAAAATGTCAACATAAAAACGTCTCTATAAAATCTATAGTTAAGATCTATAGTGATGATTTTTTCATATAAAAATATCAAAAAGTTTTCCTATCAGGAACTATGGAAATTCTAACGGACTCTTCTTACTCGCGGACCGGGCCTATATGAGAGTAACAAATGGACAAGTCTATTAGATTTTTTGTACTGTTTTTAGCAGAATTAAATTTGCCAACAATACACTACAAATTTTCCGTAGTATTATAAGAAAAATGTTTGCTAAAGAATAATTTATTGGAAAATATTTTCAGCGTATCTAAGCAAATCCTAATACGGGAATAAAGAATAAAATGCCAAAAAGTCAAATGGGGCTCAGTTTTGTAGGATAAAATACTAATCTGGTTGAACATTTTGGGACACTGCCAACAGAGATTGGTACATAGCTAAATACAGGAGATTATTGGGGAAGCGGGGAAGGCACATCCATACAGATACCATAAAGCGGAGTACATACATGGTTGACGTATAAAATTAGAAATCATAAAGGAAAACAGTGACGAAAAGGAAAGTATAACACCAATATTAAGATCTCCATTACTAAACTGAGCTATACAAATAATACCAGATAAGCAACAAGTAATATTTGTAGATAGCTAGTAAGAAGCAATCTAGTGCATCACTTCTGAATAAAACTTTATTGGCAGTTGGCGCATATGAATGACTGATCACTGAAGCTAAAAGCAAGGCAGATAGAAAAAGATCCTATACATGGTGGACAATATCAACATGGGCTAGAAAAGGGTTTCTAAATCTCCTCAATAACCTGAAAGCTCGGCAAAAAATACTTCCCCCATAAAGTTTTCCTTTCCTTTCCTTCTGCTTGAAAAGTTGTCACGACTGACTAGTTACGAAAAATAATCTGACCTTTCCCTTGGTTTCAATCTGATATCCTCATCTCAACCCCAAGAACATCTTTGACCACCTCGTATGTCACAAATGCAATTGCTATTGATGGGACCACCTAGAAATAAATGGCAACATTAAATTTATTCCCAAAAACCAAATAAACTTTTTGTTGAAGTAAATGAAGAGCAATAAAGAAATTTACATCTAAAATGAAAAGCTAACCATTAGCTAAAAAGGAAAAACGTATTTTTTAGGGAAACCATATTTAGAAATTTGAAGCATGACATACAGAATTTAAGAATATGATGATGATTAAAATATAGACTCATGCTAACTACCTTCACTGAATTGGGGACCAAACCCTTGTACAAAGCTCCAAATCCTTCATGACGAACTGTTTTCCTAAACGCATCAATCATACCAGTGTATTCAAGTGATGCCTTGCTTGCCCCCTCACCAGTAACAACCGCAGCAGCATCTTTCCAGCCCACCATCTGCATTCTTCTACGGATAACATCAAGAGGATAAGCAACTGTCTGGCCAACAGTTCCAGCAGCAGCCCCACATGCAAGCTTTGTTGTTACACTCAAATCAGTGTCTTGAACTAGTCCAAATGGTCTAGATTTGATCAACCAGTCTTTTAAAGATTCATACACAGCAAAGTTGAGTCCCACATAAGGTATCTACAAAAACCAACATCAACACATTTAGGCTTCTTGACAGAAAAAAGAAAGAACTAATGCTACTGCTAGACAAGAAAGTGCATTCCTTAAAACATCCATGATATATAACAGCATAAGCATATAATCGTCATTTAAAACTAATCTGTGTACAGTAATTACCAACTAAAAACTCGTAACGTGGATAAGCGGCCATACAGTTGACTCAGAGGATTAACATCAAAATCAATTGCGAAAAAGCATGAAACTGTTCAAACATAATTTCTTGGCCCCAAGGCCAAATTATTTTGCTCTCCCTCATTTTCTGGTTATTTTACTAAGCAACAGAGAAAATTATGCAATCATATCTCAACATCTAGCATCCATTAAAACTTCCCTTGGCCTCCCATTCTATGCCCTCTATTTTGAGTCCCACCTGATAACCTTAAAAACACCAGTGCAAACACTAGTGAACTCACGAAGTTGTAAACACATGCATGGACAGTTATTATGCCAAAAAGATTAGCAGTAGAATTATTGGTTACAGGAATATTTACAAAAAAAATATATAGTATCTGCAGAAAGAGTAAGCTTTTTTGTTATTCACATGCATGACAATGATGCTGCAATTTAACACAACTTTAAATAGTGCCAGTCATAAGGCGCAAGTAAAATAATTATAAACAGCCATGTATTAACTGTATTGGAGCACTGATTTGATTCTGCTACAACTACTGTGATTTCCTCTGCTGCTACTTCTTTTGCTACCTTGCTATTGCTTAGAAGTCCCAGCCCATATGGACCAAGCTTCCTCCAGTATATCACTGGCAGTTCTTCGTTCTACCCAAGGAACTGGAGGTTTTTATACCGGAAACATAATTCCTAAGGGAAGGGTGAGGGGAAGAACAGATGTTTTAGTTAATTTACTGAGCAGATTACATATTCAAAAGATCTTTTAAGGGCAGAATAAACAAAGCAGATACCTACTTATCTGGGATAGGCAATTTGTCAGAGATGTATCACATGACCAAAAGAAATTGTAACCACAGATACTACCACTAAAACATATTCCAAACTGAACCTGGAGTATGCTCGCCCATTCATCTACCCTTAAACTCAGATGGACAACTAAGGTTCAATAATAGGGTATAGCCATTAACCAAAAATATATAACGTATACTTACAACTCCTATGACAGAAGGAAGCCATCCTTTATATAGTGCACGAGGTCCTTCTTCACGGAGGACTGTGGAGAGCGCATGGGCGATTCCTCTATACTGGCTTGGAGAGTTGTCCGTCTGCAAAATAGAGCACATGAAAAAAATAGTGACATGTAATACTCTACACTATAAACTACTGCAAACATGCACTCTACATGGTATACCTCCTGGATGCCTACACTGAATATCCATAAGAAATTGTGGACTGTACCTGGACTGTTAGCCGACCTCGTACCATGTCCATCGGGTAGGTAGCTGACATGGCAATTATTCCAGCACATGCTCCAGCTCCAAGGCGTAAAAGAGGAGTAAGTTCAGCATCCTCTGCAAGAGGACGGTGAAAGATAACCATAACCACCATCAAAAACATGCCTAATCTTGAATAACAATCATGCCAAGCATGTGCTTATCTATTTGTAACATGATGAATTACCATAATTACTATTAACACAAAAAACAAATTTCTTTTTGGGAGGGGGTGAAAAAATAAAGTCTGCAGTATTCTTTTCTTTTTCCTTTTTTTTTTTGACAATTAAAAATAAAAAAATGGCAGATTCCAGTAAAACTTAATAATCAAGTTCATTCCAGTCTGTTAGTAGCACTAGATGAATATTTGTCCCTCGTGTCGAAGAACATGAAATTTGACATTTAAATTGAGAAATCCTATGAACATTGCTTAATGTATCTTTAGCAACTGACATAAATAAATCAATTTTTATAATCGATAAGTTTAACTTATTTCCTCAGAGGAAAGCTAGGATATGAGCTTTTTAAGGTTCCATAAATCAAATTTTATCTTTCCTTTCTCTTTCTTTATTTTCTTGAGAGGGGACATTATTTAGTTCCTTTTATATGTTTAGAAATCAGCATGAATCAGATAGCGTTCTTAAAGACTTTAAAAAAGGGATCTATTTGATACAATATGTAGATTGCTGTTTAGAACTGTTAAAAATGTTTAAGAGAATAGGTATGTCATGGTCATTCTAGTAAATAAGTGGAATCTGGGAGTAGTAGTTAATTAATAGCTTCTAGAAGATAGTGGAGTCACATGGTCGAGGAATAGTATTCAGTATGCTGGGGGGAACAAAATCTCCAAATATCAGCTAAATCATTTAATTCTTTCACTAGTATTGACACACTATCACTGGAAGATAATAAGGTGGAACAATAACTATACGCCCAGGAATTATAATTTAGCGATTTCCTTTGAAACAAAGCAGAAAAATAAACAACTACTGTAGCATAATGACGAAAAGAAAATTCTATTCCTAAATTTTAAACATGCCAGTACACAAATTTGAATATTTTCAGATAACGAAAGATATTATTTGTCTAAATATTCCACTTCTAGTTTGTTTATCATGTCCAAGTTCTACATGATTTAGCGGGAAATTATCCCAACTCGTTATAAACAAGTCATATTAGAAATGCTCCCTTGGGTCCACAAAAAGAGTCATGCACCAAATAAAATTTGTTCCACAAAAAGAGTCTCATTTCTTTTGATGGTAATACATAATGACACAATATCCTCAAGTTTGCCATCATAATGTCATTATGATGTCATCATACTAAATTAACAAATTATTATTTTCAGGGGTAAATATTGAACAAAAATGCATCCTTAATATTTGCAAATATTGCAATGGGATTTCTGGAACAGAGGGAGTGTTCATAATGAAATTTGTGTCAAAATAGCTCATGAAAAGAAAATTTAAGTTTGGGTCAGAGGAATAACCTTCCCAGAACTTTCAATGAAATGCCTAAACTAAAAAGAAACTGACGAAGAGAAATAAAAATAACTGGGTTGGGGTAATATGAAAGGAGCTGGAAGAAAGTTTAAAAGGGAGGAAGTAGAAAAGAAAAAACTTAATGGGCTTAAAACTAATAATAGACTGCTTAAAAGATTTTCTTAATTTTTTTCTGATAAGTAACCCGCTTAAAGATTTTGGGTGGTACCAAGTAATAAAACGAAGTCAAGGGCTGATATGGAAACATCATAATAACTATGGGAGAGCCGTGTGTTGCAACTTGCAAGGAGCACATGTTTCATGATGTGAAGAAAATATATATATTGTGAAGGGGGTTAGTACCTGTGCACCCTCCCTTCCCTCTCTGCCCCTGGTAGCAACTTATATTTGAATAAACAAGCAGGGCGAGTAGAAAGTGACCCCACATTGACATTTAGACTGTATTGATGATGAAAAGCACGCACAACAAAGAAGTTCGATTGCAACTTGCAAGATAATTAAAAAGAAGGAAAAAGATGGTCATACCTTTTCCAGGTTGCTGCCGATAGAGCCACAATATTCCCCTGTTTGATGTCACACAATGAGCTAAAGATTAAAAATATTTAATACATAAACACATTTGGAGGTATAAAATTGCAAAAGCCGTGAATCAATCTCTACTCAAAAGTTCTTACATATCAAATGCCCATCAATGAAGCGTAGAGGCAATCATATTGCAATGGATTTTCATAGTAAATTAAATCTTATGATTATATACAGAATTACCATTCTGACATACTTCCGGATAAAAATATATAGCAAATTATAGGACCAGGACATGCAGGCTAACAAAAATTTTAGAGAGAGAAAGAAAGGAAATCAAACACTTTGGATACTGCAAGCCAGATTATCATATCTTACAAAAAGACTAAAACAAACCACACAAAGGTATGGTGCCCAATTTTTATAGATACAGCAGCAACAAACTTGGAAAGCCAGGATTTAATGAATATTAAATTACAGGTTAAAAGATTTTAAAAGGTTCGTAACAAATCTCCAACTAGGTTACAATGAATAGAGTAAACTGACCATCTTTTTTCTGTTTCTTTATACAATTGAGAAAGTACAACTTGTAATGCTTCAAAGAGAGTTTGTCTTTAAAAAGGAAAAAAGAAAAGTATTGCATTTAAACTTGATCATCAATTTCTAGTATCCTTGATAACAATCCTAACTCAAATGAGCACATGAAGTTATACCCAATGGCGAAGCCAGGATGTTTTTCAGTGGGGTCAAAATATTGCGATGGTATAACGAGCCAATTTTTTTACATAATTTGTCTTTTTTGGCCGGTTGCATATGTAAAACATATATTTGGTTACAATATTGTTAATATAATAAGTAATAACATTATATATATATGGTAAAAATGGAGGTACACAGCCGTGTAACTTTTAAAGTTACACGGTCTACGATCGTAGAGTGATTTCACTCTACGATCGTAGAATAGTCCCCAGATAGTAGAGTGAATTCACTCTACGATCGTAGAGTAGTCCACGATCGTAGAGTGAATTCACAAATCGTAGAGTGAAATCACTCTACGATCGTAGACCGTGTAACTTTAAAAGTACAGCTGTGTACCTTCATATTCCCCTATATATTTATATATATATATATATATATATATACCTTATTGACCTCTAATATGCTTTTCTAATCACAAATTTGTTAATAAATATTTAAATTTCTTATGTTATAAAAATAATATAAATTAGATTGTTATTTATTTTAAAAATATTAGAGGAAGATGCATACATCAAGGAGTAGAAGTAATATGGAATTGAGAAAGTTATAAAAAATTCAATTTGACCCCTATATTAAAAAATTTATAAAGTTTCAGTGGGGTTAATTTATTCATTACACTTAAATTTCTTTTAAATGTATCATATATTATAAAATAAAATAAAAATTCAATGGGGTCAATTGATTACACACTCTCCATGTGGTTTACTCTACATTCAATATATACATATATATATATATATATATATATATATATATATATATATATATATATATATATAAACTAAAAACAAAAAGGTTAATGCGGATGTATTTAGTGTTTTGGATGTGATTTGAATTAACATAAAATATATAGATTTTGCCTTAAAGTCATCATATATATATATATGTGGATGATAAGAATTAACATTTATAGATGTTGCCTTAAAAAACAAGTTATAGGAAAACAAGTTGCTCCAATTGAAAGGCAGTACATGCACTTGTTTGTTTCAAATTATTGTATGGTTAAAACATTGCCAAGCAAAACATTCAAATATTTTGGTTTTGAGACCCTTAGTTATTTCTCAAAAGTTGTAATGTCTCTGGATTATTTCTCCCTCTACAAACTGTACAGTCTTCAAGAATGTTCTCTTCTTCATTTGTTTAACAATCAAAATATGATTTATTAATTTTTTTTGGGTATCGTAAGTTTATTGCTCAATTGGCATTTTCTGTCATTCTCAGATCGGAGGTGCTGACTGCTGAGTCACATTTAAGACATCAATAATAGTGTATTACTTGTCAAATATAATACGGAAAAATAGAAAAATTAAACAAACTAAAAACTTAACACTGCAGAGCAAGGCAAAAACTCTTATGGTCAGGGTCAAAAACACTAGAAATCAATTAGAGATCACAATTTCAAGAAAAAGAAACACAGAAGGAAAAGAAAAATACTTGGATGCTTCCTCGTAGCTAAAGAACTTGACAGCTGAGTTCGGAACAATGCGAGCACAGTTAGTGCCATTGCCTTTGAACAATCCTCGGAAACCCTCAGTTCTCCATATATATTTCAACCCCTGGACTGTTCCATTGTATTTTATACTATGCGGATTTTGAACCTGCATTAAGACCAAATAAACATACTGTTTAAAAATTAAATAAAATGAAATCAACCCAAAAGATCATATGGTGGTTGTATGGAATATAACTGACATACAACAAATTAAGGTAAAAATCTTGGCACATAATTATTTCAAATCTCCCAAAAGTTCATATAAGAAAGAGAAAAAATAAGAACAAGTAAAAAGAATCTCAAATGACCAACCAAGTCTACCCACACAAGCCAAAACTCATTTTTGCAAAGTATCTACTACTTTTTGACATATTAATGTTACTGCTACACAATGTACACACACATATAATATGAACATAAATAGATGAAAAATGGGAATCTCTATGGAGGAATTTTGCAGGGGGTATCACATATTTGAGCACCCAATTATAAAGCTCAAACACTGAAATCCTTAAAACTGAAACAAAAGTACGAAAAACTAAAAATAATTTCAATAATTAGTCTTATCTGCATAATATAATTCGAGAAACTCTACAAGTTTTGAGACACAAAATTTACAAGAACTTGGTTATAGAGGCAAATAGATAATGATGGAAGCAGGGCCGCGGATGAAAATGATACTGATGATCAAGAGGCCTGTTCAATGCATCACAATTTCGCTACAGCTTGCGTGTGGCCAGTTAAATTGGTTATCACATAAAATTAGTGACTTGTGGCTTTGCACTGGTCAATCTGTGAAATTGACTCAATTCGCTTCCAACTGGCGAATCCACAAATTCACAGTGGATGCACCTCTTCCTATGTAAGTGAATATGGTGACTACGGTTCATGGTAGAGGTGATGCCGTGATGGTACAATGGTGCACTAGAATTGCATCAGTGACTTCATAGTTATGCATATGCACTTTCTCTGAAAATAACCTGAATCCCATCCAAATGCA
The DNA here is from genome assembly GCA_020205605.1 of Panax ginseng. Taxonomy (NCBI): domain Eukaryota; kingdom Viridiplantae; phylum Streptophyta; class Magnoliopsida; order Apiales; family Araliaceae; genus Panax; species Panax ginseng. Next base: position 1,471,841 of record CM035143.1, on the reverse strand, counting down.
CCTAGTTCATCATACCATTACATATTTTGGATCATTCACCATGAAAGTCGGGATGATCAGTGAAAAACACTAGGGAAACTGACTCAAATGTATTTAAATAATGAAGTAGGGAAACTGCCTCAAATGTATTTAAATAATGAAGAAAGAAATGTATGAACTATGACTTGAACCAAAGCCACAAGTCTGGCTGTCACGCCCCCAAATCCTGGTATCCTTCAAATCGCTGATTTGATACAACTTCATCTATTAAATCTACCAATAATTATGTTGGTTTCATTAAATTCTTCCCTGCATTGCAACATAGTCTCTACTTTTTAATATTCACCAATATTATACTTGATAATAACTTGGTTATTCAAAACCATACACCATATTCTTTATTCCAGAATCGTATACTTTACAATCTCCTATTACATTCCAAAGTCATACAAATCACGACTTATTCTAGTGCATCAATTACGCAATTCTTCTAACACTCATCTTTACGAGTATTCTACATCTACTAACTTGAATGCAAAGAACACAAAAACAATATATTTAAAGAATAGAAGAATAGTCTATCATTCACATTTCCAAAGTCATTACAACTTTGCAGCACAAAAGAAGACAATAATAAAATGTTTTCTTCCTTAGTCCTTCCTTTACTGACAAACTCTTATGGTAATAATTCCTTAGCTATAAATTTAAAAGAATATTTGCAAGAATGAACAACTAATTGCTCAGCAAGTCTAATAGATATACATGTCTCAAAATATATATAAGAACAACACGACATAAGTTTTCAACAAATTAACAATATAGAGAACTGAGTGGTTTCCCCAACCAAGATTTCGTCTCTTACGTTTACGCTAATTTTTGTTTAATTCGTACGATCTCTTGAAGTGCAAGATTTTTGCTATCCTTCTCTCAATTATCAATAACTCTCTCTAAAGATTATAATAGCTCTTACGCTCTTGAAATACTTGTGAATTGGTGAGTTTTTAAGCTTGCAAAGCCTCCTATTTATAGGATAGCAAGAGTTGGGGTAAAATAGTCTTTACACAATAATCTATGACATCATTGTTTACATCATCGTCCTTTATGACATCATCGCTTACATCATAATCCTACATGACGACATTGCTTACATCATCATCCTACATGACGACATTGCTTACATCATCCTCCTACATGATTGGTCCATTTTCCTTCACTTGGATTGAGACTAGAACTATTACGGTGTTAGTTTAACTAGGTTTTCTTTCCTAGTTCGGTTAGTCCAACTAACTAGTTAGTTAGACATAATCGTTGACTTTGACTTTTCATATTTCTACCATATAATTTTTGTATTATTATATATTATTATTCTATATTTATATATATACTCTATTTCACTCGTATAATATTTCATATTATTCTTGTATTCTACTCGTATAATATTCCGTATCTAGGTTTTAACCCCTAGGTTTTCTTAACTAGTTCGTTAACCTGAAACTACAAAAATTTTCATTCGTAATTTTATTACAGATTACGTCTCCCTTCCCCAAATAAATGCTATGACGTAATTCAAAAAGTCACAAAAACAAAAATGTTTTTGGCGCAGTGTTTTAACGTGTTTTTCCCATAAAAAAAATCATTTTATTATACGAAACAACAACACTTATGCTTACTCACATAACACATAAACTAGGTCAATAATTCGAACTTTAATCACATACGATCACATTACACTTAGTCTATATCATAATCTTAATCTCTAATCATATACGATCGTATTTATAAGCCTCATAAATATTCGGGATATTACGCTAGCAACTAAGAATAATTTGACAATAGTTAAAAACTCAACAAACTGTGCTTCCAATGAGGATATGAAAATGCTCAACTGAAATTCCAGTCACTAAAGATCCCATTGACAAGTATATCGACATTATTGAATGTCAGAGTAGCTGTAATCACAAAACTAGACATTGGAACTTTGGATTCCAGTAACTAGAACATGCTATTGATGCAAATCATGCTCAGTCAAGGAAAAATATGAAATTTGTTTGTTCTTGTTGATAGATTTAACTTGTGCTATAAAGAATCAGTTATTTCACAGATGAAAGCAGCCATATTTAGAGCATAAGCATTTTGTAACCAAGTACTCCAATAATTTTCTAGCATATACATAGAACTATCGAATTCTTCACTTTTTCCAATTTCATTTGGGAACCACGTTATTTAGAAGCTTAACGGTGGAAGCATCCTTTCCTTTTCATCTTCTATTTCTTTTGGCAATTGAGACAAAAGGAAAAGATACTGAAAATGATGTTTAGACCAATACAAAAAAAACACCTCATTCATTCCACCAGACGGACAGAACTAAAAAATTGTGCATTACAGTATAATCCCTCATTAGCAAACAATTGATTAACAAGGATTGTTTCAATAAACTGGATAAATGCAGAGTTTTAACCTGAAATGACATAACAAAGCAACCAGTGGAGACAATTACCTGGAGCAAAATCTTTAGCCGTTCTAGAGGAGCAACAGCAGTGCGCGACCTGCAACATGTAGTAAACAACAACATTTTAGCATAGAAAAATCACTATGTATCCTAAATCGTGCATACTCAAGTCAATGTATAACAGGTATGCAACTATGAGTGTCTGAAGGCCATTCATAGTTTTCGCAGATTCCATATATATAGTTCCTGTTATTTTAGCCTCCTAGAACCAAAATATAAACGTGCAGGTTGTTGACAACTAAAGAGACATAAGATATAATATAGGCCAGGTTTTAACCATGAATAAGTACCGCTCAGTATTTCTATACAAAGTTGCAGACCTAGTGACCAAGAAACTATGCACACATCAATTACAGTATTTCGCTATTTAAAACTTCAAGTTATCACTTATTAAGAATGGAGCAAAATATATAACGAAAAAGTAAATAACTCCTTTCAACCATTTTTTTGTCATTTTTTTCATGTTTTCAATAAAGGCATAATACAATGTTTACATATGTGCATTAACTATCAAAAATCTGAACTAAAGGAATATACGGTTTCTTCTAAACACACTCCAGATATATAGTAATCTCTGTATATTGCCATGAAATTGACCTATAGTTAACTTATTTTAAAAGAAAAAAGTTAAGAAACATGCCTACAGTGACAAATTTACACCTCAAAATTATTATAATAACATAGTACAGAAACAACACAGCCAAGTAAAATCAGATTTTTGCGACAATCATGGCAAAGCAACATTATAACAATAACCACAATAAGAATTAGGCAACAAAAGATCAATTATTTTGATTTATTTATCTCTCTCATAGATTATCAGGCCAACTCTCCATTCATCAATGTATATGATACAGTCAGAAGGACGTGAATATCCATCATTTCAGTAAGTTCCAATTAAACAAATCTAACGACAACAATTGAATTAATTTAATGGAATCAACGAAAATAGCAATCAGATACATACACTATAAGGATAAATACATAATTCATTCAACAAATTTATCGAATCAATCAAAAGAGCAAACAGATATACATTTTACAAACATATATTTGGCATAATAAGTAGTCTTTGAGAGAAATAGAAACTGAGAATCAAAGAGAAAGAACTCACACTCCGCCAGCGACGCCACCGGCAACCAGAGACTTGCAGATGCTAAGCAACGCGAGACGACTCGGAGCCTTGACACCTTCACTTGCTATCTTCGCTTCTTCGGCCAGATTTACGATCGTGGATACCGCAGTCTCACTGGTCTTCCCTACCACATCCTCCGACGCCATCCAATCTCCAACTCACCGGAACCCTAACAAAAAATCGAAGTCGTCAAATTCTCCGGCGATCTCGATAGAGAAAAAGGTCCCTTTCGTGAAAAATGGGCAAAGCAAAATGTTCTACAAGACGGCTATATATGCGTGTGTATATGTAGATATGTGTGACTGTATCTAAAAACACTAACAGTAGTGAATGGGCAAGTGTGTTAATTTGGCGGCTTTATGAAATGGATATTAGTCGTTCGATGATTGTTAACATTTGGATTGCCCATATTAGCCTATTAGGGTACCCAATTAAACTATTAATTTAATTAGTATATACTACTTCCTCCCTAAAAGACATTTAAAATTTTTACACATGAAACGACAAATAAATTAAAATAATTTTTTTTTTAAAATAATAATCTTTTAAGAACAGATAGAGTAATTTTTTTTAATACAAAATAGTACTTTTGTAAAAAAAAATAACAAACCCCATAACAATATCACAAAAAATTAAATTTTCAATAGGAAATAGAAATTATATGTAGATAGAATTGAAGGATAACTACCTATCCAAAAATAAAATTTAAATTACAAATTTTCATGATTTAAGTAAAAAAAATAAAATAATCAGAAACAATTAGTACTAGTAAGAAAAAATCAGGAACAACTCAGTGGTTTCAAGTACAAGTAATGAAAATCATTTTTAACATATCAAACAAAACAAGGCCAACTTTATTAGATCAGAATTTTCAAGTACACATAAAATAATTTCTTTAAGAAGATTTTGTTATACAAGGATTAGATACTTAGAAGAAAATTATTAAAGTATAGATTATATAGGGATTGGTTATTGGTTAACATGATATTAACTTTGGTCAATTGAAGTGTCTGAAAATTTGAGAGGTGATCTCTCATACGTATCGATTATATATTGGTCAATTGATCAAATTACCATGAAGTTAATTTTAGTTTACTAGCCTTTTAGAACAAAATATTTCTATCATTAATAAAGAAAAAATTGCATTTTGCTAAAAATATTAGTAGTTTTATTAGACCCCATGAGAGTTCAATATATAAGCATTTCAATTAACATGCAATGCGATATAATATCTATTCTATATATATATATATATATATATATATATATATATATATATATATATATATATATATATAGTGCTTGAGATTATAATTAAATTGAGATAATTTATGTGTATTATTATAAGTAATGAAATTTGCATGAATTGATTAGAGGCTTAGATATAGTCATATAGAGAATCTTTAAAGGTAGAACAAAAGGGATTGTGATTTCAAGTAGGCCAAGAGCCAGAATTAGATCTGTTTGTGTTAACATATGCCAACTGAGAGGAATTTGAATCATATATGGAACTGAAAACACACAATACGAGAGGGAAAGTTTTTTGACAAAATTAAATTTTCAGCATGAGAATATAATTTAATTTTTTTATCACTATTAATTTGTTTCTCTGAATGAAATTCTTAAAATTAATATAAAAATTTATTATAATTTTGTTAGTATTTTGAGAGGAACAAAAAAAATATATATATATTATTATAGGATTTAAGTGTAATGTCATTATCAATCTCCTTAGAAGTGGTGGGTATTTGATGCTATTTGGTCCACAACTTTTTTGGGCTTCCTGATAACTATGCACACTTAATGGATTGGAGGTCGCAACTAATACTGGGCAAAATGTTTGGTTTTTCTGGTTTTTTAGATCGGACTGAACCGGCCAGACCGGTATATACCGGTTTTTTAATTTATTTTATTATTAATAAATAATTAATAATAAAAATAAAATAATGATTATAATAATAATAATAATAATAATAAAAAAATGATTATAATAATAAAAATAATAATTATATTAATTTACGGTAAAAACCGGTATCTAACCTGTAAATCGGTTCAGTATACTGGTTCAACCGGTATCGGTATAAAAATTTGGCCGATTTCGATATCGGTTCGGTTCTGGCCGATTTTTACGGGTTGCCCACCCCTAGTCGTAACTTGTAACCAAAGCTAAAAATCATTAGGAACTCCAATGTAGTCATTACAAAGATAAGGAATGAGATTTTCTGGAGGAGAGTAGAAATTTAAATTCAACTATGTTAATACAAAAATTTTATGTGTACATGGAAATTATACATGAAAATTGAACATGGATGTATTTTAATTTTTTTTATTTATATTTTGACCCTCAATAAAATAAAAATATAAATAAATAAAATTCAAATACACTTGTGTTCAATTTTCACAATCCACCTAAAAAAAACTCCCCGTTAATATTATCTTTTACCAGATAACCATCGCAAGTACTGTTGACTCTATGCCAAGTATGAAAAAGTTGACAGTTGTAGGGATTCTTTTAGTTCATGGGAACATCTTACATTAAAAATTAATTTTTATTAATTTTATATAAAAATATTAAATTTGCAAGAGTATAGTTGTAAAATGGCTGTTCAGCAATATCGTTTTACAAATTATGCTTCGTCTATACCTAATTATAATTTCTAAAATTTCATACAATTATTTAATTATGTTCGAAATACAAGATTGTGGATATTTGTGTTCATAATTATTGAGCCTTTTTTATACACACTAAACAAAATACACGTGACACATTATTTTAAAGTAAAAAATGTTAATAAAAGATGAACTTCAATATTAGCTATGGATCAGTCCATTATATATTATTTAGATAAAGGAAACTTATTTATAATATTTGGCATCTGTAATTTAATATTGTCGATCCTAAAAAACTAAAAAAAAGATTGAATTCGACATCCGCAATTTAATATTACGAACAACTTACTTAAAAACGATGTCGTTTTTCAGTTGGTCACACCTAGCGTCCGTAGTTTAGTACTGCACATAGAGAACTTTTACAAACAAGGGCATTTTTGACATATGTCCCGTTTACAGTATTAAACTGCGAAATACTGAAAACTAAACTGCAGACCAAGGTTCTACAAACCGTTTGATCTACACGATCTGTTGTAAAAATAATCCTAAATCGACAACGTTACCTATGAATTATTCTTTTATATATATATAGTTCGCTTCTCCAACGAACTGGAGGGAGCGAACTAAGAATGAACCGACTATATAGCATACAATTTATTCTGTTGCTTTAGCATAGAAAATTGATTTTTTATGTTATAACGACGGAAAAAATTGTCATTATAGTCGGTTCGTTTTTAATTCGCTACCTCCAGTTCGTCGAAGAAAGCCGAGAACCCTTATTTATGCAATAATAGGTTTAGATGCCAATGGTATATGTATATCTTCTCCACCGGTCAATATTTATGTTGCTCTTTATTTCATTCCATTTTTCTTTTTATTTTATTTTATTTATTCAATTCAAACGTATTATAAAGATAAAAATTTTTTCAAGTTTAACTAATTGAGTTTTTAGTTTAGCACTGGTGGTACTGTGATAACGAAATAAATGTATAGAAATTGTTGTATTTTTTTATTTTTTATTTTTTGTAGAGGGGAGACGAATTTCGGAGCGTTATATTGTTTGTTTGAAAATGATGACATCATAATAAAATTATAATAATAAATTTAAATATATTATGTCATTTTATACTATGAGATTTCTTTCATTGAACATATTTTTTTAAAAACGAATCTTTTTGGGGAAGAAAGGAAATATATTATAAAAATGAAGTCATTATCAAGTTTTTTTTTACCGAATGCAATAATTCCAGTCATTTAGCACTTATGCGGGTGATCCTTCATAATGTTCGAAAGTAAACGGTTGAATTCTACTCGAAAAAAATATGAACGACACTCGAATTCGTTAATAATATAATTTAAATTTGAGCATAAAAAATTGTTTGAATAAAAATATGAGTAGAATATGAATAATATTATACTCGACTCGTTTAGGATTCAAACTACTCGAACTCTTTATGGATTAATACATAATCGATACATTCTCTTATAATATATACAAAGTTAAATAAAATTAGAATAATTAACTATTATTTTCTTCTTCTTTTTTTTCTTTTTAATTGTAATTTTATATTTGTAAAGTGTGATAGTAAATATATTTTTTTATTTTAAAGTAAAATAATAAGTTCAATTTATAATTATATCTATTATAAAAGTAGTTATTATGAAAAGACTCGAATTCGAGTTTGAATTTGAAGTTCGTGAGTAGTTTGATGAATATAATTCGATCCGAGTCAAAACTGAGTAGAGTTTTTTAATTGCAATTCGAATCCGAGTCAAATTCAAGTATGAATTTAATTTTTCGAGTCGAATCCGAGCAACTCTTTCAATTCGTTTCGTTTACACCCTTATTCGAAACACACACATTTCTTTCACTGAACTCCAAATGTTTCAATAGGAACTTTAATCCATATGTATTTAGGGGCGGCAAATTTCGACACAATACGAACATAATTCATAAATGGATTCATGCCTTAAACACGTGTTATAAACGAGTTTGTATCATAAATAACATCTTAAAAACATCAATTTTTGACACGAACACAATTCATAAACGAATTCGAGTCATAAGTACGCATCATACATAAATTTTGTCACGATACGAATTCACCCAACACGACATGATTGTCACCCTATTTGAATTAATATTACTCAATATTTTTGGGCATAAATAGGTGGATTAATTTTTTATTTTATTTTTTCTAAATTGTCAATTACTTGTTTTTTGCAGCTACTTATAATTTGAATTATTTTCAATAATCTATTCACCTCTCAAAAGTCAGAAGGCACACAGTGCTCTCGAAATGTAATGCCTGTCAAGTGAGTGTTTAAGAATTTATTTTTTATCTGGAATTTCATGAACCTGACCAGGTCTCTCCAAGGACCACCACCAGTCCACCGGACCACCACACAAGAATAAAAAAGAAAAACAATTAAATGAAAATTTAACTAGTCAAGTTGGTTTGAAGATGTCTAGCATTTTATGACAGGTAATGAAGCTTTCATAAATCAACATCACACATCACTACCTACACTCCAACGACTGCATCAAAGGAAAATTAGGTTGATAATGATTTATATTTGATTATTTTAATTTAAAAGTTTCTATATTATCCTCTCTCTCAAGTCTCAACTATGATATCTGATTAATTCTTTATCCTTTACCAACTTGAAAGAGAGAAATGTCCCATTAGTCTGTCAAATAACAAAAGGCCAATGGGACACTTCAGATAGAATCCGTATAACATAACAATGCATCATACTATTGCGTTGCATTTGTAACTTGTCAAATAAAATTAAACTGGTTTTGGGGTCCCTATAGGAAAGCTGCAACTGCAATACGACTTATCCTGCTCAAAATTGTTGTCATGATATGAGGCAACTCAATTGAGTACAAGAGGAAAGTCAAAACACGTGATTAATACAGACGGAGAGATCACCTTTCCGTTTGAATTAAATATGGAGTGAACTTACTTTCAAATTCACTTCATGATGACAAACAGAAAAAACAGTAGAGGGGATGAAAAGAAAATGCAGGAACTGAAATTGAACCAAATGACAAACAGAAAAAACAGTAGTTGGGATTAATTTTAGTTTAGAGGGAAATGAATATGGTGATGTAAGGTGGTTAACGGCAGGCAGATACTAGTCCCAAATTGCTTTTGCCAAAAACATACAGCTAGCATTTGTCTTTATTCTTACTTCGTCAAAGCAGCTTTTGTAACCCCCGAGACTTAGCTTTAAAGTTTAAACTTGACACCATGAAATTATTGTATAGTCTATTTCATTTAGTCTTTGGCCCCCCTATTTCTCTATTTCTTTCTTAAAATACTACACTACATTAATTCATTTCCTTTCTTTACAAAAAGGGTAAAGAAAAAACTGTGTTTGGAAATGAGTCCAACTTATTCCCTTCCATCCAAACCTTCCCTTTTCTTGGGACTCGCAGATTCTCAGCTTATTAGATGATGATGATGAAGACTAACTTTTTTTCTTTCTCTCTCCTCCCATTACCAAACAAGCATACAACATAAATTATTTTGTTTTGTTTTGGGTTTCAGAAACCTCTGAATTCTGATTCCACAACATCCATGATAGTTTCAGAACAGAAAAAAAAGTCAATGTTGTCCTTTGAATGTAATGCTTTCCTTTATAATTGGATAGCAAAAGGATAAATTCAGTTTATTTTGGGTGGTGGGTTCTTTAATTCGGAGATTTTTATGATGGGTTAAGGTTTGGGTTAGTTCATGTTTTGAGTTTGATTTGTTGAAAATGGCGGAAATTTCAAAAGTTAGGTTAGTTCGTTGCCCCAAGTGTGAAAATCTTCTTCCTGAGCTTCAGGATTACTGTGTACCAGTGTGGTGGTTGTGGCGCTGTTCTTCGAGGTAAATTTCTATCTCTCTCTCTCCTCTTCCTCTCTCTCTCTATATATATATATATGTATATTAAATAAAGATACATAAATTTGAGGAATTATACGTTTTGGTTAAGTAAATGTACATACATAAACAATTTGATATTTTTGTTTATATATATAGACTTGTAAAGAGCTAAACTTTAATATCAAAATTGCTTATGGGGGAATACATGGCAAATGTAGATGCACATAAAGATACAAACACTTTTTTTTGGGGGATACTATTTAAACACATACGTGTGTAAAGAATTGTTTTTGTATGTATTCATGTAAGTTTTGGTTTTATTTTCATTGATTTAATGATGCAGGAAAGAAGGGGCCTGTGATTGATGGGTTGTTGGAGAAATCCGATGATGAGATTATTAGAGAGGGTAGGGGGGTGTTAGTTTTGCTAGTGCTTCTGAAAGGGAGAATAATGATATTAATAGTGATAGGGGGAAAGAGAGAGTTTTTCCCGAGAGAGTAAATAATTTGGGTAGCAGCTCTCATCTAAAATGGAGAATAGGGAGGTTTTGGCTGATTATGAAAGAATTAGGAGAGGAGATACAGGCGGTTCGAGGTCTGATCAGAGTAGTAGAGTTGGGTTTTATGATAATAAAAGTAGGAGACAATCCAGAGTTGCTTCTGACAATGATCTTGATTTGAACATGAATAGTGTCGAGTTTGCTAGTTTGCGGTTGGCAAATGAAGTTGAAGAAATCAGGCGGAGATTTGGGTCTGTGGGATCATGGCCAGTTATGGATCAGTGGGGTGAGGAAAGAAATGGGTCTAATGTATTTCGTGCGAATGGCAGAGGCGTCACAGAACAGGAGAGGTTTGCCACTTCCTCCCATCCTGATGTGGGGACTTCATATGATCCTTTGCATTCTTCTTACGGCTATGGCGAGCAGGTTAAGAGTCGTGACGGTTTGGATGGGCTTGCTAAAGTTGAAAGTTTAGAGAATGATCGTGCTGAGCTCCTTAGAAAGCTTGACGAGTTGCAGAACCAACTTAGTAGATCATATAATGCAGCAGAACAGCCAAAAGGAAGGATTGGTGCAGATAGGGGAATGGCTCCACCTTTGCCTGATCTTTACAGTGGGCGAGACGCTTCTATGCCAGAAAGCTCAACCAGTTTGTATAATGCTAACATGAAACCTCATCCTCGAGATAAACATGTTCCTAAACCTCATTATCATGATCAAAACCTTAGACCTTTTCCTTATGGCCAAAGTTATGCTTTAGATATGCAAGATTTCCATGCTCCTAGACATGTTGCAAATGAATTCATGCAATATGAGGATGCCTATCGGCCTCAACTGTTCAGGAGGCCTCCATTTGAATCACCACATCAATACTTGCCACGATATGAGTATCGTGACCGTTTTCCTGGACAGTACATGGATTTCAATCAAGCCCTAGCATCACTCCCACATGAAACCTTTTTTCACCAGCCAGCATGCTCTTGTTTTCACTGCTACAACAAGAACTGGCATGTCTCTCCAAAGGTACCTCCCCCTGTTTTTAGCAGTCAAAGATCACCAAATGACCCTAGCTATCGCATTTACCATCAAAATGGAAATCCTGTTACATATGGTCCACCAGATTATAATACTAGAGGTTCGGCACTGTCTCCTCTGCGTTCTCTGGGTCGTCATCCACATACAAGAAGTTTGAGCGACCTTGATTTAGAAAATGGTGGCTTTGATCGGTGCCGGCCAAGAAGGTTGGTCTTAGCTCATGGAAGTGGACGAGTTTTCTATCCCATTGCAGGTGGTGCTCCATTTGTAGCATGCTGTAATTGCTTTGAGTTGCTGAAACTGCCAAGAAAAGTTATGTTGGTGGAGAAGAAACAACAAAAAATGCGATGTGGAGCTTGTTCTACCATAATTTTGTTTGAACTTGACAATAAGGGTTTTGTCTTTTCAGTTCCAGCTCAAGTCAAGATAGTTCCTGGGCTAGGTTCTGCTGAGATTTTGGATGAAAAATTGCAAAGCTCTCCTAATCGTTTGAATGCTAGGGCCACAAACTCCTGCTCTGATGATTATGATAGTTATGGTTATAACTTCCAGACAGCTAACGAATCCAATTTATTGTCAGAAGATCAGAATCTGGGTGCAGCTGAAAGGAGGCAGGAATCTCATCCTTCATCTTCCAGTTTTTCCGAGGATGAGCAAAGCCCAGATAGTGTAATTGTTCAAAGAGCTATTTCTAGTTCTGTGGAGCTTCCCTCAAAAGATAATGTGTCTTTACCACTTCCAGATTCCCCTGTCCAGGAGCATCCTGACAATACTTCGGATAATGCAGTGAGCAAAGATGGGAAGGGAAGCAAGAGTAAAAGAAGTTATTTGGAGAAGCTGATCACCAGTCGAGCGACCTCTAGACAGAGTTCTGTAAAAGATGTAGCGGTGGCAACTGAAATGGAAGTTTCTTTCAATGAGTACTTAAATAGTGGTGTATCACAAGACTCTGCTGTGGAGGTGAGCAATGAAGAAGATCAATCTAGGACCAACAAGAGGAGCGAGTCATTCTTTACAGGTCTCATAAAAAAGGGATTTAGAGATTTCTCAAGGTCGAGTCAAAACATGGAGAATGGAAGATCAAATGTTTATGTTAATGGGCAACTTATACCAGATCGTGTTGTTAAGAAAGCTGAAAAGCAAGCAGGGACTATTCAGCCTGGAGAGTACTGGTTAGCACTTATACCAAGTCATATCTATTATCTTTTCCCTCATTTATGTTGCTTAACATCAATGTTGTAAGTGATCAGCCTATGGTAGATTTATTTTTCTTGCAAGACATAAAATATTGTAACTTTGATGTAATTGTACATTTGTTCCTATTATAGTTCTAGATGTAGATTTAATTTCACAGGGGCAAAAACAAAATGTTTTGATTTTCTCCGAATAATACACAAACTATCAAATATCTGTTGGGGAAAAAGGAAAGTCTTATACTGAAAATTGAAGGTTCTTCACTGTAGTTGTTAGAGAGTGTTTGCTTTACGTGGTGCATTTATCATTTATGATAGTGACATCCATTCTATTTGGCCTGAAGTCTCAATGGTTACTTTCAAATTCTTTCTGTTTGACAGGTATGATTTCCGAGCTGGATTTTGGGGTGTTATGGGCCAACCCTGCCTTGGCATCATTCCGGTGAGATCAATTAGTATTTATGCACCCAACTCTTTCTCTTTGGCTATAGTAATGTTACCATTTGTACTGATGACATAACATTAATGTATTGCAGCCATTTATTGAAGAATTTAATTATCGCATGCCAGAGACTTGTGCTGCTGGAAACACTGGAGTCTTTGTAAATGGGCGAGAACTTCAGCAGAGAGATTTAGATTTACTTTCTGCCAGAGGACTACCAGTAACGAAAGATAAATCTTATATTATAGAAATTAATGGCAAAGTTCTGGATGAGAACACGGGTGAAGAACTAGAAAGCCTTGGCAAACTTGCCCCAACGTAAGTCCTATTTGTCCCTACAACTGGTCGAGATTTAATTTCTTTCTAATGCTGCATTTTCACAATCAACTAACTTTAGCGATTGCTAATAATTTTATTGTTTACCATCATCTTTCTGCATGATCAATATTTGCTATTCACGAGGTTCATTGGGCCATATGGGCATTCTTGGCTTTCCCCTTCATTAGTAATAAGGTTTTGAAATGGCTTATATTGGAGGCTCCAAGCTAGAAATTTCTTATTCAGTTGACAGGAACTGTGTGTAAATTTGGCATTTATACTCAATTAAAAGACATCCGATTTTGTAGTTATATTTTTATTAGATCTATTGGTATTTGAGTAATTGACCTCATGTTATTTGATAAAGGAACTATTTGGTATAAGTTAGTTGTTAGTATAAAAAACTAGAAACTCGTTCTTCTAGAAATCAATAAAATGTAGCAAGTTCCTTTTTTGCTTTCATCCTAGGTTTGATGGAACTAAAATTTATAGTGCATCATTTATATGTGTTTGCTTAAATTAATGAAAATGAAAACAAATTTGGGAAACATGTACCATGTTCTCAAAAATCTCGATTTCAAAATTTTAGATTAATGTTGCATTTTGTACAAAGCAATAAAAGCATTAAATTATACCCACAGAACAAAAGGAGAAGAGAGTTGAGGATTATATTTCTCTACATCCTGAAGTTTGGGTAAATGAGCTATTAGTAATGTGGTTGATTAAGGAGGTCATTTATTATTTATGTAGAGGTTTACAACCCTATTTTGGTTTCACACTGCTGCATTATTGACTACTTACTAATAAATAGGGTTGAAAGGGCAAACCATGGATTTGGCATGAAAGTCCCGAGAGTCATTGCACGATGATCAAGATAGTTTGCAGCGGCTTCAGTTTACTCGTCATTCAGAATGGGAATTGATGAAGCAGTCAGACCTTGCACTATTGGTATGTACTTCATTTGTAGATGCACACTTGGAATCATGATGGATGCATAGTTGAGCTCCTTTGTTGATTTCAAGTTTATTGTATTTGTAATAGGAAATTCGTGTGCCTCTTTGTATTTTAGTTTGTAACCTTACTGCGAAAGCTGTGTAAAGCATTTAGATTACACAATTTATGATATTGCTACAGAGTTGTTGTGGTTATAGCTCTCTAATTATATACTGGAGGATTCTTTGGAACTAATTTTGGAAATCAAATGCAAAATTTGTTGAAGTCATTAGCCTCTTATCCAAATGTAATTCAGCTCAGATAATATTTATCATATCTGATGACTCTTTGTTTACTATATGCCATAAGTGCTTTAGCATCTCTCATATTTATTTACCTCGTGGCAGGGAGCTAATCAACAAAATATGTGATTTTTCTTTTACAGCTCACGGTAAGTCGAGAAGCAATTGTGTACCTTCTGTTAGGGGGAATTGATTATTATCATTGCCAGAGAATAGAAATTGATCTGTGCCTACAATTTGGCCCTAAGCTATCTGATAAAATCATGTTCATACTGTAGTAATGTAGTTGACTTGCTTTTCTCTCTGTAATTTAGAGTAATACTTATTCATCTGGAAAGGAGTCCTACTTTCTTCTTACTTTCATTGGAAATGGTACACTTTTTTCTAGACAGCGGGACTGAGGGAGTATGATGCAAATACCAGAAACTTCAGAAGCATTCTTAAGAAAGAAATGAACTGATTACAAGGTCTAAATCTTCTAGCAAGTAGAGATAAATAGCTTTGCAAGTGAGATTTGAGCACCTTATGAGACGAAATTGTTAGGCCACTTCGGAGGGCCATGTTTCCCATTTTGTAAGCTAAAAATGACAAGCTACTGAACTTCTTCTGCATAACTGTTAGTGCTAACTGGACTGATAAGCTCTTTCGAATAGGCATTACTCTCTTAAAAGATAGCATCCCATGTGTATGAGCTTGAGGTTCAGACATTTGCTGCATTTTCTGATGTTTTCTATTCAATGTTTTTGATTATTATGGTTGCATGCATTTATGAAATTATCATATCAAACATGATGTTTACAAATCTTGAAGTTTCACCCGTGTGGTTTGGACATTTTGGTTGTTTATGTTCTGTATCTTTCGCAAGATGAAGGATCAGAAAATTTATGTTCCATTCCTTCACACAGTTGTCAGTCAATTTGTACCCATTCTTGGGTTGATTTGAAGTAAAACTTTGTGATTACTACAGAGTTCAGTTCATAATTTGAGTTTATAGTATTATCGGATGCTCGGGCTCATTGAAATGTGGTTGGAGTCATTGTGCATAAGCACGAATCTATATCTTTATGTGGTTGGAGTCATTGTGCATAGACAATCTTTGCATAACAGGGGAGGAAATCCTATAATAATGTAGCTGTTCTGAAAAAAGCAATCTCTGATTATTTTTTAAAGAGTAATTTTAGGAACACCAATTATACACAAAAAGTTGTTCACACACAATATACAAAAAAGAGAGAAAATAGGGAGTGGGTCCTACAATTAAATGTTTTGCACATTATTAGTAAGTAATACATGAGTCCTACTCTTGGTGCACAACTTTTTGCGTACGGTTGGTGCACATAATATTATTCTTAAAGAGGAATACTAGGGACACCAACTATACACAAAAAGTTGTGCACCTACAGTATAAAAAAAGAGAAAAAATAAGAAACAAGACCTACAATTGAATGTTTTACACATTTTCATTTGTAAACAATGCATGGGTCCTACCCTTGTGTACAGTTTTTTGTGTACAGTTGGTGCACATAGTATTATTCTTAACCAGTAATACTAGGGACACCAAGTATACAAAAAAAGTTGTGCACCAATAATATGATATTCATGTATTGCTTATCAATAAAAATGTGTAAAATATTTAATTGTAGGTCTCACTCCCTATTTTCTCTCTTTTTTAAGATCACTTGTACTACTATCACTATAGGAACTCCTATAGTCAAGCAAGTAAAATTGCATTAGGTGTTCCTTAAGTGAGTCACGTTCAATGAACTTATTCTCCAATAAACACATGCATACTTGCTTTAGTGTCTCCACACAAATGATTATGAGATCAATCATCCAATCGACAGAGTAAACATAATATGTATTAATCTATCCGGAATCAGTAATCTCACATTAATAATCCAATGATTAAGAACATTTTAGTTTTGAGCTATCTAAAAGTTAGATCCCATTAACATGAACTAAAAGTATTGCTTCAAAACTACATGTTTATCTTAATTAATTCAACCAATTAAACCTGGATAAAGAATACATTTAATTAAATAAATTCTTTTATTAGTAAACGAACAAGATTACAAAGTAAGTGTTTATCACATCCGATGTGATTGGTTTGAGGTACTACTTTCAATCTTCCACTTACAAAGCCAATAACCTTAGTATCTCATACTCATTTTTTCTAAGTGGCGATTAAACTGCTACTGAAATAATACTTTAGCAAATGGATTTACAATGTTGTTCTGAGAGTCGACTCTCTCTAAGGTGACATATCCTCTTTCAATTATTTCTCTAATCAAATGAAATCGACACAACACGTGTTTAGATTTCTGATGAGACTTAGGTTATCTATTACTGAATCAACAATTGTTTATTACTTGGAACCCTTTCAACTCACTGCACCATCGTTTAAGGTAAACACATACTCTGAAACAGATTTACTGTCGTCTTGGTCAGTCTGAAAACTTGAGCTTGTATCAGACCCACCACACTAGAAACACATCCTTAGTTATTCTTAAGTACGTTAGGATATTTTTCAACGGTTTTCAGTGTTCTTCTCCAAGATTTGATTGATATATGTTTATCATACATAGTGCATAAACAACATCATGTCTCGTACATATCATCCCATACATGATAGATTCTATTGTTGAAGCATAAGGTATCTTACTCATGCGATCTCACTCTTCCGGTGTCTTTGGGGACATTTTCTTAGAGAGAGATTACTCCATGACTCATCGGTACGAGTCCTCTCTGGAGTTGGACATATTAAACCTCTTTAGTATCGAATCAATGTACATTCATTGAGTCAAGTCAAACATCCTTTTAGATCTATCTCTATAGATTTTTATCCCAAAATATAGAATACTTCTCCCAAATCTTTTATGTATTTGTTTAGACAATCATAACTTTACTGATTGTAACATTGATATGTCATTCCCAATTAATAGTATATTATCAACATATAACATACAGTATTAAGAATGTCACAGTGGTCCCACTGACCTTCTTGTACACACATGATTCATCCTCGTTTTTGATAAAATCAAACTCTTTGATTGTCTCATCAAAAAGAATGTTTCATCTTCGAAAAACTTATTTTAATCCATAAATGAATTGTCACAACTTACATACATGAAAAGTGAGCACATTTTTGCATTTCTTTCTTAGTCCTATTTGAGAAGTGAGCACATTTTCAAGAAGGATAATGATAGGAGATGCATTTTTTTTATTACTAAAATTTGGGTACCAATTAATATGTGATTAATAGGTGTAATCAATGTAATTATTAAAATATTTTTTTGAGACATCAAATTTGGTAAAAGATCTTGATCTTAACATTACTAGTTACCATATGAGGCAGCAACACATTTGGTAATGGATTTGATACTATCCAGTATCCACTGTCATCTCAAATTTTCAATAAACGGTCAAATCTTTGAATTTGAAATATTATAGCCGTTATCCATAGCCCTTCTCCCTGTATAAAATCCAGTTAACAGTCAAATCTCAATTATACATTGTCTATCTTCTCTTTAGATCTCTTTACCATGGCTGAAACTGCAATTTCTAGTGCACCCATTTTTGCCGACCTTGTTCCCACCAAGAAAGGGAGATCACGGAAGGCACTGAAGCCCAAAAACCTATCATCAAATGACGACAACATTTTGGCCGGAGAAATCTCTCAATCCTCTCCAACGATTATCCCATCGCTGCCAGAGGAATCTGCCGGAAAAGAGAACCATGAGAGCCTGTTGCAGCCTCAGTCGCTAAAGAAGAAGAAGAAAGCAACAAAAGGGGCCTCGAAAACAAAGTCCCAACAACCCAATCAATCATTTGAAATAGAATTTGAGGAAATGCAAGCAAAACTTCAGCAATTAACGCTTGCAAAGGAGCAAACAGACGAGCTATTGAAGGAAAAAGAAGAGACGTTGAAGCTAAAGGAGGAAGAGCTTGAAACCCGTGGCCGAGAGCAAGAAAAGCTTCAGATGGAGCTCAAGAAGTTGCAGAAGTTGAAGGAATTCAAGCCCACAATGGTTTGTTCTTCTCTTTCTTTCTCTATGTTTTTTCTTGAATGTACTTGCCTGTTCTGTTTGGTCAATGAGAAATGTAGGAAATGATTCCTAACTTGTGAATTTTATTTTTCATATCTTATATAATATGCAAATGAGGCTGGATTTCTGGGTTTAAAGTTTAATTTTTTGTTTGTCATTCTAAAGACTTTTCCAGTTGTTCATTCTCTGAGAGAGAGAGACCAAGATAAGAAAGAGAAGAAGAAAAAGGGTTGCCCTGAGAAGAAAAGGCCATCTCCACCTTATGTCCTGTGGGTTAAAGGTCAATGGAATGAGGTACTAACATATGAAAAGGATTCTGTTATACCTATATGATATATTTAATTTAGAAATTTTATTGATTTGATTGTTGTGGGAATTGGGGCTCTGATGTTCTAGGTCAAGAAAGAAAACCCGGGGGCTGAATTTAAGGAGATATCACACATTTTGGGGGAGAAATGGAAGACGGTCACTGCAGAAGAGAAGAAGCCTTATGAGGAAAAGTATCAAGCTGAGAACGAAGCCTATTTGAAAATAATTGGGAACAAAAAGCGAGAGAATGAAGCAATGAAGCTCTTGGAGGAAGAGCAAAAACAGAGGACAGCTATGGAGTTGCTTGAACAATATATGCAGTTTAAAGAGGAAATAGAAAAGGATAAGAAGAAAAAAACAAAGTAATTCTCAGTACCCTTTCACTTTCTCTGTCCCACTCTTCATTTCTGTATCTGTTACTGATTTTTTGGAAACAGGAAGGAAAAGGATCCATTGAAACCAAAGCAACCAGTGTCAGCATTTTTCTTGTTTATGAATGAGCGTCGTGCAGATCTGGTTGCCGAAAAGAAAAATGTTATAGAGGTTGGGAAGATCACAGGTGAAGAATGGAAGAACATGACAGAGAAAGAGAAAGCTCCTTATGAAGAGGTTCATTTCATTCCATTCTCCAACTGTCTTGTGAAATATCAATCTGAATTCCTCTGGTATGGCTCCTAATTTTAATGTGCTATTTTTTTGTTGGGAATTTTAGATGGCAAAGAAAAATAAGGAGCAATATGCCCAAGAAATGGAGGTTTACAAACACAAGAAAGATGAAGAAGCTGCCAACCTTGAAAGGGAAGAGGAGGAGCTGGCAAAAATTCAGAAGCAAGAGGCCTTGCAATTGCTCAAGAAGAAAGAGAAAACAGAAAACTTAATCAAGGTAACGATCTGGACATTTTTGCCTTAAGACTCATGGACGTGTATATAGACAAGTAATGGATTTATGGTATGCCTTTTACTTTGTGTAGAAAACAAAAGAGAGTCGCCAAAAGAAGCAGAAAGCAGAGAAGAATACTGTTGATCCTAATAAACCAAAGAGGCCAGCATCCTCATTCCTCCTGTTCAGCAAAGAAGCAAGGAAAACTTTAGTGGAAGAGCGTCCTGGAATTAACAACTCCACACTCAATGCTCTCATTTCTGTGAAATGGAAGGTGTGTTATAATATTAAATCAAGATCACAATATTTTCAAGCTGACAAATGACAATTAGTTAATTCTCAAATGGGATTTGGTTTGTTTGATTATGTAGGAAATAAGCCAAGAAGAAAAGCAGAGTTGGAACCAGAAAGCTGCAGGAGCTATGGATGCATACAGGAAGGAATTGGAAGAATACAACAAATCTGCAGCAGAGATCACAAGTTCAAACAGCCCCCAGCTGTGAAAAAACTCTATTGATGTTCAAGTTGTTCTGTTGAACATCTGGGAGTTCCTGCTCATTTTCATCAGCCAGTTCAGTGGCTTAAAGTTCCAGTCTTTTTTAAACTAGTTTTCCGAATTTTTATCTACAGCTAGTCTATTTGAATGTTTTCTTTGTGATGATAAATCACAATTCTCACTGCTCTCAAGAGATATCTTCAGCTTTAAAATGCTCAAGTATGTTTTAAATTTCTACAATTTTGTTCTGCTCCAAATGATGCTACATGTAGTTATAGGTCGTCATTAACACAAAAACTCAACTTTTTTCTCCCCAACTTACACAAGATAATTGTTTGATAATCTTTTCAATTTGGATTCATCAAATAAAACTAATGAGAATATCTTCAGATCAAATTTTATAAGTTTCACTTGAATTTTGTTACAATTCCCATGCACTAGTTGGTACCCATGATTTATAGAAAATGCAACAATTATCAACAATAATAATCTATGTCCATATCATATAATTAAAGTAGAACAGGGGGAGAGGGGTAAATGTGCAAAAAAATGGAAAGATGAGGGCTTAAAAGAAGTTATTGTCCTAAAAAAAATCCGTTTTCAGAATATACTCAACTCACCAGAACTGTTGGGTAATAAATTAAATGAATAAGAGTCCCTCCTTTCACCTCGGCCTTTTTATTCAATTCAAATTCTTCCCCTTCTTTCCGATCATCTGAATTCATTTGTATTCGGAAAGCTCCGGTGAGGCTATAGTCAACTTAGCTGAAACAGAAAAGAAAAGGAAAGAGAAAACGACGCCGTTAGCTGCAATCAATGGATGAACCACAACTTACTTCTCCTTTGATTACATCAGGTACAGGTAGGTGATACTGACCTTTTCTCTCTCCCATGGACGCCGGCTTAATTGTTTCGGATTCTAAGGTTCATATCGGGTCCTCGGTTCGGGTTTATTTGTTTCTGGGTATATTTATGTATATATTCTAAAAATTAAATTCCTTTGTTTATTTGTTAATCGTAATTTTTATTAGTCTTGAATCTAGATCTGATGGATAATCAAACAGTAAACAATTTTATGCCACTATGACGTTTTAAGAAATGATAGTTGACTTTTCTCAAGTCAATTATTATCTTAAGATGGAATTTGTCTTCCATACAACTTAAATTAAAAAATTATGGAGTAACTATCCTTGATAATATTTTAATAATATATTTGACATAATAAATTAATTTTAAAAAATTTAATATATGTCGTAATTATAATTTGGTAACACAGAGCGGAACTCGTTTAGAAAAAAAGAAATGTCACATCCTAATTGTAATTCGGCAATACATAGTCGGACTGGATTCGTCTAGAAAGAAGGAAGAACGAGGGGGTTTAGTAATAATTAGAAAAGCACAAGGCATTAAGTGCAAATTTCTCTAAAAGATTAGTAACACATAAAACAAATAGGGTGATAAAATTATTGGGGCTCTAATTTGAAGGCAGATGCGCTACGCTAAAGAAACCCTTTGCGTGGGAGCTCCTCTGAAAACGCTACAAACAAACTAGTAACTTACTTTTGTTGAAACTGCAATTCTTATGATTTTTGTCTCTTTTTGGGTTTATGATTTTTGTCACTTTTTGGGTTTATGATTTTGTATCTTACTCCATTCGTCGAGATATAATTTAACTTTTAAAATTAAGCAACGGACATATTAAATATTAAATTTAAATTGATGTGAATTTATTTAATTTTAGTTGATATAATTATTATAATTGTATAGTATATAACAAAAATTATCAATCACAAAATTCATTTTATTTTAAAATTTTATGAATCATATCGATTTTGTAATTTAATTTGTTGTCTTTTGACTTAAAAAGTCAAATTATATTTCTAATTTTGAGACGGAGGTAGTATTGTTTTTTAATGTTTCCTTCCAACTACATGTCTGCCATGTCTAAAACACCCTCTTTCATTTTACTTAGAAAAATGATATATATGTTAACAAATAGATGTGATAAAATTGGATTACTATCGACATGAGAATTTATGCAATAAAATAAATTAAATTAAAGTGCGATTCTAATTCCACTTATGCAGCAAATAATACATTGAAATTTATTGTAATACTCCCTCCGTTCCAGGATAAAAATCCTTATTATTATTTTGGGTTGTTCCATGTTAAATGTCCACTTTCTTTTAATAACCAAATTTTTACACATTTTTTCCTATTATGTCCGTAGCATTAAATATCTCATACTTTTCTTATTCTAATTCTCTCTCCATATTTAATGACATTATTATGGATAATTTTGTCATTTTATTTCTCTTGTTAATATGCGTGAAAAGTCCACCAGAATTTTTATCCGGGAAAGAGGGAGTACATAATAACTAATAAGACACTGCTCTCAATTAATGACACCAGACTCCGTAACGGACTGTTAGTCTGTTAGTTTATTAGTAGTTGTAAGGTAGTTAGTTATACTCGAGGCTGATATTGTAATTTTCGTCCAAAAATATTCCAACTTTTAAATGAATAAATCAACCCCGCCTGCTTTCTCTCCCCCACTTGGCCTCTTCTTTACAAAAGCAAATCGAATGCGACATGTATGTATATATATATATATATATATATATATATATATATATATATCATTATTCGGGTCGGATCGGCAAAAGACGTCTCCGTTCATGCTAGCTAGCTTAGCTGCGGCGACGCCTCAAAGACTGACCAAATTTCTCTCCCCTCATGTCTGTATACGTATAATATATGCTCATATTCAAGTGATCATAACAATAAATATTAATGGCAGAGAATCCAGAAGCCGGTTCAATACACAAGGACAACAGTCGGGAAGGAGATGCCGGTGCAACCTTCGTGCTAGAATCTAAAGGTAATATGTGTTTGATGTAATCAAGGGCGGAGCCAGAAATTTTTTTCCTCATGGGCTACCAAGTGCCATTTAGATTTCCCAAATAATAACAAATCATTACAGGCCAAACACCCTCTAACTTGCTCAAAAACCAACTTTTTCTACTCCCAGAACTTTTATCGAACACATTGAGGGCGCTGTTTTATAGCCCCTTTCTCTCCCTTGTTTGAATGTTCAATAACCAGTGCATAAGCACCCAACAATCATAATAGATAATAACAAACTTGAATAGACTAAATTAAGCCCCAACTCCCCCAAAACTGTCAAAACCAAACTTTATCCAACTAATTGTAAAAACTAAGAAATTTTACCTTCAATGCAAATCAGCAAGAAATTCATTAAATGGTTCACTTCTATTTTTTATCAACTATGATGCAAACAAAGTTAAGGTAAGAAATTCATTAATTAGTTCGTTGGATTCAATCTTGTCTCCATCAAAAGGTGATAAGGTTCATTTGACTTTCAGTGAACAAGCTCTATAGCTTTTCATCCCATTATCCATTCACATGATCAGAACAGCAGCTTGTTTCAGATAAATGTAGGTCAATCAATATTCCCAAACACTTATTAGTAGCTAATAAGACCAAACAATCAGGAGAGACTTCAAAAAAGAAAAAAGAAAAACTATGCACACTCAAACTAACCCTACTGCAGAAATTGCTAACAAAGAGAGTATTGACACAGATTATCTCATCCACTTAAATCTCTCCACGCAAGCTATTGTATTGGATAAGGACTGACTCTAAGGCTGTAACTAATATTTGAATTAGAAAGATTAGGATTGGTTTGAGTTTTGAATTTGATGTCATGTAAATCATGTAACAGATTTCTATATAACAGAGGCGAGAGTAAGCCATCAATTGTAACAGAGTAAATCTGATTTCCATCTTGTTATACTTCTTAATTGAGAGCAAATATAAATAAAAATCCTTAGCTCGACATACACTCATTGTAATACTTTACAATTAGCAACCAACAACCAAACCCATCCCTAACAACAACAAAATGAAGACCCACAAATGCAAACCCCCAAATAAGAAAATAAAAGATAAAATGGAAGCAGTACCTTGGAGTAAGGAATAATGTGGTCATAATCATGACAGAGACAACCCGGGCAACCCACTAGCTTCCTAAAGAGAGTGTTGCCAAGTGCGTCTCGGCGCCAGCGATCAGGGTCTCGGCCTTTGACCTTCTCTGCCTTGTCCCAGCATTGTTGCTTCACACTGTATGGGAAGCTTCGAGGGTGAGGGTTAGGGTTTGGGCAGGTCTCTTCGGGAGAAATTTGCAAGGCTTCAAACAAAGACAGCCTCGGCGGGTGTCGCCGCCATGGCCTTAGCGTCGTGTACGTAGGAGCGAGTGGGGTGATTTGCGGCAGATTCACCCGGGCTACCGCCCACCACAGCCCAAGTGTGGCTCCGCCCCTGGATGTAATCAAGTTAATACTACAAAAGTTTTGCGATGAAGCTTATTCATACTGCAATTAATCTGCACTTAATTTTATTTATTATTAATGGAAATAATGATGTAGAAATTATCTATCTAACATAATACAATAACATATTGATTTTAAATTTCCCGCTCACCTTAATAAATCATCTGGGTCGTCCAAAATTTGGATAAATCTCACGCAGGGCACACAGCTAGTATAATTATATGTTGACATATATGCATGGACAGGGGAATGGTGGCATGCTGGGTTCCATTTAACGACGGCAATAGTTGGGCCGTCAATACTAGCGCTGCCGTTTGCATTCAGAGGGATGGGTTGGGGAATAGGGTTCTTCTCCTTGACGGTAATGGGTGCTGTTACTTTCTACTCTTACTATCTCATGTCCCTTGTGCTTGATCACTGTGAAAAGTCCGGTCGCCGCCACATCCGGTTTCGAGAACTTGCTGCCGACATCCTGGGTAATTAACTTTCTTCTTTTTGTGTTTAAAATTTCATGTGTAATATATATGTGCCATGAGTTAATAATTAATTAATTACCAGAAAAAAGAAATTATGCCATGTTTTATAGTTATTTCTGTCTTTAAAAGAGTGAGTAAAGGTAGAGAAGACGGGAGTTAGTTTGTTCAAATCAATAAGAGATGTAAGTATTATTTATGATATTAATGGTGGCCTGGCCTTGTGGGGATTAAATTAATATGTACCATGAGTTCTTTTGGGTGGGTTAGGTGGATGGTTGAATGGAAAATGGCAGTACAGTTATTATGTTAAGGTCAGGCTAACCATTTACTTCATTGGTTCCAAAATTAAGATACATTTCTAAAAGAACCTTTATGGATAATTTTATGTTTCCAAATGCATCCTTAAGATTAGTTAAAAGAATTGAAAATTAAGGATATCATGTCACTTTATAGTCCTAAAATATAAATGTATATCTTTTTTCTTTGAATGAATTGAAAAAGAAAATGTATCTCTAATTTTGGAACAAAAGAAGTACCTTCTAACAACTGAACATCTTAATTACGTGTAAAAATAGTGTGGCTCCCACCCCGGGTTCTCCTCCAAAAGCTTGAATCAGTTAATGCTAGTATTGAGTTTCCACCTGTGTGAAAGCAGGTTGGATTCTAACACTTGAGTCAATTTTCTCTACTTAGCTCAAACCACTTGTGTTGTTGGATCAACAAATCTAAAGTCAGCTGCATACTTTTGAATATGAGGATAACTAATGAATGCTAGAATTAATATGGGACAGCAACAACAACTATAGTGTTGCTTATCTTTGTGGTCCATGTACTATCACAAATTCTTAAAATTTCCTTGCTTCTTTACTTGACGAAATGAAGTCCTATTGTTATGTAGTAGTCTTGTCTTTGGGCAGGGCCATTTACATGTTTAAATCAATTGTTTCTTTCCCATTGAATGTTTAAAGCTACCTTGCAAGGTTAAAGTCAGTGAGGTCAAATTTAAGTAGCACCAATAAATAACATCATTAAGTTACTGACATCAAGTGTATAAAATATCAAAATTTGATCATTTTTTGCTGTCTAAATCCTATTTTATATTCTTAACTCTCCAAGTTGATTTCTTGAGGAAATGGGCTTGAGAAGCTCTACTTTTTAATGTTATGACCTAAGACAATGAGTTAACATTTAGAAAACTCTATGTATGTTAATTTAAGTGATTGATGAGTAGATTTTTTACAGAGGACGAAAAGCGAAGCAACTAACTTTTGCCATCAATTCTGAAAAATCTTTCTGTAGTAACTGAATTATAAATGAGATTCAGCATTCATTCTCTGGCTTCCTGAATATAGTCCTTTTCTTTTAAAACTAAACTTTCTACTTTGACAAATTGATAAAAATTGATGGATCTGATTGCAGCTCTTACTTTTTTTGGAACTTTGGATTGCTTAGAGAAACTGGACAAATATTGAACAAATTCATTAATATTTGTTCTGTGTATATTATTGTTTTCTTATAGGGTCTGGGTGGATGTTCTATTTTGTAATATTCATTCAAACGGCAATCAACACGGGCATATCAATTGGAGCTATTTTGCTTGCAGGAGATTGCCTCCAGGTATTGGTATCTAAGGATTTATGATACTAGATGTACATACATACATTGTGATTTCTCATACATATACCTAATCTGCATCAGTCTTTATCTCATATATATACCTAATCTGCATCAGTTCTTAATCTATGAGAAGAGCAGTTCAATAGCAAAACCCTGACCTTGTTTCGTTGGGTTATTTGGGGTTTAAATAGAGCCAACTACAGTTTTTTAGGGATAATGGTTGATCTTTGCTTTTAGTTGGCTAATTTGATGTTGTAGACTGGTTGGTCACTTGGTCAGTTACATCAACTATCAGATGACTAGGCCACAGTTTCTGTATATATTCAAGTAATGTTAGGGGTCACAAATTTGGGGTCTCAGCTTTTTTCATTTATACACATACACACACACATGAGTGGCCCTCCTTTAACATGCAGCATACTTGGGAAGTATATGTAAGCAAGAAGTAAGAAGCAAAAAGCAAGAAGCATTAATATTATGTTATTATCTAGGTAGTTATAAATATAAGTCTTGTCTTTGATTTACTTAAGATATCAATGTTACCTTCCTGTGTGGTTTACCGATCCTGAATCCCCTCTATTTTTGGCTGTTGAAGATCATGTACCAGGAACTTTCTCCTAATGGGTCATTGAAATTGTATCAATTCATAGCAATGGTGACAGCAATCATGATAGTTCTCTCTCAGTTGCCAACCTTCCATTCTCTCAGGCACATCAATTTGGGTTCACTTGTTCTCAGCTTGGGTTACACTTTCCTCGTCACTGGTGCTTGTATCTATGCTGGTAAATATATTTTTAATCATTAATTGATCATATGTGCCCATTAGCTATGTGCTTTTCATGCTCTGAAGAAGCTTAATGAGTAGATACTGAGAAATACATTCATATTCTTGTGGCCGATCAAATTAAGAATGTCCTATATCCACAATATAGTGTGAGGTTCTCCACAAATGAGTGCTGAATTTACAAGAGACTGACTACAAGACAAGCTACTGTTCTATCATTTATTATAAATCCATTATTTGTTGCAAATCTCTATTTCACTCACTTTTTTTTTTAACTTTCCTATGGCTGGTATATATATAATGGTCAGCTGAGCTGACATTTGCACATACGTGCTGATATTTTGCTCCTTCCCTTTGACATGAAGAACTAAAGCTTACATGGATCCCTCAGTAAGTCAGTAGCACTAGAGCTGCTGATCCATGGTAATTGAAATGGATTGGCTGGTGTAATCATTATTTTGAACAAAATCCATAATGCAGAGTAGGCATGAAGCTTATAGATATTAATTAATAAAGACCCCCCACATTTTGGTTTAACCTGAAATAATCTACATAAAGTTTTTGAGTGTGCTATTTTTCATTATTTCAGAAAGTTACTCTTAATTTATATCCCCTGTATTGAATTTCAATCTTCAGCTGCCTTTTAAAGATTACTGTAAGCATTTCCTGTGTGATTCTAGAAAATTTGTATGACATGTGGACACTATATTCATTGATAATGAACAGACTTGGATATGTTAATTAAATACTTTGTCATTGCTTGCCTTCTAAAACTTTCAGGCATGTCCCGCAGGTACCTTAAAAAATGCTCCTCCAAGGGACTATTCTTTAGAATCTTCAGCGGCTTCAAGGATTTTCAGTGCATTCACTTCCATCTCCATAATAGCTGCCATATTTGGGAATGGGATACTACCTGAGATACAAGTAATTTCATTTCCTTAACAGGACATCTTAATAGAATTTGGTTTCAACTGTGATTGTTAGATCTACATTCTCGCACCATTACTTGTCCCATTTACCACTTAATGGAACAGAAAATCTTTAATGATATATGCCTGAGTTGTTTACTTGTTTATCTCCTCATTATTATGAAAATGATCTATTCTGTCGAAGATGTATGAACCTAAATTTTCTGCTTCTTAACCTATGACGAAAGATATCTAATGATAAAGTTTGTTTTTTCCTTTATGTTCCCTGAAATTAAAGGCCACCATGTCAAATTATCAAATCTATACAGGCAACTCTGGCTCCACCAGCCACCGGAAAGATGGTGAAAGGCCTTGTAATGTGTTACTTTGTTATTTTCGTTACTTTCTACTCGGCTGCAGTTTCTGGGTATTGGGTATTTGGAAACAAAGCTAGTTCAAACATTCTCAATAGTCTAATGCCAGATGAAGGCCCTGCACTGGCTCCAATATGGGTTTTAGGCCTTGCAGTTATCTTTGTTCTTCTTCAGCTCTTTGCCATAGGCCTGGTAAGCTTGTCCACTTTTCTCATACATAAGCATTCTGAGATGTATCTTGAAAAACAACCCTAGCCTCAAAGTAAATAATAAATGTTAATGAAGTTATGCTGTAACATTTTCTATTATATTACAGGTTTACTCTCAAGTTGCATATGAGATAATGGAAAAGAAATCAGCTGATGTGAATCAAGGATTGTTCTCCAAAAGAAACCTAATCCCCAGGATTATTCTTCGATCACTCTACATGATATTCTGCGGCTTTTTTGCAGCGATGCTACCGTTCTTTGGAGACATTAATGCTGTAGTCGGGGCTGTTGGCTTCATCCCTCTAGATTTCATCCTCCCGATGCTTCTCTACAACATGACTTATAAGCCCACAAGGTCATCCTTCACCTATTGGATCAACAACACTATTATGGTAGTGTTTACATGCGTAGGACTCCTGGGCTCATTCTCTTCGATAAGGAAGTTGATTCATGATGCTAACAAGTTCAAGCCCTTTTCTAGTGATGTAGTTGATTAATCTCAGGTATACATGTTTTTACAACACATTGTGTATAAAATGAAATGGGATTAGTTCCCTAAGGACAAAGAAACACAACGAGAGAGCTCGAGTTTAGGATAATAAAAGGTCCAGATGACTTGAGTTGAGAACCCTGTATGCTGTTTAGGGAATTCTAAATTCTTGGAGCAGTTATCAGATACAATTAATTAAGTTCATGTACTTAAAAGAAACACTTTCTGAATACACCAAGAGATGCTGCTCATTGTTGATATGTTATATACCTGAAACCCTCTTTCTTTCTCTCCATGTGGAATCTGTGGGTTCTTTTTATAATTTGGTCTTGTGCTTGTCTATGGATGTTTTATTTTTATTCTTGTGAAAAAAGATTTCCTTGGTCCAGAATATTGTTTTAAAAAAAAAGTCAGAGAATTGTGGAAAATAAAAAAAAAATCTCTGTGGAGCCTGCCATATATTGCAAAAAGTTTTTAGCCAAATTTTTATTGCGACATATTATATACAGAAATTAAAAAGAGTCGCATTTTAATTTATCTTATCTCTTGACATAGACTCAATTCAACATAGTCGATGACTATATTTATTGATATGTATATCATTTTCCATTGAAATTTGTCTCCACCTGACCACCCTGTCCTTTGTCATCTCAAGTAGTACATGACTTGAGTTTGTGTTTGTCTTCTCAGTAGAAAATAGAAAGAATTTGCAGCATGCCAATCATGCATAAAGAGCACAATCTATGTATTTAGTTCATCATTGGAACTTGTGATAGTATTTTATGTAAGTGGTTAGTATGAAATTTATTTTGAGGTAAGTTGATTAATTGACCAATAGAATACTAACACGCAGACGAGATTGTATGTATGTCAGTATTCTATTGGCCAATTGACCAACTTATTAAAAAAATAACTTCATGCTAACCGGATCCGTATTTTTATATACTCCCTGAGTCCCAACTCCCAAAAAGAGTTCCATTTGCAGGGGAAATTGTTTCAAAAAAAGACTAATTTTATCTTATACAATAAAAAAATATATAATTATTATTTTAATTTTATTATCATATCAATAGCACTATACTTGATAATACAATAAACTAAAGGTAAATGATGAACAAAAATGAATTATTTTTTGGATGGAGTATTATTTATTTCATAATTTACCGGAGAGAGTCGGACCATATATATATATATATATATGAACTTTAAGAAAAACACGCGGGTCGCTGATACGGCTGGAGCGGCTTGAGAATATGGGTCAATTATTATAGACACAAAAAAAAACCCTTCCCCAACTCATACTCTCTCTACCTCTCCAACGAATTCTCAGATAGCTTTAGAAAGGTTCTCCGATTTCTTCGATCTCGCTCCAAATCTGATGAGTTCTCTCCCTCCCTACGAAGGTAAACTGAACCCAAGATTCTCTCTATGAAGGTAAAACTGAACCCAAGTTCGCTTTAGTTGTATTTTCCCCAAATGTTAATTTTGGAGCTTTTCATTCGAACCCAAGATTTATAAAAAAAAAATAGGGTTTAATTTCTGTGTTACTTATATATAGAGAATTCTCCTATGTTTTAGTTTGCTTTTTATTTATTTTTTGTAAAACAAGCCTTCAGTACTTTTAAACCCCAGCAAAAATCTTAAGCTCAAGCAACACAGAAGTGTTGAATGATTTTCTGATAAGAAAACCCACTGAAGCATCCTTGCTAAAATGGCAAGTTTATGTAACAGGACACTTGCATTATCACTCCTAATCACCTTCTTCTTCATTTCTTCTACTTTCTTCTCTTTATCATATAGAGATTCTCATTTTCCCACCTTCCAATCAATACCCAGTTCAGGTACTTACCTTTTTCTCACAACCCTTTTATTTATTTTTTGGCTGGATTTTGAATTTTGGGTGCAATTTTTTTTGGAATTTTGGAACTGATTTTGATACCTTTTTTAATTTTTAATTTTCAGGGGAGGTTCAAAGGGGGTCAAGAGATTGCTTGATGAAGGACAAAGTGAAGAAACCCCTGTGAATTCATCATATCTAATTTTGGCTCCAAAGAGGACTTACAGAAGAGATTGTCTTAATGATTTTAAAAGATATACAGGAGGGTGGAACATTAGTGAGCGCCATTACTGGGCTGTAAGTTCCTTTTATTTATTTACTTTAATTTTTGCTATAAAATTCAGGAAGTCTAGATAATAAATATAATTTCAATTCATTGTTCTGAATTTAAAGACCCCTAAAGTTAGTGTATTTTGTTTGATCCTACAAATCTTTGTTCCTCTTTTTATATACCCACATTTTTGCAAAATTTTTTTTTAATAATTATGCCTTGTTTGGATGTCTCTAAAATGTACTTGATTCATTATTTTTTATTATGTAATCGAGCTCAATAACATGGATGTATGGAATTTTTCACTTATTTTATTAGTAGGCTTACTTTAATAATCAGTGTTTAGAGAAATTTTTTAAATTTTCATACTGCCCTAAGCTGAAATATATATCCAGGAAGTGATATGGTTTCACTTATAGGGACGGCCAAACAAGACCCTTAAGTCTGCATATTATGAGTGTATATGCCCAACACACTTGTCCTTAGACCATCATTTTGTATGTCACCTTGATGTAGTTATATTATATTTTGGTTTATTATCAGTATAATAAAACCATTTACACTTATAATAATATTGTGGGTAGGATCAGAATAGAGTAATCTGCCACATGTTGGTTTAGTGGTATAATATTAAGATGGGATAATTGAATTTGGGGAAGAAAATTGGCCAAGGATGATATCTCAGTCAATGTAGTAGACTTATGATGAGTGCATATTATTCATTTATTTTGATTCCATTATATTTAGTTTTATTGCATGTTTCATGGGTATATGAGCTTATTAAGGTATTTAATGATTTCAGGAAGAATTGGAGCTGAAATGAGGAAAAAGAGAAAATTGCAGAATTTTTAGCATTAAGTTGGATGCATGTTCTTAGCTTGGGACTTGAATTTTATTGTAGAGCTCTTCTTTAGCTTTCCGGAACATCTTGAATCGTCCCAATCGGAGTTCATATGAAAAAGTTATGATATTTTTACTAAACGAACGTTGAACCTCAAAGTTTGGAAGTTGTAATTTACACAGCAGTCACTTGGAGGCCGATTTCGACCTTGATTCAGAGAGATTCTGTCGATTCTCAAAGAATGAAAGTTGTAGATCTCGTCGATATCTTCGTTTTGATAGGTAGCAGGCCCCGTAACTCCTCCTAGATCAAAAGTTATGCTCGTTTTACCAAAGGACGTCATGAGGAAATGAAAATTCACCCCCAACGAATTTGAGCGGGAAAATCGAAATCTTGGATTTTGGAAAGTTTCTAAATCTGATTTTGGTAGACTTCTACATGGAATTGGATTGATATTTCTATTAGCTTTAGGATTTCCTTTAGACTAAGATTTATTTCCAAATTGAATTCTATTTCTTTATGGAATCTAGTTATGATTTGTAAATCCTTTTAGGATTTGGATTTCTACATCCTATAGGATTTAGGACTTTGTCTAGCACTATAAATAGAGGATGAGGGTCAAGGTTTTATTAATTCAATATTCAACATTCAAGTATCCTCTATTGGAGTGAAGGCTCAAAGCATGTCGTCGCTAGTTCTTTTATTCGATTCTAAAGGGAGGTGAATCCTTGTTACAAGTAATTAATTAATTGAGTATTATTATTTATTCCTTCTTGTGTGAAATTTCTTCCGATAATCATTTTCATTGATTGCATGCTAATTGATCTAATTAATTTAATATGGCCAATTGAGTTAATTTGATCATTATCATATCTTTAGATTAAGATTGGTATTACGTGTAATTGATATCTCTCTTCATCACAAGTAGCAACTTGGTAATAATAATTGTGGACAAACTTTTGTTTATTGCTAAGATTATTAGAAAACAAGTTAAATAAATCGAGCTTATGTGTTTGTTGCTTGGATTAGCCTAATTTTCTATTTCTTAATGCTTCTATCATATTAAATCTAGAGAGCTTATTCTAGGTTATATCGCTAGTTAGAATCAGTGGAGAGCTTGTTTTCATACGGTGATAATCTAAGGAGAATTTTGGATAGCAGAGCTTATTGTTATCTAGGGCTAATAATTTCATTGAAGGAAAAATAATAATTACTTGATTAATTGATTGTTGTACTTGGTGAAACTGAACTGCAGAACTGAAGTTTTACATATTTGGTTAATTTTATCGTTAATTCTTGTTCTCTTAGTTTAAAAATAATTTTCAAAACCCCATCTTTATTTTCTCGTTAAAATAGTAGAATAATTCTAAAACAACTTTACTCTCTGTGGGATCGATCCTTACTTGCTTCTTGTCTTTAATTATTGTAAATTGTGGAGTGAAAGTGAGGTTAATTTAGGAGTGTCAACGACGACTCCCAAACTTTAAGCGTAGATGAATTCTGGGAGTAATTCATGCGTTTTGTTTTTATTCTATTATTTGTTTTGTTTTTGTTTTATGACTCGATCTTCTCAAAGTTACTATATTAGATTTTGATCCAGAGATTGAGAAAAGCGCTGGGAGGCTAAAGAAGGAAAAACTTAAAGTTCAACGGTCTTACTGTAGAGATATAGACGAGGCTTCGCGATCATCACTGTGCCTCAACCTAGCTTTGGAATTATTATCCAACGAATCAAACAAAAAGAAGAAGAGATGGCGATTCCAAACAACAATAGAACTCTCGAGAGAGTTGGCAACTCCTAATTTAAATCAACAACCTCTACATGCATTGAATATCCTAATTTAGATGTTGCATTTGAACTTAAATCTGGACTAATCCATTTATCGCTTACTTTTCGTGGTCTTACGGTGAAGACCCTACAAACATCTGAAGGAATTTCATGTGGTGTGCTCTACTATGAAACCAAACGGAATCATAGAAGAACAAATCAAGTGAGAGCATTCCCATTCTCCCTAGCAGATTTGGCAAAGGATTGGTTGTCTACCTACCCTCGGGTTCAATCTGATCTTGGAATGACATGAAGCAATTTATTCTTGGAGAGATACTTTCCAGCCTCAAGAGTAGCAAACATAAGGAAGGAGATCTGTGGGATTAGACATTATACGAGTATTGGGAAAGATTCAAAAACTTTGTTCCAAATTTGTCCACCACATCAAATAGATGAACAACACACGATCCAAAGATTTCTCTGAAGGGTTGAATACCGATGGATGAAGCATGATCGATCGATGCAATTAAGCGGAGGAGCACTATTTGACAAGACCCAGAAAGCGGCAAGGAATTTAATTGCAAACATGGCAAAGAACTCACAACAATATGGCACTAGAACAAATCATGCACCCGGTAAGGAGTGGTAAGCGAGGTAAGCACTTGTGATTATGGTCAACAAATTTTTGAATTAAGCTGCTATGGTTAGACAATTAGCTACTGGTCAATTGCCAATTGCAAAGGTTTGTGGAATATGTCTACAACCAAATCACAATCTGAGATGAATGCCCAACATTACAAGATGGCGATTTGTGCGTGCAACAAGCTAATGCAATGGGAAATTATCACCACCACCTCGGAAAAAGTATGATCCGTACTCAAACACATATAACCCAGGATGGAGGATCATCCAAGTCCGAGTTATGGGAGCAAAGACGGCGGCACCACTGCATTTCCACCTGGCGTGAGGGCTTCCAACCAACCCAACCTCAATATCAACCGAAAGCAAGTAGTCCCTCGCACTCTTTGGAACATCATTGGAGGATATGTTCAAAGCATTCATGGGATGAATACACAACAGTTCATGAATCGGAACACGGTAGTTCAAAGAAGAGACAAAACTTGATTCAAGATTTGAGGAACCAAGTAGACAACTGGCTACTGTTGTGGGGATATTGGAATCTAGAGGCTCGGAAAATTACCATCTCAAGCAAAGAAGTTAACCCAAGGAGAATGCAAGTGCCATAACTTTACGGAATGGAACACAGTTGGATACACCACCGACCCAAGTAGAGTTCAAGAAGGAAGCGGTAAGGAGGGAACAGAAAAATCAAGGTAAAACCTAAACCTCTAATCGAACTTAAAAACATTCCTCTTCCCTTTCCTTCCCGAATTTCTAAAACTTCAAAGAACGATGAAAAGAAAAAGAAATTTTGGAAACTTTTAGAAAAGTAGAAGTGAACATCCCTCTTCTTGATGCAATTAAACAAGTACCACGGTAGATTTAAATTTTTAAAAGAATTATGCACTAATAAAAGAAAATTGCAAAATGATGAAAGAGTCACGATTGGAGAAAATGTATCTGCTTATTCTTCAAAGAAAATGCCTCCTAAATGTAAAGATCCAGAATGTTCACAATCCCATGCAAAATAGGAAACACAGATTTGAAAAAGCCATGCTAGATTTAGGAGCTTCAATTAATGTTATGCCTTTATCTGTTTATGCTTCCTTAAATCTAGGCCCTTTAAAAAATACTGGTGTGATTATCCAATTGGCAGATCGTACTAACACCTACCCCCGAGGGGTAATTGAAGATGTCTTAACTAATCTTTCCTGCAGATTTTTACATTGTGGATATGGAAAATGATACATCACCAAATCCTTCCCACATCTTGTTAGGAAGACCCTTCCTAAAAACAGCGAGAACCATGATTGATGTGCATAATGGGACCTTGACTATGGAGTTTGATGGTGAGAAAATTCAGTTTAACATCTATGATGCCATGAGGTACCCTAGTGATATAGGACAAATTTTTCTTATCGATGTGAGAGACTCCTTGGTGCATAGAGCTTTTGAACAACTACATGGGACAATTTGGAAATTGCAATCAACAACGGTTTGTACATGGACGGGGAAGAAGAGATCACATGAAACCTGGGAATTGAAAGAGAATGTATTGCATTACATTCATTGCCAAAATTTTCAAATAAGTCGGCGGTATATTCTATTCAATTTCATTTCTCATCAAAAGTTATTACCTTACACAGACAAGCCCCAACTCTAGAATTGAAACAATTACCGCTTTCATTTGAAATATGCATATTTGGGGACTAATGACACTTTGCTTTCGTAATTATTGCTAGTAATCTAACCAAGGTGCAAGAAGAAAAATTGATGAGAGTCCTAAGGACCATGTTACGCTGATTTTGGTTGGACAATAAGCGGATATCAAGGGTATTAGTCTGGCATGTGCATGCATCGGATATTGTTAGAGGATGGAGCTAAGCTTCAAGAGATGCGCAAAAGGAGATTGAATCCACCCATGATGGAGGTGGTGAAAAAAGAAGTGCTCAAAGCGCTTTCGATCGCGGTATCATCTATCCCATCTCCGATAGTCAATGGGTGAGTCCGGTCACAGTGTAGTCCCAAAGAAATCCGGAATCACCGTTGTCAAGAACGATGATAATGAGTTGGTGCCCTACGAATGCAAAGCAGGTGGAGAGAGTGTGTATAGATTATAGAAAATTGAATGCTGTAACAAGAAAAGATCACTTTCCTCTTCCTTTTATTGATCAAATGTTGGAGAGATTAGCTAGGCACACTTATTATTGTTTTCTAGATGGTTTTTCAGGATATAACCAGATTGTGATTGCACCCGAGGACCAAGAGAAGACCACATTCACATGTCCCTTTGGTACTTTTGCCTATCGACGGATGTCTTTTGGATTGTGTAATGCCCCAGGTACTTTTCAACGATGCATGGTAAGCATTTTTTCAGATCTTTTAGAAGAATGCATCGAGGTTTTTATGGATGATTTCACAATTCATGGAGATTCTTTGGATGCATGCTTAGATAATTTAAATCGTGTTCTAGATAGATGCATGGAAACTAATCTTGTTTTAAATTGGGAAAAATGTCATTTCATGGTAGAACAGGGAATAGTACTTGGTCATGTTGTGTCATCTAAAGGTCTTGAAGTTGATAAAGCTAAGATAGATGTTATATCTGCTTTGCCTTACCCCGTCAGCGTCATGGGAGATTATTTCTTTTCTTGGTCATGCAGGATTTATCGAAGATTTATCAAGGACTTCTCGAAGATGGCATTACCCTTATGTAAGTTCGCTGCAAAAAGATGTGGACTTTCAGTTTGATGATGAATGCAAGGAGGCGTTTGATACTTTAAAGAAATTATTAACTTCTGCTCCTGTCATTCAACCGCCAAATTGGAAGTTGCCATTTGAGATCATGTGTGTATAAAGAACTATGCGATGAGAGTCTTTGTTTTGGGACAAAGGATTGACAAAGCCGTTCATGCCATCTACTATGCTTCTAGGACTTTGAATGAGGCTCAGATAAACTATTCCACAACTGAAAAAGAACTTTTATCTGTGGTTTTTGCTTTAGATAAATTTCGATCTTATTTGCTTGGTACTAAAGTTATAGTTTATTCGACCATGCCGCTTCTCGTATTTGCTCACTAAGAAAGATTCTAAACCAAGGATCATTCGATGGATTCTCGCTACTACAAGAATTGACTTAGAGATCAAGGATAAGAAAGGTGCGGACAACTTAGTAGCGGATCACTTGAGTAGGTTATTGAGAGACGAGGAGGAGCTACCTGAATTACGTGATTCTTTCCGGATGAGCGATTCTTTCCATCTATCTTTGAGATTCCTTGGTATGCTGATTTGGTAAATTATTTGGTAGGTGCACATTTTCCTAAAGAATTTTCCAAACCCCAAAAAAAAGTTAAAAAGTGATGCTGAGACCTTATGTTTGGGATGATCCATATTTATGGAAATTTTGTCTTGACGACGGATAGTTAGGCGGTGTGTGCCTAACGTTGAATTTCAACCTATTCTTTCTTTTGTCATTCTCATGCTTGTGGAGGACATTTTGGTCCAAAAAAGAACTGCTAATAAAGTTTTGGAAAGTGGTTTTATTGGCCATCGCTTTTTAAAGATTCATATCTATTTTGTAAAACATGTGTTAATTGCGAAAGGATCGGGGAATATTTCTCAACGAAATCAAATGCCCCAAACTCCTATATTAGTTGTTGAAATTTTTGATGTTTGGGGTATAGATTTTATGGGACCTTTTCCTTCATCTTTTGGGAATTTATATATTCTTTGGTCATTGATTATGTCTCAAAATGGGTGGAAGCTAAATCCACTAGACCCAGCGATTCTAAAGTTGTTGCAGATTTTGTTAGGACTAACATATTTGTCGAGTTTGGAACACCACGAGCCATCATTAGTGATCGCGGAACCCACTTTTTGCAATGAGGTGTTAGCGACTTTGTTCAAGAAATACAATGTTCGCACAAAGGTTT
The DNA here is from genome assembly GCA_020205605.1 of Panax ginseng. Classification (NCBI taxonomy): domain Eukaryota; kingdom Viridiplantae; phylum Streptophyta; class Magnoliopsida; order Apiales; family Araliaceae; genus Panax; species Panax ginseng. The sequence goes on along the minus strand of CM035143.1, from coordinate 1,432,797 downwards.
CTACATCCTACCATCCGCAGAGTAATGGGTCGTTTGAGGTGTCTAACCGAGAGATAAAATCCATTTTGGAGAAGGTAGTCAACCCGAAAGCGAGAAAAGATTGGAGTCCGAGATTAGATGATGCAATTTGGGCCTATAGAAGCGCAGACAAAAACACCTATTGGGATGTCACCATCTGAGATTGTGTTTGGAAAATCATGCCACTTACCTGTTGAATTGGGAGATAGGGCTTTTTGGGCAATCAAGCGGTCTGCAACATGAGTTTGGGAGGCAATTGGAGTACACAGAAATTGCGATTACAAGAGTTAGAAGAATTGAGGAATGAAGTTTATGAAAGTTCAAAGATTTACAAGGAAAAGACCAAAGCTTTTCATGATAAGCAGATTGTGCGGAAAACCTTTACTGTGGGACAAAAAGTTTTGCTATATCATTCTCGGCTTAAGTTATTTCCAGGTAAATTAAGATCTAGATGGGTTGGTCCTTTTGTTATCATTAATGTGTTTCCTCATGGTGAAGTTGAGATTCAAAGCCCGAGCACAAACAAGATCTTTAAGGTGAATGGACATAGATTAAAGCCTTTCTATGAGGGGCATCGGTGGAAAATATTGAGATGGTGGAGCTAGGCGATCCGATATATGAAAAGTCGAGAAGAGAGGCATGACGTCGAGCCAAAGACATTAAACACAGGCAAATACTTGGGAGGCAACTCAAGATCTCGATTTGATTTTTCTATCCCTTTATTTTTATTTTTATTTTTTTTTGTTTTTATTGCATGTTTCTTTAGTAGTATTTTCTTCTTTGCATGATTTTTTTTACATTGGGGACAATGTAAGGTTTGAGTGTGGGGAAGATTTAGGTTTTATTTTATGTAGGAATAATAATCCAATTTTGATGGAAAGTTGATAAAAAAAAAAAAACTAAAAACTTGGGTTCCATGGTTCTATTTGCTTATGTGTTGAAGGTTAAAGTCAAAGATTGAAAATTAATGCTAAAATTCGAATCTGTTGATGCTTAATTTGTTAATGAATGATGACAACTAAGCCATGATCCATAGTAATTGATTTGAATTGAATTTGTGATACATGAGTACTTGAATATGAGAAGATGTTTATTTGGCTAAGTTATTTGTGGAGTTGTGTATACTTAATCGATTTCACGACTTAAGAAGCTATTTTTAACTTGCTTATGTTGTTCTGAGAACCATGTGAAATAATGATGAATGAAAAAAAAAAAAAAAAAAAAAAAATTAAAAATATGCTTGATGTCATTATGCTTGAAATAAGCTGGGTATCTAAGCCTCGGGAAGCATCGATTATTCACATTTGAAAAGTCACGATGGATAAAAGCGAAACTTGACTAGTCGACTTTTGTGGCCTTTGTTACTTGAATAAGTAAGCGTGTAGGGTGTCTCTACACCTAAGCGCCCTAAGATCATACGGTTTGGGAGTCGTTGGTGGAAAGTTCATTAATGGGTAACTCGAAAAGCCTAAGAAAAGGAGACATTGCGCATGTCGAAAAAAAAAAAAAAAAGAAATCTGAAAAAAAAGAAGAAGCATGAAAATACATTCATCTGTCTTTAAAAAGAAGGTTCTATGAAAAAATTAAAAAGCGAGAAAAATTTGTTCTTGGTTATGAGTCGGTGCATGGTTTTTGCTCCATGGTAACTAAGTTGAGTAAGTATGATGATTTTGGGAAAGTTACTTATGTGGCTACAATTTGATTTAATGAAATTCATTGGTGAAATGGTAAAGTTGGTAATTGTGAGTTAATTGATAAAGGCGTTGATTAGATTTACGCAAATTTAGTGTTGATAGTCATTATTTGTATCTTGAAATCTTTTGACACTATGGTTGAATAGAATTTTTTTGGAAATCAAACTTTTGGTTTACACGAGGACGTGTAAAAGGCTAAGTGTGGGGGAATTTGATGAGTGCATATTATTCATTTATTTTGATTCCATTATATTTAGTTTTATTGCATGTTTCATGGGTATATGAGCTTATTAAGGTATTTAATGATTTCAGGAAGAATTGGAGCTGAAATGAGGAAAAAGAGAAAATTGCAGAATTTTTAGCATTAAGTTGGATGCATGTTCTTAGCTTGGGACTTGAATTTTATTGTAGAGCTCTTCTTTAGCTTTCCGGAACATCTTGAATCGTCCCAATCGGAGTTCATATGAAAAAGTTATGATATTTTTACTAAACGAACGTTGAACCTCAAAGTTTGGAAGTTGTAATTTACACAGCAGTCACTTGGAGGCCGATTTCGACCTTGATGCAGAGAGATTCTGTCGATTCTCAAAGAATGAAAGTTGTAGATCTCGTCGATATCTTCGTTTTGATAGGTAGCAGGCCCGTAACTCCTCCTAGATCAAAAGTTATGCTCGTTTTACCAAAGGACGTCAAGAAGAGGAAATGAAAATTCACCCTGCCGAATTTGAGCGGGAAAATCGAAATCTTGGATTTTGGAAAGTTTCTAAATGCTGATTTTGGTAGACTTCTACATGGAATTGGATTGATATTTCTATTAGCTTTAGGATTTCCTTTAGACTAAGATTTATTTCCAAATTGAATTCTATTTCTTTATGGAAACTAGTTATGATTTGTAAATCCTTTTAGGATTTGGATTTCTACATCCTATAGGATTTAGGACTTTGTCTAGCACTATAAATAGAGGATGAGGGTCAAGGTTTTATTAATTCAATATTCAACATTCAAGTATCCTCTATTGGAGTGAAGGCTCAAAGAGCATGTCGGCTAGTTCTTTTTATTGATTCTAAAGGAGGTGAATCCTTGTTACAAGTAATTAATTAATTGAGTATTATTATTTATTCCTTCTTGTGTGAAATTTCTTACGATAATCTGTTTTCATTGATTGCATGCTAATTGATCTAATTAATTTAATATGGCCAATTGAGTTAATTTGATCATTATCATATCTTAGATTAAGATTGGTATTACGTGTAATTGATATCTCTCTTCATCACAAGAACAACTTGGTAATAATAATTGTGGACAAACTTTTGTTTATTGCTAAGATTATTAGAAAACAAGTTAAATAAATCGAGCTTATGTGTTTGTTGCTTGGATTAGCCTAATTTTCTATTTCTTAATGCTTCTATCATATTAAATCTAGAGAGCTTATTCAGGTTATATGCTAGTTAGAATCAGTGGAGAGCTTGTTTCACAAACGGTGATAATCTAAGGAGAATTTTGGATAGCAGAGCTTATTGTTATCTAGGGCTAATAATTTCATTGAAGGAAAAATAATAATTACTTGATTAATTGATTGTTGTACTTGGTGAAACCGAATCGCAGAATCGAAGTTTTACATATTTGGTTAATTTTATCGTTAATTCTTGTTCTCTTAGTTTAAAAATAATTTTCAAAACCCCATCTTTATTTTACGTTAAAATAGTAGAATAATTCTAAAACAACTTTACTCTCGTGGGATCGATCCTTACTACTGCTTCTTGTCTTTAATTATTGTAAATTGTGGAGTGAAAGTGAGGTTAATTTAGGAGTGTCAACGACAGCTCCCAACTTAAATATGTTGGGCTGTAATTGATGAACCAAACAATTTCTCCCATTTATGTTTATGCTTCAGTGATTGGGAAGCCTTTAGTTTTTGTATTGATTTTCTTACTATTTGCATTACCATCAGGAAGCAATGGTGGTTGTTGAGAAAGCAGTTGTTGTGGTGAAGGTTGAGGGGAGGGTTTCCAAGAGTTGCTGCTGATGGGAGATACCAACTTGGAACCACAATCAGTTGAAGGGCTGATTGAGGAGCAAGATGATGCCCCTCAGTGGATCAAGGTCAATGAGTGAAGAATAGCAAGTGCTTGAGAATAGTTTATAATTTTTTTTAAAAAAATTATCTATTCCTCCTGTATGATGAACATGTAAATATTTGTATTTGCATGGCTTGTGCCATGGAGAATGACCAGCTGAATGTTATATCTGAATGCTATCTCTCGATGATTGTATATTAATCAAGATTTTTTTGAATTATCTTCGCTGTCTGTCTCCAATCAATCATATATACCTTTCGTTTCTCTAGTACTTTATGGTACACAACAAGCCATTAATTAACTCATATTAAGGAATTTCCAGTTTTGAATAAAATCTATCCGAAAATGTTTTCAGTTCTAAGAACTGCAACCTTCAAAATCAACCATTCCCTTTGTGATCTGGTGGCACTCCACAGGTGATAATGTATCAAGCCTCAACATAGACAACCTCTATAGGGAAATTTGGAGAAATGTAAATATGATATAAAACATTCAATTGCCAAAAAGATTGAACAACACAAATGTCTTAACAAATTTGAAATTAATATCATCCAATCATACCCATTGCTTAACAAGTAAACAATAATATCTCTGAAATGGAATGCTAATAAAAATAACCATGTCTGTATACAAGACTCTGTAGAAACTATCAAACAAAACAATAAACTCTCTGTTTGCTCAAAATCGACCTTCTAATTGTGTTCGAATCACAAGAAGAAGCGATCTTGTTGCATAGAAAAAATAGATCCGAGATATTGGATTAGTATTTGGTAATATGTAAGATAAAAGTGGCGAGATAGGTAAAAACTATTAGAGGATCATTACTTTAATGTGTATACCTTCGCCGCTTTGACTTTGCCACAATCCTTACAACCCCATATCCCTCTCGCCTCTCTCTTCATCGTGATAACGCATTTGGTCAAGTACATCATTAAACAAAAACCTAAAAGTTGATATTAACAGGATATGCGTAACTTCTTAGACATTACGAATAACAATAAAAAAAATAAGACATTAATATTCATGACGAAGCAAATGCAATTTTTGCAGCTCTTGGACTGCACACATGTTTCTTATTATGTTAAAGTCTCAAGTACGAGGGTGCAACCAAAAATATTGTAAGAATATACAACCTCTTTTAATGATTTTAAAAACAAACGACGGACAATGAAATGTCATACCTTTCCACAAAATTCACAGAAGTATCTGCTGTGCAAAAGTACTGTCTTTAGAAGAAAACGATGAATAGATAATTCTATGTCACACTCACTTTTTGAAATAGTAGCAGACTTTGTCCTCTTAGTATGTGTCCCCATTCCTGCATAATCATACAGCAGAAAGCTCAGGACAAATGTAAAAACAAGGATAAGAAGGAAAAAAAATACTTCGGCCTCCATAACTACAAGCTCGTAACTACTGATTCGTCGATGTATTCTTATTAGACTGATGCAGAATACAAGTGGATTTACGTAATACTAGCTCCTAGTAACAATTAATTTACAGAGCTTCTCCCATAGTAATCTTTCTACTAAATCTCTCTTGTTACTTTTATTTGTTTTACTTTGTTTAAAGTTGCTATTACATATGGAGAGAGAAATTTTGAAAAATATATGAATCAAGTGATCGAGTGAACATCGATGGGCATCACCTGCAACAAACTCGGGAGAGACAAGAGCATGACCTACCAAGTATCTCAAAGGAGCATTCTTCTTTTGATCGGAAAAAGGCAACAAAAGATCTGAAAGCCCAACAAAAGATGCAACAAAATACTATTACCTTAGCCCCTAGGAAATATTTTGGAATTTCGTTTTCTAATATTATATCAAGCATTCCATATATTTACCATTCCAATGAAAACCAATAACAAAAAACTTTAAAGCATTCCAATAAAAAAAGAAGCATCAATTCATTAATATTAACAAAAAACTTACAAGAGATTTTACCACCCAAATTCGGTTATTCTAGGAAAGTTTACTGCCACCAACTTTTCCCTAAAATAATAGAGAGACGGTGGGATTTGACAAAAATGACTAACAATAACTAACAATCTGAGAGACATCACCATAAACATAAAGTTAGATTTTTTACAAAATGAGATAACAAATAACCCTATATTCTTTATACATGATTTCTAGGATAAGATAATAGATAAAGATTTATAAATAGTCCAAACCATACCAATTGACAATTCATTTCAAATCCTACCCAGAAATTAAACCCTATTTTTTTATAAATCTTGGGTTCAAATGAAAAGCTCCAAAATTAACATTTGGGGAAAATACAACTAAAGCAAACTTGGGTTCAGTTTTACCTTCATAGAGAGAATCTTGGGTTCAGTTTACCTTCGTAGAGAGGGAGAGAACTAATCGGATTTGGAGCGAGATCGAAGAAATCGGAGAACCTTTCTAAAGCTATCTGAGAATTCGTTGGAGAGGTAGAGAGAGTATGAGTTGGGGAAGGTTTTTTTTTGTGTCTATAATAATTGACCCATATTCACAAGCCGCTCCAAACCATATCAAATGAATTCGCGTGTTTTTTTAAAGTCAATGATGGTCTAGATTTTTTCAGTTCGCTTTAGAAAGTTTATATATATATAATCCGCTTCTAATGCTGATGATTCGTACTATTTTTAATGACAAATAAAATCGTCATTAAATTTATCGTCATAAAATATGAACCGGACTAAACTTATCAAAATTAGTGTAAATATATACACGCACACGCACACATAGTAGTAGTAGTAACTTTTATCAAAAACTTATCTAGTAAACTTAAACATGTGAAAACAAACATAATGGTCACATATCAACTGAACTTTAATTTTTGCATTTATTTATTGGGTGTTGTTTACTTTTGATTGGGTCTCATTAAATTGCTCATGTCGGTGTGATGGAAACTCTTTTTGTGATGTGCTTTGTTTACTATTCTTACACATTTTATCTCTTTTTAATTCGATAGATTAACAAAATGTTAGTGTGCATGGAGAGAAAAATGTTAACTTCACATAATTTATAATTTTTGATAAAAATAGATAAAAGTATAATGCAAGTCCGGAAATGGAATTTCTTATATAATATTAACAAACCTAATCTTAACGTAATACCTTTGAATTAAGCCACCTGTCCCTTAATAAAATTAAGTCAACCACCTTATATATACCAAGACAAATTATGGACGTAGGTATTAATTAGTACAATTTAATGGTCCATATCATCAAGACGTGAACAAATATATATCTATATATACGGATCTAAAGCGAACCAAAAGAACGGATTAAGGAATGGATACAAAAAAAAAAACACGCAGATTTCGTGGTCAACCCCAGCGTGTTTTTTTCGACTCGCACTGAAACTCGCGTTTTTTTCTTTGGTTAATTCTTTGATCCAGATTCTTTTAATTCATTTTAGATCCTTTAAAATCTATATATATATATATATATATCCCTTTTGATCATTTATAGGACTAGCCAACGCGTTTGCATCTAAACCACCATATATATTTTACCAAACGAACAAAGAATTCAATTCTCTAGCTCTCTCTCTCTCTATATATGTATGTTTGTATTTTCAATTAATTAATTAAGTTCATCATCGATCATCTAGCTAGAAATATATATATATATATATATATATATATATATATAACAATGGAGAAATTGAAGGAACAAAAAGAAACACAATCCGAAAAGGGCAAGGCAACAGTATGGGATTGTGGTAGTTCACTCTACGACTCATTCGAGCTCAAATCATTTGAACGCCAACTTCACTCCGCCATTTCTTCTGCAAGAAGCTTATCAATGCCTCATTTAACAGATAATCATCGCCGCCAAACTCCTCCTCCTCCTCTGCCGCGGCCGCCCCAAGCTCAGCCATTGGACTTGTCCAAAAAGTCTTCAAATATTTCTCGGTCACTTCACAAATTCATCCGGTCAATATTTAGGGCTAAACAAAAGATCAGTCACAGCTTTCAACTTCCACAAAATGGGGCACTTAAGACGATTCCAGAGGTACCGGAGAATATGGATGGAGATTATGATCATGCCGGTCTTTCGCCAGAAGTTAGGTCAACAGCTTCTCACCGGTTTACCGCCGCTTCTATTGGTATTTCATGTGCTTGATACTACATATAGTTATATATTAATTAATAATTACTTAATTCCTCAGTCTTGTAAAGAATTAATTTCATAATTGATTTTGTATTGCAAAGTATACAATAAACAATATTAATTGTTCGGGCAGTAGCTATATATATAGGTAGGTACCTTCCCCTTTTTCTGTGTATGAGAAAATTTAGATTACATTTTGACCGGGAGAATCATGCTTCGTTTTGTAAAACTTGCAGATGGACCATTATGAGTTCTTATAACATTCGTTATTCAGCACAAATTAAAAAAGATCAAGTGCAAATTTACACAAAGGAAATTTAAAAGAAAAAGAAAGTGATAAATTTTTTTGTTATTATTTTTTAATTCACCATTGGAATCACCATGAATACATATGCATGTCTATTAAAAACGAATTCAGTGAAAAGAGAAACAACTTTGAGATGGTCTTGAAAGGAAGTGGTTAGCATGAAGTTCATTTTTGAGTAAATTGGTCAATTGACAAATAGAGTATTAACACGCAGGCGAGACTCTATGTGTGTCAGCATTCTATTGGCCAATTGATCAACTTACTCAAAAATGAACTTCATACTAACCGGATCCATCTTGAAAGTAACCATCTTTTGAAGAAAGTGTTATAACTCCATGGTAGTGAGTGTTCAAGTGATTCACCGAACAGATGAGAATTAGAAAATTACTTTTTCAAATGTTAGTAGCGGAACATTCGGAAGGTTTTAATGACAACATAAATGAGAATGCTGACGGGAGTAACAAAAAAAATATTGTGAAAATTAAATATGATCGACAATTGACCAATAGTGCTTAAGCTCAATTTGAATATGATCACGGTTTTAAAAGAAATGATCGTATTCCATTTTTTTGATATGCAAAATCATATCTAAATTTGTATAATTTTATGATAAACTTGAATATATTTTATCATTTGGGACTATCATAAATATAATGAGACTCTATTTTGTAAATAAAAATTTGACAAACAAATTAAGAGAAACTGAGGTTTCTTCAATTTTTCTTTTTTGTTACGTTTTAAATGTATCAATAAAAAAATCACATAATTTTTTTTTATCTATTTTGAAAAGATAAGACTCATAAGAGTAGATTAAAGTACTCTTGTAGTTAAAAAGTAATAATAATTAGTAATCATTCAATATTTTTATCAAAAATGTAAATATTTAAATTTTAGGTTGATTTATTTATTTATAATATTCAAAATTTTAAATATTTTATAGAACTGAATGAGATGGGAAAGAACCACCAGAAAATAGCGTCAGTAACACTGAGGGTGTATGAGGGATAATATAGTAACTTCAGTTTGAAGCATGAACAAAACGTTCTTTCTATAAAGCCCTAGAAAAACCTTACACTCAATCGATCATTTTGAGCTTCAGCTTTTCCAATTCACACGGGTATATCTATAGTGAGAGGGAAAGAGAATGAGTAATATGGAGAAGGGTTTAGTGACGCTGGAGAAAGGCACAACATGCTCTTCTTGGAACTACTGTGGCCAAAGATTGGCCACTGGTTCCATCAATGGAACCTTGACAATCTTCGATTCAATTGACCCATCTTCTTCCTCATTCACCTTCACTTCTACATCTAAGGTTACTTACTTTTTGCTATTTTCTGTATTTCAATTTATGTACTTGATTCATAAATTCAAGCACCTATTAGCCCACGCTTAGAATTCTGTTAAAAATTGAAACTTTGGGCAGAATTCACTTTCACTTCATATGCCCGGGAATTCAAATTTAGGTTGCAATTAGGAACATAAATTTATGAATGCTACTCCCTCTGTCCCACAAAAAGAGTCCCATTTGCAAATTTACAAACTTTGAGGATATATTTTTGACCCATGATTACTTCTAAATTGATTTAGTGTTTAGTTTAGTAGTGACGACATGATAACGTAATTTTAATGGTAAACTTGAGGAGATTGTGTCATTTTACACTACCATCAACAGATCTTTTGGGAATGAAAAATTTGATAAATGTGACTCGGAATAAATAAAATTCAAATTCCAGCTCAACTTCAGTTCTGGTAGGAATAGAACTTCATTATTATTTCAAAGTTCAATACTGATTCAGAGGGTAACTATTTTTCTTTTCTTATTTGGTATGCTGATTTTACATTATGATTTTTAACAATTATTAATAGGTTCATGAGAGCAGCATTGTGAAAGTTGTTTGGGTTCCTCCAGAATATGGTGATGCAGTTGCATGCATTTGTTCAGATGGAACTTTCTCATTATGGGAAGAGGTTGCAGAAGGTATCTAATTAGTCTCCTATGATGTCGTTCCCATTTTGAAACTTCTTAATATTGAGAGATGTTAGCAGTTCAAAATTAGGATTGTAATGCAAATTAAACAATGTCTAATTTAAGTAGCATATATGTGTTGAATGGGTTCATGTTAGGAAGAGTTTATGCTAATTTTTTGTTTGCTGGCGTACTGGTATGTTTACTAAGTTAATTACTTTTGTGAAGTTTTCATCTGGTTTAAGTTTTCCTGTTTTTGTTTGTGTTAACATTTCCTGTGTTTCATGTTCACTCTTACTATCCATTTTTGTGTTAATGTGTACACATGTAAATGTTGTTGGTACCTTCATTTTAGGGCATATTTAAAGGACCTTATTATTGGCTTTTCCATTTTCCCCCCGTTTTCTAGATTCGGAACATGTTCAGTGGAAGTTGTGCAAATGCTTTGATGGAAATTCAAGTCAAGTGTTGGACATTGAATTTGGAGTCTCCCTCACAAGTTTGAAATTGGTGAGTTTTGATGGTTAGTCTTTTAAAGATAATGGGACTACTGCTGATGTCTGTTGTGCATCGTCATATTGTTACACTCTTGCATATTACTTTTTGCTTTATGCAGCATAACTTTACAGGTTCCAAGCTTGAATACTTGTGAGTGAATGGAATTGCTTTTCCATATGTGGAGTGTTTTTTAGCTTGAAAATTGTAATCTAGATCTTGAAACCTTCAGATATGCTATATTGGCATTTATTATGATATTTTGCTTGTTCAGAAAATCCTTCTCTTATCTAAAAATTATGATATTTTGTTATATGGTCTAGTATGTGATTGACCGATTGTCCTTCTTCAGATGGTTGTTTCAATAGTTTAATACAGCTCAAAGATACATCACCTCTAGCTGTTCTTAGTTGAAAGCTTTGGAAAAAGTTTTGCACCTATTATTGTTTTGTGTTGGTTTTATATTTTCTTGATAACCAGTGGCCACTCCCTTGTAGCGTTGGAAATATTATATTCAACCTGGTAGCAATTTATTGTGTACTCGTTTGTCCGAGCTTATGTAACAGGTCACTGCATATTCAGATGGTCATGTTAAAGTATATGAGCTCCTAGATCCATTGGAATTGAAGAACTGGCAACTTCAGGTAATTTTTCTTATTTATTTTAATTGTGCAGCAGCGTTATTTTATAATGGTTAGTGATGATTATTTGTGCGTAACTGGAACCCTAGTCTTAGTTTTTAACTGATACTTTTCTCATCATTTTTTTTAAATCTGTTATTTCCTTGAACATGTAAGATTGGCACACCCCACAGTCTATCATCTTATGGTCTCTTTTGCAAGCGATATTGCCTACCTTCTTGAGTTATTTAGAATACCAATCTTATCATATCTTATTTGATTATTTTTGTTCTTGTATCTTGTGTGCCCTTAACTCATGGGAAAATGTATATTTGTTTTATTTTTTGTAGGCTGAATTTCATAATGTTATTGATTCAGTGACTAAATTTGGGAAGTCTTCATGCTTATCTGCATCTATTTCTTGGAATCCTCAAAGAGGTGAAACTCAGCAGCCAAGCTTTGTTGTAGGGTTTAATTCCGACATTGCTCAGTTAAATTCCACTAAGGTATGCTGAAAATTCATTAGTTGTTGCTCTCAAATGTTTGAGAAAGGGAGTAATTAATGCTTATTATACTTAAAGCCAATGGATGGCACTTCTGGAATATGCACCAAATTTATAGAACGGCTACAAGGCCAAAAACTCATTACGCTGATTCATATTTAAAAAACTGTCCACATCAAAGAGACCAGATAACTTAATATTAACAGGAATGTAAAAGTGAAATAGGATGTTAATTATAATTGAAACTAATATCAGATTTTTGACTTTTTACTATATAATACATAAAATACAAGCTAGTTGATATGCTTAATAAAATTTGAAGACGTAGGGTAAATCCTGTTACTACACACAAATTTGATAAATTACAAGCATGCTGAGATTGTCCAGAACCTCATGGTAACTATTCAAAGGCCCAATGATATGGTTTATGTAATGGTAAGAAATTTGCAGGTATGGGAATTTGATCTGGATCATCAAAGATGGGTTCCAGTTGCCGAGTTAGCTTTGCCTGAGGACAAGGCCGATCAGGTTTATGCAGTTGCATGGGCACCAAACATTGGCAGGTATCATTGCTATCGACTTTCACTTATAATAAGTATTCTTCAATAATCTCCTCATAAGTAAAATAAAGTTATTTTTCTGAAGACCTTAAGTACACTAATATTAAGATCTTGACATTTATGAGTGCATAATATAATAGCTTTGATCAGAAATTATATTGGATGATTTCTGATGTAATCAATGCAGCACGCTTCCTCGGCAGAATGAGGAATCCGATAGATTTGGGTTGTTATTGCTGCTGATTTTGGTACTTGCGTTCTTAAAATTGAAAGAAAACAAACAAATTAAATGATGTTTGCTTGAACAATTAAGAATGAACTTGAATAAATAGCACTCTTCTTCAGGCCGTACGAGGTGATAGCTACTGCCACTCACAAGGGAATTGCAATATGGCACATTGGATTGAACCCTGACCCTGGTGGAAGGCTCTCAGTGGACAAAGTAGCCTTGGTCTCTGGTCATGACGGCAGTGTATGTACTATCGCCACCTTTTAACCTCTTGCCAATATTTAAATTTTGTATCATGAGATGTGTAACTATTAAAGCTGTAATTTCAGTAGTAGTAGTTCTAGCTGATCATTACATATTTTTCAGTCCCCCCCCCCCCCACCCACCCACCCTCTCTTTGAGGAGGTTCTGGCTGGTTAACTGATTTCCATATTGGCTTTTTGATTAGGCATGGCAGATGGAGTGGGACATGAGTGGAATGACACTAGCAACTACAGGGAGTGATGGGATGGTGCGGTTGTGGCAGTCCAATCTAAATGGTGTTTGGCATGAACAGGCTGTAATTCAGCCCACCGCCTAGCTAGCTAATTAATGTCAACTTCTGTGACAATATTGTTAAACTGCTGATGATAATGTACTATTTATTAGCAAAGTTTATATACCTACTTTTTGGTGGCTGTCAATATCTAATGAGAAAGTGTCAAGTCTTGATTAGGTACTGGAGGTTTTCCACCTTCAGAGTGTTTGGGAAAGTTGTACAGTAGTCTGTTGGAAGCACTTGAACCATTGATAAAAGATTTTTTTGTTCCAGGGTTCAGGTTTTGATTGTTTAATCTGAATCCCATCTCATAGAAACTACAACTGAGCCAATTTATGGTGTAAAATCTCAAGAAATCTGATAAAATTAACTTTATAGTTTTTATTGTAACCGAGGAAATACCGTTTAAGTTAAATTTTCTTCCTCTTGTTCAATGTCCCAAAAAATTGCCCTTCTTAATTTATAACTTATTCAACACTCTTACCAAACTATACAAGGCAATCTTCAAAATGGGGTCTAATTAATAACTGTATCCAAACTAAATACTTACTCTTTATATATTTCTTTTTCAACATTTTCTGAAGAGGTAAAAATCTCAACTAGTGACAACTAAAGTGTGTTTTTCATTTTTTGGATAGGTCTTTTTACCAATGTGGATGTGGCAATGCTACTATCTGGCCTCCCAGAGTCCCAGGAACTAGTAAAGTTGAATGAGGTTTAAAGCCCTATGATTTCCTAGAAATTCAGGCCCTTCTTGAAGTTACATCCCCTGGGCAAGGCTAGGGGTGGTCATTAACTACGAACTTATTTAAACCGGTCGATTCGGGAAAAAACGAAACCGGTCGGCACAAGATAACAAAATAATGATTTAGTAGTATTGGGCTTTGGTTAGTTGCTATTTGTTTCTACATAGCCATTACCCACTGGCCACTGGTGTCTGATCAACAAATTATCTTACTCTTGTGAGAATATTCAGCGGATTGCATCCCTTGCATATTGCATACTGTTCATGTATTTGTGGATTTGTATACTCTGCAAGAGATATAAAGAAGCTTGCTTCAGTCAGTAATGATTATCTGTGCTCAACCTCTTTGTAAGAACCCCAGCTTATTGGGTTCTCCTTTCTTGCAGAGTTTCAAAACCCAGCCAAACATAAAAATTAAGCATTTCAGTTTCTGGAAAAAGGGTAGACTTTGCAAAAAGAGAGGAGTAATTGTATGTGGGCAACTATTGCCAGTGGATCCATGGGCCCCCAGTATAGATTCTCAGAGCATAGCTTCACAGCTTTTTGCAGTTTCTCTCTTCCCTTACCTGGGTTTCTTGTACTTCATCACCAAATCGAAGTCTGCTCCAAAACTCACTCTTTTTGGGTTTTACTTCTTACTAGCTTTTGTGGGTGCCACAAGTGAGTTTCTTTCATTTCCCCCCTTTTCAGAATGATATTGTAATTATTTTGGTGTTTGTTTGTTTGTTTGTTGAACCTCTGATTAGGCAATAAAAGATGTTATGATCATGATTAATTTGGTGCTATTTTCTCTTTTATCTTGCGTGTATAATTTACATCGACTTGGGGCTAGAATTGCCTATTAAAAAAATGTATAATTTGGATGGTAATATGACTAATTGTTTGCTTTTGTGGTACAAGTGTATCTGGAAATTAAATTGAGCATATCAGCAAACCCTTTGTTTAGTTAATTAGATAGATGAAAGAAATAAATATGGTCACGGTTGGTTCTATTAAAAGAAATTTCCTGAGCAACCAAATGAATCACCGATCGAACTGGGTAAACTGTTGATTTTGCCCTTCTAGTGGTATTATTTTCCTCTGTTTATGCATTATTAGTTCTCAATTTCTCATGCAACCATACAAGTAGATAAGCTTTCGGAATTTGAGAATGGTGTTTCAAGTATTCATAAACAAATGGAGTTAAAAAAAGGTTTAGGTAACACTGAATTAGACTGCATAATAGTGTTTCAAGTCAAAATAAAAATTAGCAAGCGGTTGTAATTTAGGTGCTGCCTAGCTCCAATAGATATAGTTGCTTGGATATATGGTTATATTTTGTGTATTAGGATTAGGATTATTTTTCTCTTATAGTACCTTTTATTATCTTGATTTGTACAATGCATTTCAAATGAATGTTCCCTATACATGTGTAGGGTTCCCTTGAACCAGCTGCATTCTTTCCCGTTCCTGACTGATCATTACAAGTTGTTTAGCATATAGTTTAGTGTTTCTGGTTGCTGGCAAAGTGAATCTCCACTTTATTATCTTTTACATATTTGGCATGATCTTAAACCAAGTGGTACTGGCTTTATATTAATTCTCATAATTTATTTTCTTTCATTATCTTTGTGGTTTTTCCTTTGGTTTGTTCCTCCTCCCCTGACCCCTTCCAATCATTTGTATCCTTCTGTTATCTTTAATCATTAATGAGGTTCAAGTTTTTAGTAAAGAACTTCATTAGAAGAATGCCCTGTTTTGAAAGTTGTTGTCATGCTTATTTCATTTGACATGACTACATATTTTCTTGGAGTTCCTTGGATATCGAGTAAATCTTTTGAATTGCTATAAGTTAATACTTTCAGCGCCTCCTTTCTACTCTAACAATACTCTTCTTTGTTGGTCTTTGTTGCTTCAACCCTGTAATCCAGTCCCAGCTGGCATTTATGGTAACTCCCTTTCATGAGCTGGATTTTTTTTCTTTAGTTTTGGTAAAATATCCATAACCTGACAAAGTTTTTCAAATTGTCATACTGATGGGACAGCAAAGGTGCATTACGGGACTTCCCTGTCTAATGTGGATTGGTTGCATGGCGGTGCCGAGTCACTGCTCACTTTGACCAACTTATTCATTGTGTTGGGGCTAAGGAAAACACTTAGGGAAGCTAAGAATGCAGAAGAAAGCACAACCAGTGTTGGCTCAGCTACTAAAGATGAGAAGAATCCGTTGATCTAGTTGCATAATCTTAGCATCTCGTCCATGTTGCAATTCATCTCCTCACCTATGGTAATGGAATACCAAGTTTCTGCATCCCCGCAGTGAGGCTTCTTAGACACTTGCTTCCATGTTCTCCAAAAAAAAACTTGTGCTTTGGATTCAACGGTCGAGGACAATTATCTTATGTCCCCATTAATGATTCTTAATGTCAAGAATTTGATTATTGGATTGGTAAAAGATGGTTTCAGTTTCACAGCATAAAAGACTACTTGTTGGCAGTAGCTGTCCACCATATTTATTCTTGAGGGATTTCAAATTCTTGTGTTTTTCTGAAGTTGTATAATGATAGAATCTGTAATATACTTCATGCAACATATAATATACGTTTGTACTCTCTAACTTTAATGTAATATCATTCTCATCTTGATAGTTAATTCTTATTTCTGAACTATAGACTTCTTCAAAGAATAATTGAGTTGTGATAACTTCAGAGTGTTTCAAGGATTCAACAGCTAAAACCTTAAGGTTGTGGGATCAGGGATTTTTGTCCAAAAAAGCTCCCTCACAGTTAGTTGCCTTAGATTATCTTATATCAGTCCTTCACCCCAAGTTGATGAATGCTGCATCTTTTAAGTACTCAAAAGCTTAAAACTTTCATTAGCAAATTTGGCATTAGGGTGATGCTACCCTTTTTACATCATTATTAAGAAGACTAGAAGATGTTACATCTGCATTTCTACTATATTAGTCCCTAACCCTTGGCTAGCATATTGAAGCTTATATTATTTGTACAAGCTTTTTTCTCTATGCTACCAAATGGGTTCCTTCTCTTTTCTGTCTCTTAAACATTTTAACTGTAATTATGGGAAAAATTCTGGTGTGTGGAATGGAAAATTTGGATCAAGATTCACTTGGTCAATTGAGAAGTCCAAGTCCAGAATTGGAGAATTGGTGGTTGAAGTGTTGGCTGAAACTATTTCAGTATGATCAGACTCCGAAAAATGTCCGAAGCTGTTCATCTGGTAAGGACCGTAAGGTGATACCGAGAAGTAGCTTGATCCAGATGTGGCCGGAGAGATAAATGATGGAGAGAAATTCCCCATCAGATTCTCATCAACCAGTGTTGAAAATGAGCAAATTTGGCTGTCACTTGTCATGCATCCGATTCCAGAAGGAAAAGAGAAGGGATCTGAAGCATCCTTCTTGTCCAAGTCCTCTGTTTTAACCCTTAAATTTGCCCTCAGGTTAAACATCATATCATTTGGCTGCTGCTGTTGATGGTGATTCTTATGTTTGGGTTCTTGCTTTTCCGGTGATGCTGGTGGCGGAACCGAGTGGCTGGCCTGGTGGCATGTATGTTTTCCTCTGTATGTGATTTCAAATACTGTGGGATCATCATCTGATCTTTGGACTTGCTTTGTAGCACAGCAGGTTTGAGTGTTGCGGTATGTGCATCTGTAATAGCTTCTGCAGAAATAAACACACTTGTATTACATTTGTTATGCCCATAAACCTGTGTAAATGTAAATTTGGTACTTTCTGATTATTGTTGTAACTATAAATCCGCAAATGCATTGTTAGTTTGCCTGTAATATACTATATTTATCCATACGCTCGTATGACTTTTGATCATTTTCTTGTTTTTTTCTCGTATTAAGAAAACAGAATGGATGGCTCACCTGGGATATGTAGCACCTAAAATGTCTTTCTGTCCGTACTTCCTCCAACTGTATCCATCATCACTGGAACCTTCTATTCCATTATCAGAGCAAATTCTAACTTGGCCTTTCCATGTAGGCAATGCCTTTCTGCAATACACCAATAAAATAAAAAGAAGATATTTTTTTAGAAACTATTTGCTCAGAGCTTACAAAATACCATCAAAATCATGGGTTTTTTTATCAGTAAAAAAAAATCACCTCTTTTTAGATACATCTCTGTGGTCCTGATGATCCTTAAAGCCGGTGTAAAAATCCGCATTCCGGGGACTCCCATCGGTTGAAATTGGAGACTCCGGCACGGCTGCGGCTACGGCTACGGCTGCTGCCACCGGCTGAGGCTGCACAACTGTGGACCCATTACAACTAAGAATCAATAGCGCGTTGTCATATGAAGATAATATCCTCCTTAATAACAATTGTTGGGTTCCTGGAGAAGCTGTGGATGAGCTCAAATGGAACTTTAGCTGCTTAGCTATTTCCATTCCTTGGATAAGCTCATTGGCCAGTGTACTCTGCTCCCAGTTATCCATTTTCTTTTGGTATAATTCTAGTTGAAGGAATGAAGATCAGAAGCAAAATAAGAGTTGACTTTAACTGAATGCTGCTAGATAATATCAAGTTGACTTATACTTGGGCTAAGTGAATTTTAGCTGGAGATATGATAAATACTATATAAATGATAAGGAAGAGAAGTTGGGTTTGAGTGAAGCTGATGAAGCATTTCTTATTTAAGGAGATGCTTTTTATTTTTTAATTTTTTTGATGATTTGACTGAAAACAGAGAGAGTAGTAAGAGAGTTGAAGGTTGACCGAGAAACCTTTGGTTGCTTAGACTGGTCTTTGGTCACATGGGAAGTTTAGTGAGAGAGTACGGAAGTCCAAGTGTCCAACTGCTGACCAATTCAAAACCCTAAAAAGCCTCGCTATTTTTTTAACTAAAGCTTAAAATATAATTTACTATTGTTATATTTCACTTCGGTGATCCATATTTTAATTTTATTGATTAGATGATTGAATTATTATTTTTTTTCATTTTCATTCAATTGAGGTTGCTACGTAACAAATTTGACTATCTAGGTGGAGCATAACTCAGTTGATGTCTGTAAAAAAATATAGTTTTTATTTTATAATTAAATATTTTTGATATATTAAAAGGTAAAATGGTCACCAAAATCAGAATCGTCCATAATGAGCCAGGTTCACCAAGAATTGCCCAAACCAGATGAAACACATAGCACATCTATTCAACCAAGAATTTCCCATTAATCAGCCAAGGTTCACCAAATCAGACCATACTAATCATTAATCCAACGGCGTTCAACGAATGGTACAATGACGTTCGACCGATTTTGGGGCTCTCATCCTCCGGCATTCATCCTCTGGTGGGATTCCAGTGTCGAAGGAGGCCAGAGAGAGAATGATATTTGACGGCTATCGTCACGAAATCGATAGCTACTTACAAGTCGTCGATGAAGTCCAACGGTCAATGGAATCAACCACAGTATCTGACGACCACAAAGATCGACTCGCTAGTCGATCCGAACTCGTCGACTCACTTTTTAGTCTGAACAGATAGTATCCGACTTACCGAACAATAATTACATAGACGACGATTTGATCAGTAAAGATGCGGAACTCCAAGAATTTGGTGCAATACAAAGCAGTAGAAGTAGCGGGAGCTACATATCTACAAACAATATACGAAGGTTCAACAGCGTTCGATCGATTTTGGGGATCGATTCTGATTGTTTTGATCGATTTTGGGGATCAATTCTGATTTTGGTGACCGTTTTACCCTTTAATATATCAAAAATATTTAATTACAAAATAAAAAATTATTTTTTTATACACATCAGCTGAGTTATGTCCTACTCACACACTTACTTCAATAATTTCTTACATGACAATCTTAATTGAATAAAATTAAAAAAATTAATAATTTAATTATTTAATTAATAAAATTAAAATATAAATCACCAAAATAAAATACTATACGATAGTAAATTATATTTAAACTTTTAACTAACAAGTGATTTTAACCATAAACAGAAGGGATTAAGAGGGGACAAGTAGACTGGGTCTTCGAGAGTGAGGTGAGGAAATTGAAGTGCTGACCAATTCAAAAATTGGAAATGGGTGTCACACACTGAGAATTATTGATTGGGAGGAAAAAGAAAAAGAAGAAAAACATGCAATAAAGTCGGATAAATAGATTGGTAGACCACAGAAGAAACTTCTTCAACTAACCTTATTCCGCGTTAAAATGTACTTACAACTATTAATACACGGAAGTAATGTGTTTTAATTTAACACTATTTTAAATTATTTAATTATTTGAAGATGGACTATTAATCTTTTAATGTGAAACTATCAGTCCTATAGAGCCATTTAATAGCTTAAAATAAAAGACTACTAATTTCACATTTGAGATTATACATTTCATTATAGTGTTATAAATGACAAAAAAAAATCCATCTACTTTTTTAAAAGACTATTAATCCCTCGGTCATGAGATAAAAAAATATTAAACTGTGTTCGATGACTTTTTCCGTTTTACATTTGTTTTGGTTTATGCGAAAGGATAGTTTAAAAATAATTAGATATCACTCCTTGCAGAAACAGAGGAACCAGTGCATCCAGCAAGTTTTAAAACTAGAGTACTGAGACATCTTAAACGAATTTACAGGATACAAGTAATCAGCCTTTATAAGATATGGATATTAGATTTAACAAAACCATCACAAACAAAAGGCAGAAACAGTAGCCCAAAAAACCTGCCCCATAGAAGACAAAATATAAGTTCACCATTTGATCTACATTCTAATCACTTGAGCAAAGAGGTATCACCTTCATTCCACGAGCCTGAAAATAAACTTTGAAATGGCATTAGCAGCACACTCTTCAGCTTCTTCTTGAGTAGAGCCCTCGGACTGCAGATGCTTCTTTGCAATCTTGAATGAGTGATCACCACCTTCAATCACATGCAATTCATTGACAGAATTCATCTTCTTCCTAACACCCTCCAGCTTTTCCAATGGACAAAACCCATCTTTGCTACCCTTCATGAAATAAAATCACCATATTAAAAGCAGCATGAACGTGAAGGGATGCGTACACTGCAGATATATGTTTGATGAGTGTCATTTCTCTCTCTCTCTCTCTCACACACACACATAAAATGTTATAACAAAAGTTGATGGCTTCACCTGTACAAACATAATAGGAACTGCAAGTTTCAACAGCGTCTCATCTCGAATTGCTCCATTCATGCCCTGAAAACAGTAAAACTAAATTTAAGTAACGAATTTGACAAATGGAGCTCTTTTGGTGGAATTGAGGGAGTATTAATATGTTATAAATTAACTACAGATTATTTATTCAATTGACAACCAGTACTTAAACTAAACAAATCCAAAAGGATCTTCCATAAAGATCAAAACTTGCAGCAATTGAAAATACATGTTATAGTAAACTTTCGAACTGTCTTTTAAAAACTAATTAAGACGGAGTTCCGTAAAAAGCAGCACTATCTAGAACAATATCATTAAATGAAATGTTATATTTCCAAATATATATCAAGAAAGAAATACATTCAAAACATGTTATACACTAAAAAGCCAAATACTCGTATTAATGCCAAACCTTTAGTGGATATCCCAAGCAAACTACAGCTGAAGCACAAATGTCTTCACCACAAGCTACCATGCAGCTGACCCTACACAAGTAAAAGATAACCCCTTTAACACGAATTAAACACAGGTTAATTTGCCTTTATCATATCTACTTACTCCCCCAGCCCCAGTTTTGCCACTGCACATGCTCCAAGTTTTGATATACTATTATACAGAAATCACTCCTATTTATCAGAGTATAACTCCAGTTCACCCACCTTAATCAATTAATAAGATGCCATAGGAAATCGTAAAAAACTAACTCCTCTTTATTTTTAAAAGAATTCATGTGCAGCACTAAGAAATTCTAAAGCCCCATATTAAAGAACTTTAGGAAAATGAAATTTGATAAGGTTCCAAGGTTTAAAACACACAATTGAATTTTACAGATAACTCCAACCATAACGAGAATTTGATCATTTTACTTCCAAGCATATTTATTATTGAGAAAAATCAATGAAGAACAAATAAGCATTCATGAAACTGATAGGTGTTTTTGAAAGGAAATGTTCAATTAACCTTTACCTTGAGCCCATTGATTTCCCAACTAAAATCAGTGGATGTTCTGGATACTTTGCAACAGCCTTCTTGATGATATCAAAGTGAAATTCCATCAATTTTTCTGCCTTAGGAGGGGCCCGTCGTTTCCCACCAGATATGTCTGCTAAGCAAGTAGATCAATTTTATAGATATATATCATAGTCATGGATAAGTACTCGAAAAGGGCAAATAAGCATATGGAACATAATAAGAATGCTTTGTTTGAAGAGTAACTCACATGGATAGTCAAAAGTTACTACTTCAACAGCATTCAATGCCTTAGCGAACAAGTTCTTCCACCTGCATTGAACATGGAAGATTCAGTTTTCCTGAAAGTACTTACATTTATTTTTTTCTTTGCAAAAGTACTTTGAAAACTACTCCCGTCCAAAAAGGGTGTTCGGGACTTCAGGTTTGAAATTTAAATTTATTTGGGGAAAACATATTTTTGTAATTAAAAACTTATATTATAAGGGATCACATAATCACATGTACTTGTATCCTGAGAAAGTAAAATTATATGGTGATATCAAAAGTATTCAAACCCCAAATTTTTCAGAAAAAATTACTTATTTCGGACATCCAAAAGAGGAAAGAAATAGTGAAAGACTAATAAATTAAAAAGAATTCTTACTTTGCAACGCCCAAAATGTATAGAAGATTCTGATAAAAAAAAAAAAGTATAGATGATTTTGACAAAATATCAAGTACAAAATAGAGTGGACAAAGTTGTGAAGGTCATGCATACACTTCTCAATCTGATTAAAAACTGATAAATAAAGCTTTCTTTTCTTTACAAAACCGGCAGAATAGATACAAAACCGGTATATATATATATATATATATATATATATATATATATATATATATATATATATATATATATATATATATATATATATACACAGTAATGTACCTAATCATCCAATCAGAAGTGGAAGGAGCTCCGGCACCGTGAGCAAAGACCACCACCGGCGACTTATTTCCGTTCTTCGTACTCTCAAGCTTATCTTCACCCGATGAGTTCTCAGCAGCACTTTTAGCCTTTTTGTCGACTTTTTGTTCTCCTTTGTGTTCTTCCTGGCTCGTACTTCTACGTTTGGAAGCACGAGTAGTTGCCATTCCTAAAACCCTAGACTCAATTCTTCTTCGACCCGTATAATGAAATCCCAATTTGTTTACCGAAACTTTGATTTTCGCGCCAAATGTGCTTGGCAAAGTAGAAACTTCTATTATCCTTCATTTTTGGGCTGGATCAGAAAGCAAGTCCACAGTATTGGCCCAACTACAATTGAATAAGACTACTTTTTCTTTGGGTCCTTAACACTAATATACAACAATTAAAAAGTAATTACAAAAATAAAATACACACAAAATAATTACAAAAATAACGCAATTCATATTAATAAGGAAACCTAAAATTAAGGAGAAATATCTGCCATAACTAATCATTCAAATTCAAATATTTGGGATCTAACCACAAAAACAAATTCAAATTCAAATATTCAAATTCAAATTTCATAGGAAAGACCGCACAAATTTTGTACTTTTGGGAGGTGGCGGAGGCAATTTTAGGAGGAGGTGACTTGAGGAGGTGGTAATGGTGGCTTCAGAAAGGCGGTGATAGTATGGAGGAGGTAATGATGGCGGTGGTGATGGGTGGCGGTGGTGGCGGAGATGGCTCAAGTGGTGGTTACAGGAGGCGGTGGAGGTGGAGGTGAGGGCAGAGTGTGACGGAGCAACCATTTTACGGTAGTAAAAGGAAATTCTCAAGATCTTTGCAGAGAGAGAAGATCATTAGTAATGTCATGGTAACCAAACTTTTATAACAAGGTAATCAAACTTTTATACTAAGGTAACCAAACTTTTATACCAAGGTAACCAAACCTTGGTAATTACCAAGGTAACCAAACTTTTATACTGAGGTAACCAAACTTTTATATTAAGGTAACCAAACTTTTATACCAAGGTAACCAAAACTTTTATACTAAGGTAACCAAACTTTTATACTAAGGTAAACAAACTTTTATACTAAGGTAACCAAACCTTCATACCAAGGTTACCTTGGTGTGAAAGTTTGGTTACCAACTACTATATGAAAAAATTGATGGTGTGGAGGTGGATTGGTTACCTTGGTATAAAAGTTTGGTTACCTAAGATAAAAGTTTGGTTACCTTAATATAAAAGTTGAGTTATTTATATAAAAAGTTTGATTACCAAACTTTATATCTTGAGGTAACCAAACTTTTATACTAAGGTAAACACCAATCAACAAAAAAAGTGATCATAAATTCATAATCAAACGCACATTTTGCATGAAATTAAGATCATAAACCCCAAATGAATGAAATTAAAAGAAAACCTTAAAAATTAGTGCGAGAGAGAGAGGGTAAATAGAAGTACTTACAAAAAGAAAGTACAAAGAAATATGAAGAACAATTGGAAGAATGAAAGAGATAGAAAAAATGGAGAATAGAAGAAAATGGCGAAATGGCGTCTTCATCTTTTATACAAAAATGATGAAATGGCGTCTTCATTTTTGAAGAAAAAAATGGCGAGAATAGAAGAAAATGAGAGAAAATGGCAAAATGGCGTCTTCATCTTCTCTCTTGATAGGCGTCTTCATCTTCTCTCTTCACTCTTGACTTTTGTCTTTAAATATGAAAATGGAAGAATAGAAGTCAAATGGGGCGTCTGAGAAAAAATGAAAGTATGAGGAGATGAGAGAGAGAGAAAATGATGGCGAATAAGAGGAGATGAGAGAGAAAATGGCATACCAAAACTAATCCCTAAATTAAGGAATCCTAATTATACTAATATTGTCATGTCACCATTACATATTAATCCCTTAATTTAAGGACCTTTAATTATGTTAAGATTGAAAATAAAAACAAAAAAAGTGTAATACTTTTGTAATTATTTTATAGGTGTATGATTTTTATAATTATTTCTAAAAATATACTATTATATGTAATTTACCCTTTTTCTTTCTTTTATATATTTAAAATTTTCAGGATTCGTCGTAGGCTCTACAACTATCAAAATGTCCTCTTAAGAATAGAAGAAGCCAAGTTGGAAATTTTATATTTACCCAACTCAAACAAGTATATTCATTCAACCTTTTCTTTAATCAATTTTAAAATAAAATACAAAAATACAAGGTTATTTATCTTAATTTAAAATTATTTTAGACTATTTAATTCTTTGACGAGAAATTATTAGTCATTTAATGTGAGACTATTAATCTCATAAAATTATTTGATAGCTTAAAATAGGGGACTAGTAATCCCACATTCATCATTAAATTATATAATCTCAAATAAATAGTCTTAGAAATGACAAAAAATAATTCATATGACTATTTAAAAGACTGTTGTACCGTGACCTTTAGGTCTCAAGTTATGACTAAGGTACTGTGATATTTAGCTATGATTCTCACTTCGGGTGAGTTTATTTCTTCCATTATTGAAAGTTTGATTTTCTTTTATGTGAGGCTTGTTGGTGAGTTTATTTACTTCTTTAGTGAGGCTTGATTGGTTTTTAAAATTGTAATAGTGATGATGTAATTGATTATGAAATTATATTGTATTTCCCAAAAAAATAAACATTTAAAAAAAAGAATATTAATCTCCCATCAGAGATAAAATAGTTCGAAGTAGTGTTAAATTAAAACAAATAGTCCAATCTCAAACATAGTTTTTACAAACAAGCATAACCTAAATTCCTAGTACATTCATCGCAAATATATAATTGAGTCGCTAGTACCATTGCTAAAAATAATATTCTCTCTATCCCAAATTATAAAATTAATATTGACTTTTTAAAACTCAAGTTCAAACACTTTCAAAAATATAAATTTATTTAGTTTACATCAATACAATCATAATATCATAAACTATCTAAAAAATACTACTAGTTATAAGATTTATTATTTTCAAAATATAAATGAATCATGTCAATTTTAAATTTTAAAATGTCTTAAATTTACTTTTTAAAAGGCAATATATAGTGATCTTATAATTAGTGTCATTACATGTGTTTAATGAAAAGTGTAAAGGAAAAGAACCTAATATGTCGTCTCCTATAATATGACAAGTTGGTGGGATTCCATAATCCTATCCAGGGTAAAGATATGCCACTGGCTGGAAAGAGATCCATGAAAAGGAAATACATATCAGTTGTTGTGAAGTTGTAGAGGGAATGTCAAATAGTATGCCTAACAAGAGATAAAGGGAATGTGAAATAGTAGTAGGATCGATCAAGGGAATGTCAAATTAGTATATTTCAGTTATTTACGTACAAGACTATTAATGTATGCAATCTCTGCATGTGGTTTATATATATGCCTGAAAGATTTTAGACACACACACACACACACACACACACACACATATATATATTGAGTAATAATTTATAACATCTATTTATTATATATTTTTATAGGACATATACCGTCTATATTATTGAAAATAAAAAATAACGGTCAAGATTAGAAACTAAAAAAACATTTTAGCGTCCACGACTAATAAAGTAGATGCCGATCATAATAAGAGTTTGATTTTACCAATAAATTTGGTTTATTAACCAAATGTTTAGGCTAATAAACATTAAGTATTTTTTAATAAAGCTAAACCCTTATTCTAATTAGAGTCCGTTACTAATAGTAACGAATGATATGTCTTTTTTTTATCGTTCGCTACTAATAGTAGCGGACGTCGATTTTCAGTTTCTAATCTTGATCGTTACCTCTTATTTTTAATAATATTGATAGTGTATGTTGTATAAGTATCTATAACAAATACATAACTATGGATCATTCTCTCTCTCTCTCTATATATATATATATTCTTTAATTCCTAGCACAATAATTTGGCTTCTCAAAATTCTTTATTAGGTAGCTGGTACTGGCTAGAGTAGAGATCTGAGTAAGATAAGATATTGATGCCACTAATTATAAAGTTACAAAGATACGGAGTCCCCACCAAATTTGCTCATTCATGTTTTTCCTCGTCACATTTGGTTACTTTTATATACTTTTTGGTAGCTATATAAAGAGGTGAATTCTTGTTCAATCTAAATCTATCAAATAAGCCAACCAAAAATTAAGGAGAGAGTAAAGAATATTTTGTGTGTATATATATATAATCTTCAAGGCATTGGTTGTTCACTCTCCCTCAAGGGCTTCTGGCATGGGCCATGTTTATAATATTAAAGGCTAGAAACGCTTGTAGGGAGAGTGAACAGGCCATGCCTTACTTTGCCAGCCATGATCCATCCACAACCACAAGCTAGCTAGCAAGCTGAAGTAGGACTCTTTTGAAAGAACAATGGTTATCATTGCTCACTCTCCCTCAAGGGCTTCTGAATTAGTGTTGTAACTCCCCCCCCCCCCCTCCCCCTCCCCCTCCCCCTCCCCCATATCAAAAGATAGGATAAAAAATTATCTGCATATAATAAAATAAGTTATTATCAATAGTAATTTTAAATCATGACCTTTTAGGTAACCCTGTTAGATGAATTTGACCCAAGATTTGACACGGGTTGTTTCAAGTGTCTAGCTTTTAGAGGATATATATATATATATGGGAAAATGGGTATGCACAGCTGTGCAATTTTTTTTTTACACAGTAAGCCAAAACGACGTCGTTTTGGCCGACTTGTTTTAAAAAAAAGAAAAATTGCACGGCTTCTCTCCCAAATCAAAAATTACGCGAGGGCTTTTGTTCTCCCAGATCCGCTTCTGTCACTTCTACTCCTTCAGCTTCATGATGAGAGCATCATCGGACATTGGCCTTCAACCGTGGGTGTCGTTCTTTCGCCATCCTACATGAAGTTCACCATGAGGCTTTGAGCTCTACGATTTGATAGATTTTTGTTTCAGGTATGATTTTTGCTTATGATCTCAAACTACCGTTTAGATTTTTGTTATTCATATGAATCTAATGTTTATAGCATGTTTACAGTTTTTATTTTGCTTAAAGGGTTTTGTTGGGGTTAAAGGGTTTTGTAAGACCCCAACTTATTATTAATGAAATTTAATTTTCTCTATTTATTATTTTGAAATTGTAAGGGTTGATTTGATTAATGTGGATAGTTATTGGTAAAATACGCAAATATTTCAAAATAAGCATGTGGTTATAAAATATTCATTGTTGTCGGGGAATATTCGTTTGGTCGTGGAATATTAAATGCTGATCGTCTGGGAATATTAAATGCATTTAGTAGCGACCGTAATGGAGCCCATAACTAAAAAGCGATTGGATGAAGAAAACGACAAATATAAGTTGTTTAAAATAACTAGCGTAGTTATTCTAATTATCTTGTTAAAATACTCCGGTGGTTAAAACATAAGAAGCACCAGTTATTGCACCAATTATTGATTCTTACGTGAAGGCGCTACTTCAATAATGGTTACTGATAATTATTATTCAAAGATTTTATTTTATTGATTTAATAATTGTTGCGTTGATATTTTATATTCTTTGTTGTTTTGATAATTGTCATTACATACGTATTTTTCATTATCGAAGCAATAATTCATATTATCTGAATAATATTATTAGATAACATTATTGGCAATGTCTAGAAAGTTCGCATAAGGAGAGGTTTGGTCACCTAATCATTGGCGTCAAGAAGGAAAAATTCTTATTGGAAGCCCCCTCTTTCCAGAAGGCTGCTGGTTCATCGATATTGTGATTCTCGCAATATTATTTGTGAATAATTAATTATTGATTCATATGATGAGGAAAATATTGATTTTATGTGGATATAGATGGAAAAATTTTTTAATGTGACAATTGTTGAAAATTAATATTTTATCTTTTTCTGATAAAATAATTCATTTAAATATATTATTTTAATAATATATTAACGGTGATATTTTTATAATGAATGTGCGATATGTGAGTATATGAGGATGAAGAGTATTTTTGTGGCATTAAATGATTAACACATGTTTTGTGTGTCTGTGGACCCCATTTCTTGACTAAAATTTGATTATAGCCTGTAAAATCGTCCGTTTGTGAATTTCGGTCAATTTCTGTTTGGAATTTGGAAAAACTTTCTTCTGAAAAGTTGTAAAGAATTGAATTTCCTATAATAACTCGCGAGATTCAAATTTTTTGATAAAAGGGCTATTTATTATGAATTATTGAAGCTCCGAAGCTCCGAAATAATTGATTTTTGGAAGTTTAAAATAATTTAAATAAGAAAAACGTTTTTTGTGTTTGGTGGGCATCTTTAACATGTGATAGAGATTGAATTCAGATGCTTGGATGCGTAGGAAGATGTGGAAAAATAAATAATATTAATTTATTAAATTTTCTACTTTGGTGTTCTAAGCATTTTCTTATAAATAGGGTGCTTATGTTAGAATTGAAAATCACACCAAAAAGTGAAGTTTTCTCTCTCTATATTATCGAGCGTATTCTTGTGAGTATTTTGAGTATATTTTGAGTATTGCTATACGGTGCAAGTTCAAGTCATGCCTTTTATATCAGGTGTTTCAAATTTAAGTCTTGATCTTTCGAGGTAAGGGATATTATTTTTTTGTAATGATATTATTTCTTCAATATCATTATCTTTGAAATATTGATCGAAGTTTTTATCAAATTTGGAACTTTTGGTGCCTGGAGTTCTTATTCACGTATCTGCACTTTATTCACGTATACGACACTATTCACGAATACGACACTATTCATCGAAAAATGAAAATTTTCCTTTTCGTCTAAAATATCTATTGTGGATACTAGCTTTGATTGTATCCATATTTTGATCATTCTTGAATTTTACACCACTATGATTATTTTTGAGGTATTTTTGGACATGGATAAAACAAAGTACGAATCCTTAATCCTTAATCCTTGTCATTTTGTTTCACTGGATTCGTTTCTTTAAAAATATTTTTCATCATCCTTAGTCTTAAATGATGATATTATTGAATATCTTTGGCCTGTAGTGCAAAGATGAATGATTTCTGATGAATATCTTTTGTGACGCCCCCAAAATAGGTATACATCACCCATTCGAGTTGTCAATACATGATACGAAATAACTACAACTTTATTATTACAACAAGAAAGCTGTGAGTTTGAATACAAATATTATCTTCAGATAATATCTATACTCAAATAAATCCTCATCATATTTATTGATACATTATTTTATAAAAATGGTAAGGACTACTAAACAACTCTCTAGAACCTTCATTCCATACCCCACTTCGTACTCATTTATATTCTCGCCTCCCGAGAAGAAAAAATGGAACAAAAAGGAAAAGGTGAGCTCAACTAGCCCGATAAAGAATATTATGACTAAGATAATATACAACAAATTATCATTAGTCTTCAACAGGGGAAAAATCTAATAGAATACAATAGACAACAAGTTTTAAATCAATATTCGCAGCAGTGAAATAATAATTCATTCAGAAGAGTTAAGTAGAGAATGCAAACTATTATCTTCTATGTATGAATTTAAAAGTTTATCGCCTATCTTTTATCCCCTGTAACATCAATCAATATATATACGGAATCAAATATTCATCTTTGCACTACTGGGCCAAAGATATTCATCGATTGGTCATGTTCATCTAAACACTGTTCATCTTTTGCATTCTGGGCCAAAGATATTCATCGAAATCAATCATCTTTGCACTATAGGCCAAAGATATTCAATAATATCATCATTTAAGACTGAGGATGATGAAAAATATTTTTAAAAAAATGAATCCAGTAAAACAAAATGACAAGGATTAAGGATTCGTACTTTGTTTTATCCATGTCCAAAAATACCTCAAAAATAATTATAGTGGTGTAAAATTCAAGAATGATCAAAACATGGATATAATCAAAGCTAGTATCCACAATAGATATTTTAGACTAAAAGAGAAAATTTTCATTTTTGATTAATAGTCTTAGTGATTCGTGAATAAGTGTCGATACGTGAATAGTGCAAGATATCTGAGAATAGTAACTTTCAGAACACCAAAAGTTTCAAATTTGATAAAACTTCAGATCAATATTTCAAACATAATGATATTGAAGAAATAATATCATTACGAAAAAAAAATAATATCCCTTACCTCGGAAGATCGAAGTCTTAAATTTAAACACAGGATATATCTTTATGACTTGAACTTGCACCGTATAGTAATACTCAAAATATACTCAAAATACTCACAAGAATCATTTCGATAATATAGAGAAAACTTCAGTTTTTGGTGTGATTTTCAATTCTAACCTAAGCACCCTATTTATAGGAAAATGCTTAGAACACCAAAGTAGAAAATTTAATATAATAATAATATATATAAAATTTTTCCTACGCACACTCTTATAAACTGAAATCAGCTCATTTCAACAACCAACCAAGCCCACCAAATATATCAAAAACTTTTTTCTAATTTAAATTATTTTAAACTTCCAAAAATCAATTATTTTGACTTTGAACTTCAATAATTCATAATAAATAGCCCTTTTATCAGAAAATTTGAATCTCACGAGTTTTTATAGGAAATCCAATTCTCTACAACTTTATAGAAGAAAGTTTTTCCAAATTCCAAACAAAAATTGACCGAAATCCACAAACGGGTGATTTTACAAGCTATAATCAAATTTCAGTCATGAAATGGGGTCCACCGACACATAAAACATGCTTTAAATATTTTTGGTAATAAAAATACTCCTCCTCCACATATACTCATATATCCCACATTTATCGTAAAAATATCATCATTATTATATTATTAAAATATAATAATATATTTAAATAAATTATTTTATCGAGAAAAGATAAAATTTTAATTTTCAACAATTGTCACATTAAAAATTTTCTCCATCTATATCCACATAAAATCAATATTTTCCTCATCATATGAATCAATAATTAATTATTCACAAATAATATTATGTAATCACAATATTGACAAACGTGCGGTTCAGGAAGAGGGGCTTTCCAATAAGAATTTCTCCTTCCTACAAGCGCAATTAGGTGACCAAACCTCTCCTTAGGCGAGTAACTTTCTAGACATTGCCAATAATGTTATCTAATAATATTATTAGGATAATATGAATTATTGCTTCGATAATGAAAATCTTGTGTAATGACAATTATTGAAACAACAACAATATAAAATATCAACACAACAATTATTAAATCAATAAAATAAAATCTTTGAGCAAAGAATTACCGTAATCATTATTGAGTAGTGCCTTCTTACGTAAGAATCAATAATTGGTGCAAATCTGAGTAATCTTCTTGTGTTTTAACCACCAAAGTATTTTAACAAGATAATCTTGAGTAACTACTTCTGTTGTTATTTTTAAACAACTTATATTTGTTGTTTTTTTCATCCAATCGCTTTTTCGTTATGGGGCCCACACATGGCTCCGCTCGTCGCATTTAATATTCTCGAGCGAAGATTTAATATTCCACGACCAAACGAATATTCTCAAACAACAATTAATATTTTATAACCACTGCTTATTTTGAAATATTTGCGTATTTTACCCATAACTATCCACATTAATCAAATCAACCCTTACTATTTCAAAATAATAAAGAGAAAATTAAATTTCATTAATAATAAGTTGGGGTCTTACAACCTCCCTCCTTATGAAATTTCGTCCTCGAAATTGACGTCACGTACTGGTGTTTGAAAAGGTGAGGATACCTCGCTTTCATTTCCGTTTCCAATTCCCGGTCATATCCTCTATAGCATGATTCCTCCACAAAACTTTAACTTGTGGTATGACCTTTGTGCGTAGGACATGCTCTTTTCCTATCCAAGATCTTGACAGTACTCTCTTCAGACGTTAAGTCTTGGCTATCTCGTTCGGTTCTAAGTCTATAACGTGTTTGGTCTTTCACATATTTCTGAAATATGAGATATGTGAAACACATTATGAACACGAGACATACTCTGAGGTAACGCGAGTCTATAGGCTACATTTCTACTCGGTCAAGAATTTGAAATGGACCAATAAATCGTGGATTGAGCTTTCCTCTCTTCCCAAATCTTGTAACTCCCTTCCATGGAGCAACTCGCAATAACAACATGATCCCCTATACTAAATTTCACGTCCTTTCGATGAAGATCCGTATAACTCTTTTGTTGATCTTGTGCCGTTTGTATTCGATTTGTCGAATCATTTGGATCTTTTCGGTGAGTCATACGTCTTAACTTTCGGGTCCCAACAATGTTGCTTCACCCACCTCATCCCAACATATTGGAGAGTGACACTTTTCGTCCATATAATGCTTCAAATGGAGCCACACCTATACTTGCTCGATAATCTGTTGTTGTAGGAGAATTTCACCAATGGTAAATACTTATCCCAACTGCCCTTGAAGTCTAGGACACAGAGTCTTAATAAATCTCCAAGAGTTTGAATAGTCCTCTCTGATTGTCCGTCCGTTTGAGGATGGTATGCCGAATCGAATCAGATAAATCCATGCCCCACTTTTTTGCAAGCTAACCCAAAATCTTGAAGTGAATCTTGGGTCACGATCCGAAACTATGGATACTGGCATGCCATGCAACCTCACAATCTCATTTACATATATACTAGCAAGATGTTCAAGGGAATAAGTCTCCCGTATCGGCAAGAAATGAGCAGACTTGGTTAATCTATCAACAATAACCCAAAATAGCATTGATGCCTCGAAAAACCGTAGGAAGACCCAGAATGTGAAATCCATGGTAATGTGTTCCCACTTCCATTTTGGAATCTCAAGTGGTTGCAATGAGACCCTTAGGTACTAGATGTTGCGCCTTTACACGTTGACAAGTTAAACACATCGAGATAAACTTTGCAATCTCTCTTCATATTGTTCCACCAAAATGTATGTAGAAGATCACGATACATTTTAGTACTTCCAGGATGGATTGCAAATGGTGTATTGTGTGCCTCCATCATAATCTTGTACTTCAAATCGTAGTCGTTAGGAACACAAAGTCTAGAGTGGACTCAAGTATTCCTTCTTCATCAATTCTCGCTTCGGAATAGCACCTTCTTGTACATTTTTCTTCTTAATGCACGCATCCGGCCCGGTGGCTTGAAAGAACCTTAACTTTTTCTATTAAAGTTGACTCTGTCGATATCTTGACATCATCGCACTCATTCTTGCATATGATGTAAGACCCCAACTTATTATAAATGAAATTTATTTTCCTCTATTTATTATTTTGAAATAGTAAGGATTGATTTGATTAATGTGGATAGTTATGGGTAAAATACACAAATATTTCAAAATAAGCAAGTGGTTATAAAATATTCATTGTTGTCGGGGAATATTCGTTTGGTCGTGGAATATTCTTCTTGTTGTCGGAGAATATTAAATGCGACGGCCTGTGAGACTTTTTGTGGGCCCCATAACTGGAAAGCGATTGGATGAGAAAACGACAAATATAAGTTGTTTAAAAATAACGGTGTAGTTATTACAGATTAATCTTGTTAAAATACCCCGGTGGTTAAAACACGATGAATGGCGTTGTTACAAGAAGCACTGCGGTATTGCACCAATTATTGATTCTTACGTAAAGTAGGCACTACTCAATAATTGTTACGATGAATTCTTATTCGATTATTTTATTTTATTGATTCAATAATTCTTTGCGTTGATATTTTATATTACTGTTGTTTCAATAATTGTCACTATACAATATTTTCGATTATCGAAGCAATAATTCATATTATCTGAATAATATTATTAGATAACATTATTGGCAATGTCTAGAAAGTTTTGTCTAAGGAGAGGTTTGGTCACCTAATTGCGCGCCAGTAAGGAGAAATTCTTATTGGAAAGCCCCCTCTTTCTTGGGAACTGCCTGGTTGTCAATATTATGATTCTGTAATATTATTTGTGAATAATTAATTATTAATTCATATGATGAGGAAAATATTGATTTTAGGTGGATATAGATGAAGAAAATATTTAAAGTGACAATTGTTGAAAATGGAAATTTTATCTTTTTCTGATAAAATAATTCATTTAAATATATTATTTTAATAATATATTAACGGTGATATTTTTATAATGAATGTGGGATATATGAGTAGTATATGTGGAGGAGTATTTTTGTTACCAAAAATATTTAAAGCATGTTTTATGTGTCGGTGGACCCCATTTTTTGACTGAAATTTGATTATAGCCTGTAAAATCGTCCTTTTTTGGATTTCGGTTAATTTTTGTTTGGAATTTGGAAAAACTTTCTTCTGCAAAGTTGTAGAGAATTGAATTTCCTATAAAAACTTGCGAGATTCAAATTTTCTGATAAAAGGACTATTTATTATGAATTATTGAAGTCAGGAGTTCGAAATAATTGATTTTTGGAAGTTTTAATTATTTTATAAAGAAAAAGCGTTTTTTAGATGTGTGAGCCTCATTTTACAAGTGTTAGGTTCTTTGATTTGATTCTCAAAGGTTGGCGTAGACAAATTTTTATAAATATATTATTATATTAAATTTTATGCTTTTGGTGTTCTAAGCAATTTCCTATAAATAGGTGCTTGGGTTAGAATTAAAAATTACACGTAAGCTGAAGTTTTCTCTCTATATTATCGAAGCGTATTCTTGTGAGTATTTTGAGTATACTTTTGAGTATTGCTATACGGTGCAAGTTCAAGTCATAGTCGATATCCGACGCTTCAACTGTAAATCTTGTCTTTCGAGGTAAGGGATGTTATTTTATTCAAAATGGTATTATTTCTTCAATATCATTATGCCGAAATATTGTTTGGAAATTTTTATCAAATTTGGAACTTTTTCATATGGGGTTCTTATTCATGAGTTCTTATTCACGAGTTACTATTCATGAATTCATTATTCATTTAGTACTATTCACGAAACGTGAAGATGTTTTTTTGTGAAATTTCTATCTTTTGGTATCGGAGTTACTATTCACGTATACTGTGCGATTTCACGATATCTGACTTTATTCACGAATCGACATTATTCAATTAGAAAAATGAAATTTCTTCTTTTTGTCCAAAATATCTACTTATGGATACTAGCTTTAATTGTATCCATGTTTTGATCATTCTTGAATTTTACTCCACTCGATTACTTATGAAGTATTTTTGAACTTGGATTGTTTAAAATACGAATCCTTAATATTTGTTCTTTTGTTTCACTTGATTCGTTTTCTTTGAAATATTTTTCATCATCCTCTCGGTCCTAAATGATGATATTACTAAATATCTTTGGCCCAGTAGTGCAAAGATGAATGATTTTCGATGAATATCTTTGGCCCGTAAGTGCAAAGATGAGCAGTGTTGAGATGAAATATGACCGATCGATTAATATCTTTGGCCGTAGTGCAAAGATGAGCAGTGTTTAGATGAACATGATTAATCGATGAATATCTTTGGCACTGTAGTGCAAAGATGAATATTTGATTCGAGATATATATTGATTAATGTTACGGGGATAAAATATCGACGATGAACTTTTAAATTCATATATAGAAGATAGTAGTTTGCATTCTCTACTTAATTCTTCTAATGAATTGTTGTTTCATTGCGATTGTTGATTTAAAACCTGGTTGTCTATTGTATTCTATTAGATTTTTCCCTGTTGAAGACTAACGATAATTTGTTGTATATTATCTTAGTCATAATATTCTTCTTGGGCTAGTTGAGATCACCCTTTTCCTTTTTGTTCCATTTTTCTTCTCGAGGAGTAATGAGAATGTGGCGAATCTTAGTCGGGTATGGAATGAAGGTTCTAGAGAGTTGTTTAGTAGTCCTCACCATTTTGTAAAATAATATATCGTAATTATGATGGGGATTTATTTGCGTGTGGATATTGTGCAGATGGCAATATCTCGTATTTAAACTCACAGTTTATATGTTGTAATAATAAAGTTGTAGTTATTTCATTTACCATGTATTTGGCGACTCAGAATGGGTTGGATGGAATGGACCTATTTTGGGGGCGTCACATATGATCTTTTACTCAACGCGTCAGCTACCACGTTCGCTTTTCCAAGATGGTATTGAATAGTGTGGTCGTAGTCTTTCAATAGCTCGAGCCAACGTCATTGCCGCGATGTTGAGTTTTTTTGAGTGAAGAAATATTTAAGGCTTTTATGGTGCGAATATATCTCCCTTTCTCCCCATATATAGATAGTGCCTCCAGATCTTTAAGCGAAAAGCATTTGCTTGCATCAACTCTAGATCATGAGTAGGATAATTCCTCTCATACTCTTTAAGTTGTCGCGAGGCATGGCTATGACTTTCCCACGTTGCATGAGAACACATCCTAACCCTTTGCGAAGCATCATTGTAGATAACAAATCCATCCGTACTCGGATGGTATTGTTAGAAACAGTCTTGAAATGAGTCTCCTCTTGAGCTCTTGGAAACTCTTCTCGCATTCTTCGCTCCAAGCGAATTTTGTATCCTTAGGAAGTTAATTTGGGTTAATGGAGTAGCGATTCGAAAACCCTTCCACGAATCTATGATAATAACCAATTTTAAGCCCAAAAAGCTACGTGACTTGACCACCGACTTCGGTTGCTCTAACTTTGTATTGCTTCAATCTTCACGGATCAACAGATACTCCATGTTTCGACACCACATGCCCAAGGAATGCTACTTCCTCAAGCCGAACTCGCATTTCTTCAATTTGGCATATAGTTTGTTTTCACGAAGCCTTTGGAGTACCGATTTCAAATGGTGCTCATGATCTTCACGACTTTTGGAATATATGAGGATGTCATCAATAAAAATAACAACGAATCGATCCAAATATTCCTTGAATACTCGGTTCATCATATCCATGAAAGCAGCAGAGAGCATTAGTCAATCCGAAAGACACGACTAAGAATTCATAATGCCCGACTGGGAGTTCTCAAGGCAATCTTTGGAATATCCTCGATTAATCTTCAATTTGATGATATCCGAGCGAAGATCGATCTTTGAAAAGAATTGTGCTCTCTTGAATGTTGGTCAAACAGGTCATCAATACGAGGTAGAGGATCGTATATTCTTGATGGTGACATGGTTGATTCCGATAGTCAATACAAAGTCCCATACTCCCGTCTTTCTTCTTTACTGAATAAAGCAGAGCACCCAGGAGATGTATTAGGACGAATGAAACCGATGTCCAACAACTCCTCGTAGTTGGACCTTTAACTCTTGAAGTTCAATAGGAGCCATTCTATATGGGGTTTTAGAAATGAGCTTTGTACTGGGTTCAAGATCAATAAAGAATTCAACTTCACGTTCGGGGTGGCAAGGAAGTTCTTCAGAAATCGTCGGAAAGTCAATAACAACGGGAATATTATTCAAATTTGGCGTGTCTTTATTCAAATCCATAACATGGGCTAAGAAAGCTTGACATCCGCTTTTTCAATAAACGAATAGCTTTATGATTAGATATGGCGTTGATTGATTTTAATGGTTTAGTTGCTTGAATTGCATACAACAAGTTGTTTAGGAATATGAAAGCTAACAACTTACGAAAATAATCAATTTTGGTATGATGAGTAGTTAACCAATCAATCCCTAAAATCACATCAAAAACAAGTATCTTTAAAGAGATAAAGGTCAGCGGTAAGGTGATGGTGCCAACTTGAATCAAACAAGATTTATAAGCAGTGGATGTGATGAAAGTTTCTCTAACGAAGTTTCTACTGAGATAGGTCAAAGTCTAATTTCTCTCGAGTCAAGTTTAAGCGTTGAGCACAAGCAGGAGAGATAAATGAATGGGTAAGACGTAGTATCAAGTAAGGTATAAACTTCGCAAGAATTTATAAATAGCTTATCCGTGATCACCTCGTTTGGGTTCCTCGCATTTTGACGATTCATAACAAACGCTTCTTCCGAGAACCGTTGACTTTGACTTTTCAGGGGACGATCTTTTGAGTCACCATCCCCATTGAACTAGGTTTCGCTATTCTACCGTATAATCTCGAAGCGATATGTCCTTCCTTTCCACAATTATAGCATACCTTGAACTGTGTTGTAGGCGGTTTGACCGATATGTCCCTCTTTCCCGCATTTATAAGATATGACCGGGTGTTCGTTTCCTCCCTTAGAACCGATTCTTTGTCAGACCATCGTCTTCACACGGTCGTTGTTAAATCTCCTCTTTTTAAAATCTCCTCCGACTCGCTTCTTCTATTTTCATGGCCATGATTACCACCAGAGTGGTTACCATTTTGTCGATCTTTTTCTTTCTCCATTTGGTTATCGTTGTTTTGTTGACCGCTATCTCAGTATGATCCTCGATTGTGGTCCCTCGGTTGACCGTACTTTCGTTATCTCGCTTCTAATAATTGAGCCCTGTTTACAACATCCGATCAGAGAGAAAATTTATGAGAAATGAGATATTGTCGTATCTTGGGTTTCAAACCTCTCGAAACATCCGCGTCATCGTTCCTCATTCTCCACCAAATGAGGTGAAAAACTGGATAACTCTACTGCAAACTTTGTCTCGTCTTTGGGACACCGCCATGTTATTCTCGCTCCGGCCTAATAAACTCCACTTCCTTCATACGACGAACACTTTCGTGAAAGTATTTGTCATTAAATAGTTTCTGAAATGTCTCCCAAGACATACGCCGAAAGTCTTAAATTTGGATGGGTACGCTTCATGACTCCCACCAGTGAGTCGCGCTCGCTACGGAATATAAAGGTGGCGAATGTAACCTTCATTCCTCCGTGCATCCCAAGACATCGAATATCTTGGTAATTTGCTTGACCCATGTTTCCGCCATTATCGGATTTGGCTTTCTCTTAAATCTGGTGGTCCCAACTCTTTGAATCGCTTTGTTTGTGACAACCCGTGAATTGCTATCATTTCCTCCCTATTTTGAACATGAGTCTCCTCGTGCGATTTTGCATGAAGCGCAAAAAGCTTCTAAACATCCCTCGTTAATCATCGCTTTCGTTGGTGTTATTCACGGAAGGAACATTGCCGGCTGTTGCAGACGTTCTCCTCGTTGGTGAAGTAGAGCTTCTCCATGGTCTCATTTTCACTATTAATATTCTCAATTCGACATTCTCAAATCATCATCATAAAACAAGGGTTAATTAAGGAAATTAATATATCATATAATATCCTATATCTTGACTAACTAACAAATAAGCTTAGGTAGGACACTTTAGCGAAGGATTTACTCGCTCTCCCTCCTAGTTCTATTCCCCGATCTTCGCAGAGATCATATCCCTAAGCTCGATACCAACGGTGGACGCCCCAAAATAGGTATACATCACCCATTCGAGTTGTCAATACATGGATGCGAAACAACTACAACTTTATTATTACAACGGTAAAACTATGAGTTTGAATACAAATATTATCTTCTAGACAATATCTATACTCAAATAAATCCTCATCATATTTATTGATACATTATTTTACAAAAATGGTAAGGACTACTAAACAACTCTCTCTAGAACTTTCATTCCATACCCCAACTCGTACTCGCTATATTCTCGCCTCCTGAGAAGAAAAATAGAACAAAAAAGAAAAGGGTGAGCTCAACCAGCCCAATAAAGAATATTATGACTAAGATAATATACAACAAATTATCATTAGTCTTCAACAGGGAAAAAATCTAATAGAATACAATAGACAACAAGTTTTAAATCAATATTCGCAGCGAAAATAATAATTCATTAGAAGAGTTAAGTAGAGAATGCAAACTACTATCTTCATGTATGAATTTAAAAGTTCATAAATCTATCTTTTATCCCTGTAACATCAATCAATATATATCCGAATTAAATATTCATCTTTTTGCTTTCTGAGGCCAAAGATATTCATCGATTGGTCATGTTCATATAAACACATGTTCATCTTGCTTTTACTACAGGCCAAATATATTCAATAATATCATCATTTAAGACCGAGGATGATGAAAATATTTTTAAAAAATGAATCCAGGTGAAACAAAATGACAAGGATTAAGGATTCGTACTTTGTTTTATCCATGTCCAAAATACCTCAAAAATAATTATAGTGGTGTAAAATTCAAGAATGATCAAAACATGGATACAATCAAAGCTAGTATCCACAATAGATATTTTAGATTTAAAAGGAAAAATTTTCATTTTTTTGATGAATAGTCTCAGATTCGTGAATAAGTGTAGATATCACGTGAATAAGGCCGAGATATCGAGAATAAGAATCTCGACACCAAAAGTTTCAAATTTGATAAAAACTTAGGATCAATATTTCAAAGATAATGATATTGAAGAAATAATATCATTACGGAAAAAATAATATCCCTTACCTCGAAAGATCAAGATTTTAATTTGAAACACCGGGATATAGGCTATGACTTGAACTTGCACAGTATAGCAATACTCAAAATATACTCAAAATACTCACAAGAATCGCTCGATAATATAGAGAGAAAACTTGATTTACGGTGTGATTTTCAATTCTAACCTAAGACCCTATTTATAGGAAAATGCTTAGAACACTAAAAGTATAAAATTTAATATAATATTAATATATATAAAATTTTTCCTACGCACACTCTTATAAACTGAAATCAGCTCATTTCAACAACCAACCAAGCCCACCAAACATATCAAAACGTTTTTCTAATTTAAATTATTTTAAACTTCCAAAAATCAATTATTTTGAACTTGAACTTTAATAATTCATAATAAATAACCCTTTTATCGGAAAATTCGAATCTCGCAAGTTTTTATAGGAAATTCAATTCTCTACAACTACTGAAGAAAGTTTTTCCAAATTCGAGCAGAAATTGACCAAAATCCACAAACGGGGATTTTACAATTTATAATCAAATTTCGATCAAGAAATGGGGTCCGCAAACACATAAAACATGCTTTAAATATTTTGATAACAAAAATACTCCTCCTCCACATATACTCATATATCCCACATTTATCGTAAAAATATCATCATTATTATATTATTAAAATATAATAATATATTTAAATGAATTATTTTATCGAGAAAAAATAAAATTTCAATTTTCAACAATTGTCACATTAAAATTTTCTCCATCTATATCCACGTAAAATCAATATTTTCCTCATCATATGAATCAATAATTAATTATTCACAAATAATATTACGTAATCACAATATTGACAACTGTGCGGTTCCTGGGAAAGAGGGCTTTCCAATAAGAATTTTTCCTTCTTGGTAGTATGATTAGGTGACCAAACCTTTCCTTGATGCAGAACTTTCTAGACATTGCCAATAATGTTATCTAATAATATTATTAGGATAATATGAATTATTGCTTCGATAATGAAAAATCTTGTGTAATGACAATTATTGAAACAACGGTAATATAAAATATCAACGCAAAGAATTATTAAATCAATAAAATAAAATCTTTGAGCAGTAATTATCGTAACCATTATTGAGTAAAGTGCCTTCTTACGTAAGAATCAATAATTGGTGTCATAAATGCAGGTAATCTTCTTGTGTTTTAACCAACCGGTATTTTAACAAGATATTAA
This sequence comes from Panax ginseng, assembly GCA_020205605.1. Taxonomy (NCBI): domain Eukaryota; kingdom Viridiplantae; phylum Streptophyta; class Magnoliopsida; order Apiales; family Araliaceae; genus Panax; species Panax ginseng. The sequence goes on along the minus strand of CM035143.1, from coordinate 1,390,351 downwards.
GCAGAATAACTACGTTGTTATTTTTAAACAACTTATATTTGTCGTTTTCTTCATCCAATCGCTTTTTCGTTATGGGCCCACACATGGGTCGCTACTTGGCCGCATCGTCACGAATATTCCCGAAAAGATTTGAATATTCCACGACCAAATGAATATTCCCAAACAACAATGAATATTTTATAACCACTTGCTTATTTCGAAATATTTGCGTATTTTACCCATAACTATCCACATTAATCAAATCAACCCTTACTATTTCAAAATAATAAATAGAGAAAATTAAATTTCATTAATAATAAGTTGGGGTCTTACATCTTTGGTCCGTAGTGCAAAGATGAACAGGTGTTTAGATGAACATAACCAACTGATGAATATCTTTGGCCTATAGTGCAAAGATGAATATTTGATTTCAGATATATATTGATTGATGTTACAGGGATAAAAGATAGACGATGAATTTTAAATTCATACATAGAAGATAGTAGTTTGCATTCTCTACTTAACTCTTCTAATGAATTTTTATTTCATCATGAATATTGATTTAAAACTTTTTATCTATTGTATTCTATTAGATTTTTCCTGTTGAAGACTAACGATAATTTGTTGTATATTATCTTAGTCATAATATTCTTCTTGGGCTAGTTGAGCTCACCCTTTTCCTTTTTGTTCCATTTTTCTTCCTGGGAGGCTAGAATATAACGAAAGACTTAGTGGGGTATGGAATGAAGGTTCTAGAGAGAGTTGTTTAGTAGTCCTCACCATTTTTTGTTAAATAATGTATCAATAAATATGATGAGGATTTATTTGAGTATAGATATTATCAGAAGATAATATTTGTATTCAAACTCACGATTTCTTGTTGTAATAATAAAGTTGTAGTTATTTTTGTACCATGTATTGACAACTCAGAATGGATGATGTATACCTATTTTGGGGGCGTCACAGGTTTTACATTTTCTGATATTGAAATTTAGGTGATTAGGGCTCAGTGTATAAGGGATTTAGCCTTGAATCTGAGAATTTGGTAGCCTTTTGCTTTCTCTGATAAATTTTTTTTATAACATTTGGGATTGTTTCAATTTAGCTATATTATTCATGGGTTTAAAATTTAAGGCTGTATTTTCTGGATTTATAACGGACCATGTAATATAATTTACTTGTTTTCTCTCAAAAACCATATCCAAGAGCTTTTCAAGGATATGTTTTTATCGAATGATGTTTCAATTAGTTTTAGAGTTTGGGATTTTATATATAAATTTGGAATGTAGAGTAAGTTTTTGTGTTGAAAAAGGTTTATTTGGAACTGAATCATTGAGGCTATGATGTAATTTACTGTTGAATAAAAAGAATAGCTCTGTGTGTTTTTGTTTCTAATATATTTGGGTCAATGGTAATGAAATTTGTAGAGCTAGAGTTATATTGATTGAAGAAGGCCGCCTGAATTTAATCTAAAAAAGAAGGTCGTCTGAAAATGCTCAAGGTAGAAATAATTAACTATTTTGCTATAAGTTTTATACTCTGTATTTGATTTTCAACGGCTTGTTGCATTTATCTTTTATCTCATGATTCAGACCAAAACATCGTCTTAACTTTGTGATAGCTGAAATGCAGTATGCTGCAAACCTAGTAGTTAAGAAGTGTAACTTGAAGATCTGAGATCGGGACTTAAAGATCTGAGATCGAGAATTGAGGCTCTATTGTTCAAAATCGAACTCCACACCATCTAAGAGGAAAAACTTAACACTTGCTGAGCAAAAAAGTTCTCTTGCAAAGAAGTTTGTAGCAGGTTCCATAACTCCAGATAATAAGGTGAAAACGATGTCTTATCAGGACCTGCGGGCAAGCAAATCAAACATACAAAAGAAGGTTCATACAAAAAAGTCTGAACTAGTGAAATTTAAGTCTAGAGAAATTACGAACGTTGAACAAGCGGAAAGAGGCCATCGATTACCACTAGAAAGGCAAATAAATTGAAGGGTAGTGTTGGCGTGAGTTTCAAACAAATTTGGAAAAAAGTGTAAAATGGAGGCTAACACCAAATAGCTCCCACCAAAACAAGAAAGCTAGGAAATTCCGGTGGGACCTATCTTTGAAGTAAAAGCTACAATAAGAACATAACATAAAGGAAGTTCTTATGTATGATGATAGGAAAACTTTCAATTATCAATTTGTTATTTCCAAGAAAAACATAAATCTGTTATGTACTTTGTACGAATAATAGCAGTATGTGACATGAATAGATTCTATTTTTATAGTCGAGTACTTCCTTTTCACTGTTGAATTTTATTGTAACCCGAAAGAGTTCCTACTAGGATTTATGGAAGGTAATTGTTTTTACTCAGCTTGGTAATTGTTTTTACTCAGCTTGGTAATTTTGAATCCATTTCTGCTTCATTGAATTATTTCCCTTCAGAGGAGCTATTTTTTTTTACTAGCTATTTTTGTTTTGGATTAGCTTTCACATTTTTGAATTTCAGATTCTGTCCAAATATTATGAAATATCTAATTTATGGCTCTGTTTTTTTTAGCCTTAAATGACAGGCTAATTAAGAATAACTCTCTAGGCTTATCAAATTTTATTTCCACCACTTTATTTTTGTGCCTTTGCTTGCTACTGCTATTTTGAAGGAACCCAAATTCATAGGCCACAAAAGGAAACAAGCTGCTTGGTGCATACCATTTTAATATGTTGTCTACTTGGAAAGTAAATCTTAAACACCTTTTACGTAAAACAACGATGTTTATGTCTAAATGATTTTTACATTGTAGCACTAAAGCATGATAAACCTCGAATTCGAAGTTTGTTACATGCCATGTTTCTAAACTAAACAATGATAAATTAGCTTACAGTTTATATAGTTTCTAACTAAAATTTGCATTGAAAAAATAACTTTCCCAACCCATACTACACAAGCTACAGAAGCAGAGACTCCACATAAGGCTCAACGCCGCCTTTCATACCCTCTTCAACAGTCGGCAACATCAAATGAGAGATCTGTAAAGTTGGATCAGAGTAACCTTGCTCCATTTATTTGATGATAACTGTACAGAAGCTACATCTAGGGGGTTAATTGAAGTTGGAGGCATGACTAACCAATATATTCATTAACCCAATAGAATGCTATGATTTGCTGCTCAATAATGTTGGGGTAACTGATACAATTCCTAATTTCCTATAAGAAACAAGGTCGCTATTGAGCGGACTTCAAAAAGATCACCCATGGAGCGCAACTCACCAAAAGCTATTCCAACCTGTAAAAATGTAGATAAAAAGGGATAGTAAATAACATTAATAGAAAAATAGATAACTTTCTTAAAAGAGATTAACTTTCGCCGCCTTTCCATTGAAAAAACTCAATACCAATAATACCGTAACCGGATATTCGAAGAAATTCCAACATCTACATTAGCCTTTGATGAAAACAAAATATAGAAAATCATCAGTCGGGTCGGATAGAATGAGGAAGATAGTAACTGCATCTAAAGATCTCTCATAACACGAATGGCTTCAATCTTTGGATTCCAAATTGTTCATAGAAAAATAAAAAAGCTGCATCGATCAATAATCAATACATTTCCAATAAGTAAATTACATCATAGCCTCAATCAATATGTTCCAATAGTAAATTACATCATAGCCTCAATGATTCAGTTCCAAATAAACCTTTTTCAACACAAAAACTTACTCTACATTCCAAATTTATATATAAAATCCCAAACTCTAAAACTAATTGAAACATCATTCGATAAAAACATAACCATGAAAAGCTCCTGGATATGATTTTTGAGACAGAACAAGTAAATTAAATTACATGGTCCGTTATAAATCTAGAAAACACAGCCGTAAATTTTAAACCCATGAATAATATAGCTAAAATGAAACAATTCCAAATGTTATAAAAAAAATTATCAGAGAAAGCAAAAGGCTACCAAATTCTCAGATTCAAGGCTAAATCCCTTATACATCGAGCCCTAATCGCCTAAATTTCAATAATGTAAAATGTAAAACCCTTTAAGCGAAATAAAATCAGTAAACATGCTATAAACATTAGATTCATATGAAAAACAAAAATCTATACTGGTAGTTTGAGATTATAAGCAAAAATCATACACGAAACAAAAATCTATCAAATCGAGAGAGCTCAAAGCCTCATGGTGAACTTCATAGAAGGATGGCAAAGAACGACTTTGGTTGAAGGTCGAAGAATCCGAATATGCTCTCATCATGAAAGTGAAGGAGTAGAAGTGATGAAGCGGATCCGGGAGAAAAAATTCCCTCGTCACGATTTTTGATTTTGGAGAGAAAGTTGCTAATTTTTCTTTTTTCTTTTAAATGTTTCGGCCAAAACGACGTCATTTTCGCTTCTTGTGTAAAAAAAATATCGCATTTATGCGTACCCATTTTCCCATATATATATATATATATATATATATATATATATATATATATATATAAAACTAGCCAGAAGCACTTGGGGGAGAGTGGATAATGTTTTTCCATGCTTGCACAGCCTAATGCAGTATTATCGGTTAGGTATCTAATTTAATTATATGCGACTTATCTCTATACTTCTTATTGTTATATATTGTTATATATAAGTATGTTTAATTTTACTGATAAAATAAAATTATTACCTATATATATATGTGACACCCCCAAAATAGGTATACAACACCCATTCTGAGTCGTCAAAATACATGGTACAGAAACAACTACAACTTTATTAATACAACATAAAAACTGTGAGTTTAAATACAAATATTGTCATTTAGACAATATCCACACTCAAATAAGTCCTCATTATAATTATTAATACACTATTCTACAGAATAGTGAGGACTACTAGAACCACTTCTAGAACCATCATTCCACACCCCGACTAGTACTCGCTACATTCTCGCCTCCTGAGAAGAAAAATGGAACAACAAGGAAAAGGATGAGCTCAACTAGCCCAGTAAAGAACATTATAACTAAGATAACATAGAACAAATTATCGTTAGTCTTTAACAGGGAGAAATCTGATAGAATACAATAGACAACCAGTTTTAAATCAATCCTCGCAGCGAAAATAATAATTCATTAGAAGAGTTAAGTAGAGAATGCAAACTACTATCTTCTATATATGAATTTAAAAGTTCGTCGTCGATATTTTATACCTGTAACATCAATATATATCTGGAATTAAATATTCATCTTTGCACTACAGGCCAAAGATATTCACCAATTGGTCATGTTCATCTAAACACCTGTTCATCTTTGCACTACAGGCCAAAGATATTCATCAGAAATCATTAATCTTTGCACTACAGGCCAAAGATATTCAATTATATCATCATTTAGGACGGAGGATGATGAAAAATATTTTAAATGAAACGAATCCAGTAAAACAAAAGAATAAATATTAAGGATTCAGTATTTCGACTATTTCATGTCCAAAATACCTCATAAATAATCATAGTGGAGTAAAATTCAAGAATGATCAAAACATGGATACAATCAAAGCTAGTATCCATAATAGATATTTTGACTAAAAACGAAAATTTAATTTTTTCGCGTGAATAGTCTCAGATATCGTGAATAGTAACTCAGACACCAAAAGATAGAAATTTCACAAAAACATCATCATGCTTCGTGAATAGTACTCGTGAATAGTAATTCATGAATAGTAACTCGTGAATAAGTAACCCGACATGAAAAAGTTCCAAATTTGATAAAAAGTTCCAACCAATATTTCAAAGATAATGATATTGAAGAAATAATATCATTTGAGAAGAAAATAACATTCCTTACCTTATTTAGAATAGATCTTACGGTTAGAATCTTGGATATAGTCTTTGAAAGAACTTGCAGACCAGAGTATAGCAATACTCAAAGTATTAAAATACTAACAAAAATCGCTCGATATATAGAGAGAGAGAGAAATCTGTAGTTTACGGTGTGATTTTCAATTCTAACCAAGCACCCTATTTATAGGAAAATGCTTAGAACACCAAAGTAGAAAATTTAATATAATATTAATATATTAAAATTAAATTCCTACGCCAACCTTAGAAAATCTGAAATCATCCCATTCAACAAACATGTGGAACACACCATAATGAAAAAAAATGTTTTTGTTATATAAAGTATTTTAAACTTCCAAAAATTAATTATTTCAGAATTTCGGAACTTCAATAATTCACAATAAATAGTCCTTTTATCAGAAAATTCGAATCTCACTTTTTTTTATAGGAAATTCAATTCTCTACAACTTTACAGAAGAAAGTTTTTCCAAATTCCAAACAGAAATTAACCGAAATCTATAAACGGACGATTTTACAGGCTATAATCAAATTTCAGTCAAGAAATGGGGTCCACCGACACACAAAACATGTGTTAAACAACTTTTGCAACAAAAATACTCTTCCTCCTCATATACTCATATATCTCACATTCATTGTAAAAATATTACCATTATTATATTATAATAATATAATAAAATATTATTTTATCAGAAAAGATAAAATATCGATTTTCAACAATTGTCACTTTAAAAAATTTCTCCATCTATATCCACATAAAATAAATATTTCCCTCATCATATAAATAAATAATTAATTATTCACAAATAATATTACAGAATCACAGTACTGGCGTGAAATTAGGTGACCAAACCTCTCCTTAGACAGAACTTTTTAGACATTGCCAATAATGTTTTCTAATAATATTATTCAGATAATATGAATTATTGCTTCGATAATGGAAAATACAGTGTAGTGACAATTATTGAAACAAATGTAATATAAAATATCAACGCAAGCAATTATTGAATCAATAAAATAAAATATTGAACAATAACTACTGTAACAATTATTGAGTAGTGGCTCTCTTCACACGTAAGAATCAATAATTGGTGCAATACCGTGTCTCATGTGCGACGACAACGTAGACATCGTGTTTTAACCAAGGGTATTTCAACAAAAGATAATTACAGAATAACTACGGCCGTTATTTATAAACAACTTATACTTGTCGTTTTCTTCATCTAATCGCTTTCAGTTATGGGCCCACACAATGTACGTCATTGCACAAATATTCCAAGCGGTAAGAATATTCCACGACCAAACGAATATCTCTCAAAAAACAATGAGTATTTTATAACCACTTGCTTATTTAAAATATTTTCATGATTTTACCCCTGTAACCAAATTAATCAAATCAACCCCTTACTATTTCAAATAATAAATAGAGGAATTAAATTTCATTTATTAATAATTTGGGGTCTTACAACCTCCCCTCCTTATGAAATTTCGTTCTCGAAATTGACGTACGTAGGACTTGCTCTTTTCCTATCCAAAATCTTGACAGGTACCTATTCATACGTTAAGTCTTCGGCTATCTCGTCCGATTCTATCTCAATAACATGGTTCGGGTCGTCCACATATTTACGTAACATCGACACGTGAAAAACGTTATGAACACGCGTCATACTTGGCGGTGAAAGCGAGTCTATAGCCAGTTCTATTCGATCTAGGATTTCAAATGGACTAATAAATCGAAGGTTTGAGCTTTCCTCACATCGCCAATTCTCGCTTTTGGAATAACAACTTGTACCTCCTTCTTCATATTCATCACTCCGATTGTGTAGCTTGAACGTTTTTAACTTTATCGATTAAAGTCGGTTCTACTTGTATATCATCACGTGAGTCCCTAGAGTCTTTAACTCTATATCTATCATTTGTAAGTTATATGAAATGGGTCTTTGACAATATCACATTCGTACTCATATACGATCTTTTACTTAACACGTCAGCTACCACGTTCGCTTTTTCAGGATGGTATGGTTAGAACATATGCCGAAATGAGTCTCCTATTGAGTTCTTTGAAGCTCTTCCCACATTCCTTGATCCATTCGAATTTTGTATCTCTACGAGTCAGCTGCGTTAATGGAGTAGCGATTCGAGAAAATCTTTCCACAAAATCTTTGATAATAACCAGCTAAGCATAGAAAGCTACGTATTTCGATTACTGACTTAGGTTACTCTCAACTGTGACTCATATCCCAATCTTAGATAGCACGTCACAATGACACCTATTAGTTTACTACCGCACAAATATGGCGTCCCCTACGGAGAGTCTGGCTTCAGTGCATTCCACAAAGGAAGTCACCAGATAGAGGTTAAGGTACCAACTCCTACAGTTGAATTTTTAACTCCTGAAGTTCAATAGGAGCCATGAGATTTTAGAAATGGGTTTTGTACCGGGTTCAAAGTCGATACAAAATTCAATATCACACTTTGGGAGTAAGCCAAGAAATTCTTCAGGAAATACATCAGGAAATTTACTAACAATAAAAATATCATTCAAATCTGACGTATTTTTGTTCAAGTCCATAACATGGGCTAAGAAAGCTTGACATCCGTTTTTCAATAAACGAATGACTTTACGACTTGATATAAAAGAGTTTGACTTCAATGGTTTGGTTCTTTAAAATTGAATAAGGGTTGCTTAGGAATATGAAAACTAACAACCTTACAAAAAGCAATCAAGTTTAAGCATGATGAGTGGTTGACAATCAATCCCCAAGGTCACATCAAATGCAAGAATTTTTAAAGAAATAAGGTCAACGGTAATGTGATGGTGCCAACTTGGATCAAACAAGATTTATAAACAACGGATGTAACAAAAGTTTTTCTAATCTGGAGTTTCAACAAATAAGTCAAAGTCTAATTTTCTCCGAGTCAAGTTTAAGCGTTGAGTATAAGCGGGAGAGATAAATGAATGGGTAGAACCTAAGGTATCTAATAAGGTATAAACTTCGCAAGAATTTATAATTAACTAACCGTGCTAACCGTTCGGGTTCTCGCATTCGACCAGGCCACGACAAACGCTTCTTCCAGAACCGTTGACTTTGTCTTTTCCGTATCGCCTTTGGTGCCATTGTTCCAATTTGGACTTGATTTATTCTGAGGACAAAATTGAGCTATGTGACCATCTTTTCCACAACTAAAACATACCTTGGAAGGTCGTGAGCAGTTTGGACTTATATGTCCTTCCTCTCCGTATTTGTAGCAGATCTAGCTGGCACGTTCTTTTCTCCTAGAATTTGTTCTTTGGTCTTTGGTCTTCTTTGCGCCGACGTCTTCCGTCATCGTTAAATCTTCTTCTTAGATCGGACATCTCTTTCCACAATATCAACGCGTCATGCGGCTTTTACCCACGCATCACTCATTCTCACTCGTTCGATTATTTCTTCTTTTCATTTCAGATTCCAAACTTTATCATCTTATACTCGCCAAAGAGTGCTTACATTCAAGCATCACATATCGGGTAACACAAGCTTGAATCGTTGCATCCTTTTGCTCCATCAGCTTCTTAGATTCTTGACCGCTTCTTCTAACTCATGAATACGATTTTGCAATTCTACATTTTGATCATAAAATACCTCTAATAAATTCTCCTCGTGTACCTCTTCTTCCTCTTCTTCCTCACTCTCATTTGTTCTCTCTGCGACTATCTCTAAAGTGCAACTATCAATTCTTTACTCACCACGTGGATATCTCTAATTCCTTCTTCGTCTGACATCACATTAGCCTGGTTGGTGACTAAAGGTGTCTCCACAATCTCATTAACTCTATTGTTAACGTTCTCAGTTGCCATTCTCAAATACTGCCATAAAACAAGGGTTAATTAAACAAATTAACAAATCACATAATACCCGTATATTATGACCGACCAACAAATAAGCTTAGGTAGGACACACTAGCGAAGGATTTATTCGTCTCTCCCCTCCTAGTTCTATTCTCCGATCTCCACCAGAGATCATATCCCTAAGCTCTGATACCAACTGTAACAAATGTCCCATCAGTGGACAACACCTCACATTGGTTTTCTATCGGTTTGCCACCAAGAAAAGCGGCGTCCCCTCACGGAGAGTCCGGTTTTGCATCCTCATCATCAATGAAGTCACCGGCCGAGAGGCTGGGGCTCTTTTCTTAACTCGGCTCGATACCAACCTGTGGACGCCCCCAAAATAGGTATACATCACCCATTTCGAGTCGCCAAATACATGGTACGAAACAACTACAACTTCATTAATACAATTGTCGTGCAAAATACGACAACACATAAAACTCGAGTTTAAATACAAATATTATCTTCAGACAATATCCACACTCAAATAAGTCCTCATTACAATTATTGATACACTATTTTACAAAATAGTGAGGACTACTAAAACAAACTGTCTTGAACCATTACTCCACACCTTCGATTAGTTCGTTATATTCTCGCCTCGAGAAGAAAAATGGAACAAAAAAGGAAAAGGTGAGCTCAACTAGCCCGATAAAAGAATATTATGACTAAGATAATGTACAACAAATTATCCTTAGTCTTCAATGAGGAAAAATCGATAGAATACAATAGACAACGGGGTTTTAGATCAACAATCTGCAGTGAAACAACAATTCATTAGAAGAGTTAAGTAGAGAATGAAATCTACTATCATCTATGAATTTAAAAGTCCATCATCGATATTTTATTCCTGTAACATCAATCAATATACATCATAAATCAAATAGTCATCTTTGCATTACAGGCCAAAGATATTCATCTGTTAGTCATGTTCAACTCAACACCTGTTCATTTTTGCACTACGGGCCAAAGATATTCATCAGTTGGTCATGTTCATCTAAACACATGTTTATCTTTGCACTACGGGCCAAAGATATTCATCAGAAAATCATTCATCTTTGCACTACAGGCCAAAGATATTCAGTAATATCATCATTTAGGATCGAGGATGATGAAAAATATTTTAAAAGAAAGCGAATCCAATTGAAACAAAAGAAGCAAATATTAAGGATTCGTACTTTAAACAATCCAAGTTCAAAAATACTTCATAAATAACGCAGTGGAGTAAAATTCAAGAATGAAGACCAAAACATAGATCCAATCAAAGATAGGAATCATAATGAGACAATTTTGGACACGACAAAAAAAATATATTTTTTTTTGTGAATAGTGTCGTATTCGTGAATAGTCAGTATCGTGAATAAGTAACTCAGACCTCAAAAGATAGAAATTTCACAAAAAAACATCATCACGCTTCGTGAATAAGAACTTCGTGAATAGTAACTCATGAATAGTAACTCGTGAATAAGAAGCTCATGAATAAGTAACCCCGACATGAAAAAGTTCCAAATTTGATAAAATTTCCAACCAATATTTCTAAGATAATGATATTGAAGAAATAATATCATTTGAGAAGAAAATAACATCCCTTACCTCGTAGAAAGAAGATCTTAAGCTGAAATCTTTGGATATAGTCTTTGAAAGAACTTGCAGATATATAAAGAATACTCAAAGTACTAAAATACTCACAAGAATACGCTCAATATATCGAGAGAGAAAGAGAGAGAAATCTGTAGTTTCTGGTGTGATTTTCAATTCTAACCTAAGCACCCTATTTATAGGAAAATGCTTAGAACACCAAAGTAGAAAATTTAATATAATATTAATATATATATATTAAAATCCTACGCACACCAAATCAGATCCAAATATCAGCCACCAATAGTCAACTAAATCAAAAAAACGTTTTTCTTAATTAAAATAATTAAAACTTCCAAAAATCAATTATTTCGGAATTTCGGAACTTCAATAATTCATAATAAATATCTCTTTTATCAGAAAATTCAAATCTCGCGACTTTTTATAGGAAATTCAATTCTCTACAACTTTACAGAAGAAAGTTTTTCCAAATTCCAAACAGAAATTGACCGAAATCCATAAACGGACGATTTTACAGGTTATAATCAAATTTCAGTCAAGAAATGGGGTCCACCGACACACAAAATATGTGTTAAACAACTTTTGCAACAAAATACTCTTTATCCTCATATACTCATATATCCCACATTCATTGTAAAAATATCACAATTATTATATTATAATAATATAATAAAATATTATTTTATCAGAAAAGATAAAATATCAATTTTTAACAATTGTCACTTTAAAAATTTTCTCCATCTATATCCACATAAAATCAATATTTCCCTCATCATATAAATCAATAATTAATTATTCACAAATAATGTAAGACCCCGATTTTTTTTTTATAAATAAAATGGAATTTTCTTTATTTAATATTTTGAAATAGTAAGGGTTGATTTGATTAATGTGGTTAGTTATGGGTAAAATGCGCAAATTTTACAAAATAAGCAAGTGGTTATAAAATATTCATTGTTGTCGGGAATATTCGTTTGGTCGTGGAATATTCGATCGTCGAGGAATATTAAGACGCCAAATATGACCATGTATGTGGGCCCCATAACGGAAAGTAAATGGAGGAAGAAAATGACAAATATAAGTTGTTTAAAAATAACTACGTAGTTATTACAATTAACCTTTGTTGGAATACCCGGTGGTTAAAATACGATGTAATATGCGTTAGTTGCATAAAGAGCGCGGTATTGCATGCGATATTGTTGAATTATTGATCTTACGTGAAAGGCACTACTCAATAATTGTTACATGAAATTATCGCTCAATATTATATTGATTCAATAATTCTTTGCGTTGATATTTGGTATCTTTGTTGTTTCAATAATTGTCATTACACGTGATATTTTTCATTATCGAAGCAATAATTCATATTATCCGAATAATATTATTAGATAACATTATTGGCAATGTCTAGAAAGTTACATCAAGGAGAGGTTTGGTCACCTAATTGCTGGCAAGAAGGAGAAATTCTTATTGGAAAGCCCCTCTTTCCTTGGAGCTACCACGGTTGTCGATCTTGTGATTACGTAATATTATTTTTAAATAATTAATTATTGATTATTATGATAAAGAAAATATTTATTTTATGTGGGTATAGATGAAGAAAATTTTTTAATGTGACAATTGTTGAAAATTAATATTTTATCTTTTTCTGATAAAATAATTCATTTAAATATATTATTTTAATAATATATTAACGGTGATATTTTTACAATGAATGTGGGATATATGAGTATATGAGGAGGAAGAGTATTTTTGTGGCATTAAATGTTTAACATATGTTTTGTGTGTCGGTGGACACAATTCTTGAATAGAAAATTTATTATAGTATAAAATCGCCTCGTTTATGGATTTTGGACAATTTACATTTGGAATTTGGAAAAACTTTCTTACGCAAAGTTGTAGAGAATGGAATTTCTATAGAAAATCATGAGTACTTATCCCAACTTCCTTTGAAATCTAGAACACGTAGTCTTAATTGATCTTGAGAGTTTGAATAGTCCTCTCGATTGTCGTCTGCTTTGAGGATGGTATCTCGAATCAATCGTAAATTGCGTGCCCATAGCTTTCTCGCAAGCTAACCCAAAATCTTGAAGTGAATCTCGAGGTCACGATCCGAAACTATGGATATCTTGGCATGCCATGCAATCGCATAATCTCATTCACATACATACTGAGCGAAGACGTTCGAGGGATAAGTCTCAGCGTGTCAGAAGAAAATGGATGACTTGGTTAATCTATCAACAATAACCCAAATTGCATCTACGCCTTGAGAAACTTTGGGAAGACACAGTAACAAAATTCATAGTAATGTGTTCCCATTTCCATTCCAGGAATCTCAAGTGGTTCTGATGGACCTTTTGGCACTTGATCTTTCGCGCTTTACACGTTGAATGAGTTAAACATCTTGAGATAAATTCGCAATCTCTCTCTTCATATTGTTCCACCAAAATGTATGTCGAATATCATGATACATTTTGGTACTCCCGAGATGGATTGCAAGCGGGGTGTTGTGTGCCTCCATCATGATTTTATCTGTCGCAGTCGAATCGTTAGGAATCTGAAAGTCTAGAATTGACTCAAGTATTCCTTCCTCATCAATTCTTACTTCCGAATAGCTCCTTCTTGCACTTTCTTCTTCATACGCATCATTTTGGTCCGTAGCTGAGCAGCGGAACTTTAACTTTATCGATTAAAGTCGGTTCTACTTGTATATTCGCCATCATTATGTGGGTCACTTGGAGTCTTTAATTCTATCTCCATCCTTTGCAAGTCATACAAAATGGGCCTTTGCGTTGATAATATCGCACTTCACTTTGCATATGATCTTCTACTTAACGCGTCACTACTACGTTCGCTTTTCAGGATGATATTGAATAGTGTGATCGTAATCTTTTAATGACTCAAACCACGTCGTTGCCGCATGTTGAGTTCTTTTGGGTGAAGAAATATTTGAGGCTTTTATGATCCGTATAAATCTCTACTTTCTCCCCGCATAAGTAGTGTCTCCATATCTTCAACGTGAAAACACGATCATCGCTAACTCCGGATCATGAGTAGGATAATTCCTCTCATATTCTTTGAGTTTGTCGTGAGGCATAAGCTATGACTTTCCCATGTTGCATGAGAACACATCCTAACCCCTTGCCGGAAGCATCATCGTAGATACAAATCCATCCGAACCGGATGGTATTGTCGAAACAGTCTTCGAAATTAGTCTCTCTTGAGCTCTTGGAAGCTCTTCTCGCATTCCTCGCTCCATAAGAATTTTGCATCCTTCCGAGTCACCGTGAGTTAAGCTGAGTAGCGATTCGAGAAAATCCTTCCACAAATCTCCGATAATAACCGGTTAAGCCGTAAAGTCAAAGCTGCGTCTTGATCATCGAAACTTGTTGTTCTAACTTTGTATTGCTTCAATCTTGGCCGGGTCAATGAGATACTCCTTGTTTTGACACCGCGTGCCCAAGGAATGCTACTTCTCAAGCCGAACTCGCATTTCTTCAAACTTGATATAAAGCTTGTGTTTACTGAAGTCTTTGTAGTACCACCTTCAAATGGTGCTCATGATCTTCATGACTTTTGGAATAGATGAGGATGTTATCAATAAAGACAACAACGAATCGATCCAAATATTCCTTAAATACACGGTTCATCATATCCATGAAAGCAAAGGAGCATTAATCAATCCAAAAGACATGACCAAGAATTCATAATGCCCGTGTCGAGTCCTCGAATGCCGTCTTTGGAATATCCTCGCTTTTAATCTTGGTGATGATATCCGAAGCGAAGATCGATCTTTGAAAAAGAATTTGCGCTCCTCAGTAATCGGGTCGAACAAGTCATCAATGCGAGGTAGCGGATACTATTCTTGATGGTGACATGGTTCAATTCTCGATAGTCAATCAAAGTCGCGATACTCCCCGCTCTTTCTTCTTTACGAATAAAACAGGAGCACCCCAAGGAGACGTCTTGGGGCGAATGAAACCGATGTCTAATAATTCCTGTAGTTGGACTTTTAACTCCACGAAGTTCAATAGAGCCATTCGATATGGGGTTTTAGAAATGGGCTTTGTGCCGGTTCAAGGTCAATAAAGAATTCAACATCACGCTCTAGGGGTAGGCCGGAAGCTCTTGGAAATACATCGTGGAATTCTCTAACCACAGAAATATTATTCAAATCTGACTTGTCTTTATTCAAATCCATAACATGGGCTAAGAAAGCTTGACATCCGTTTTTCAATAAACGAATAGCTTTGTGGCTTGATATGACAGTGACTGATTTTAGTGGTTTAGTGGTTTGAATTCGTATGACAGGTTGGTTAGGAATATGAAAACTAACCACCTTACGAAAACAATCAATTTTGGCATGATGAGTGGTTAACCAATCAATTCCTAAAATCACATCAAAAACAAGTATCTTTAAAGAGATAAGATCAACAGGTAATGTGATAGTGCCAACTTGGATAATGCAAGATTTATAAACTGTAGATGTAACGAAGGTTTCACCCAACGGAGTTTCAACAGATAAATCAAAATCTAATTTCTCCGGAGTCAAGTTTAAACGTTGAGCACAAGCAGGAGAGATAAAAGAATGGGTAGAACCGGTATCTAGTAAGGTATAAACTTCGCAAGAATTCAAGATTAGCTTACAGTGATCACCTCGTTTGGGTTCCTCACGCGTTTTGTCCATCCACGACAAACGCTTCTTTCAGAACCACCGATTTCGACTTATCCGGGATGTACTTGGAATCACCACTCCTGCTTTGAAGTTGGTTTCGCGATAAGTACAATCTCTAGCGATGTGGCCTTCCTTTCCACGGTTATAACATACCTTGGATTGTCAGAGGCAGTTTGGGCGATACGTCCCCTCCTTCCCGCATTTGTAACATCTAACCGGCGGTCGTTCTCCTCCCCTAGCATTTGTTGTTGGTCTTTGGTCATTGTCGATGTCTTCCGTCATTGTTGAATCTTTCTTTCGAAATTTCCACCGAGTCACCTTTCCTATTATCATGTCCACGATTACCACCGAGTGGTTACCGCTTTGTCCATATTCTTTCCTCCTCATTTGGTTATCATCGTTCGATGACTACCACAGTCATGCGGTCCCTCAGTTGAGTATACTCATTTATCTCGCTTCTAATAATCGAGCCTTGTTGACAACATCCGAATACTGAGAGAAAACTTATGAGAGATAAGGTATTGACGAATCTCTCGATTTTAGACCTCTCTCGTAAACATACGCGTCATAATTCGTTCCTCATTCTCCACCAAATGAGGTGCAAACACGATAATTCTGCGAACCTTGCCTCGTCATCGAGACACCGTCATGTTGTTCTCATTCGAGTCTAATAAACTCTACCTCCTTCATATGACGAATACTTCTCGGAAAGTACTTGTCATTGAACGATTCAAATCTTTCCCAAGGCGTGTTAAGTGCATCTCGGTTGGTACGCTTCACGTGATTCCCACCAATGAATCGCGCACCACCACGAAACATAAAGGTGGCGAATGGAACCTTCATTCTCTCAAATGCACCCCAAGACATCGAATATCTTGGTAATTTGCTTGACCCACGTTTCTTCCTCGATCGGATCCCGCTTTCCATGGAAATCTGGTGGTCCCAACTTTTGAATTGTTTGGCCGTGACAAACCTTGCGTTACTATCATTTCCTCCCGTATTTTGTACACGAGTCTCCTCAAATTCGATTTTTGCATGAACGCAAAAAGCTTCTAAACATCCCGTCGTTCATTATTTGCTTCGATTGGCGTTGTTGGAGGAGGAACATTGCCGACTGCTGCGACGCGTTCTCCTCGTTGGTCAAGACTTAACGCGTCTCCCACGGATCTCATAAACTCCATTGTTAACGTTCTCGTGACCATTCTTAAATATCGCCATAAAAACAAGGGTTAATTAAACAAATTAACATATCACATAATATCCTATATTATGACCGACCAACAAATAAGCTTAGGTAGGACACACTAGCGAAGGATTTACCTGCCTCCCTCCTAGTTCTATTCCCGATCTCCGCTTGGAGATCATATCCCTAAGCTCGATACCAATCTGTGACGCCCCCAAAATAGGTATACAACACCCATTCTCGAGTCGCCAAAATACATGGTATAGAAAGCAAACTACAACTTTGACAATACATGATGTCGGTGTAGAATACGACAATACAACTGTGAGTTTGAATACAAATATTGTCTTTAGACAATATACACACCCAAATAAGTCCTCATTAATTATTCATACACTATTTTACGTAAAAATAGTGAGGACAACTAAAACATCTTCCTAAAACCATCACTCCATACCCCGACTCGATCCTCGCTTATGTTCTCACCTCCGAGAAGAAAAAATGGAACAAAAAGGAAAAGGGTGAGCTCAACTAGCCCAAAGAAAGAATATTATGAGTAAGATAATATACAACAAATTATCGTTAGTCTTCAACAGGGAAAAATCTAATAGAATACAATGTACAACAAGTTTTAGATCAATAAATGCAATGGAACAACAATCCATTAGAAGAGTCACGTAGAAAAAGAATTCTACATCTTCTAAGGTTTAAAAGTCCATCATCAATAGTTTATCCTCGTAATAACAATCAATATACATCTTTAATCATCTTTGCACTACTGAGCCAAAGATATTAATTTGTTAATCGTTCATCTTGCACTACAGCCAAAAATATTCATTTATATCACCATTTAGAACCGAGGATGATGAAAACATTTTTAAAGAAAGCGAATCCGGTGAAACAAAATGACAAGGATTAAGGATTAAGGATTCGTACTTTGTTTTACCCATGTCCAAAAATACTTGAAAATAATCATATTGGTGTAAAATTCAAGAATGATCAAAACATGGATACAATCAAAGCTAGTATCCGAGAATAGATATTTTTGACAAAAGAAAAATTTTTATTTTTAAATTGAATAAGGCCAGATTCGTGAATAAGTGTCATATCGTGAATAAAGTCCGAGTATACATGAATATTAACCCCGACACAACAAGTTCCAAATTTGATAAAAAAGTTCACCAATACTTTGGCATAATGATATTGAAGAAAAATATCATTTAAGAAAAAAATAATACCCTTTACCTCAAAATAACCGTATTTTGACCGAATTTGAATTTCGGTATAGTCTTGTAAAACCCAGACCAGATATAGAACACTCAAAGTATACTCACAAGAATACGCTCGATAATTTAGAGAGAGAAAAGAGAAAATTTTGTTTTCGGTGTGATTTTCAATTCTAACTTAGCCTCTATTTTATAGGAAAATGTTAGAAGCAGCAAAGGAGACTAAATAATAAAATAATATTATTATTAATCAAAATTTCCTACGCCACCTCTTTTGATCAATTAGGCAGCCAACTTGGAAGAAAAAGAAGCAGCCCACATGGTTATTCCACCAACCAAAAAGTGGGTCCAACCCATAAATTAATAAAAATTATTTTATTTTCCGAAACTTCAACAATTCGTAGAAAATAGCTCGATTATCAGAAAAATTCAAAACTCGCGATTTTCCATGGGAAATTCCATTCTCTACAACTTTACAGAAGGAAGTTTTTCCAAATTCCAAACAGAAATTATCCGAAATCCATAAATGAGCGATTTTACAGTCTATAATCAATTTTCGGTCAAGAATTGTGTCCACCGACACACAAAACATATGTTAAACATTTAATGCCACAAAAATACTCTTCCTCCTCATATACTCATATATCCCACATTCATTGTAAAAATATCACCGTTAATATATTATTAAAATAATATATTTAAATGAATTATTTTATCAAAAAAAGATAAAATATTAATTTTCAACAATTGTCACATTAAAAATTTTCTCCATCTATATCCACATAAAATAAATATTTTCTTTATCATAATAATCAATAATTAATTATTTTAAAAATAATATTACAGAATCACAAGATCGATAACCTAAGCCGTTCCGGTGAAAGAGGGCTTTCCAATAAGGATTTCTCTTATCTTGGCGCCGCAATTAGGTGACCAAACCTCTCCTTAGATGTAACTTTCTAGACATTGCCAATAATGTTATCCGATAATATTATTCAAATAATATGAATTATTGATTTGATAATGGAAAATACCGTGTGTAATGACAATTATCAAACAACAAATGATACAAAATATCAACGCAACAATTATTGAATCAATATAATATTGAGCAAGAACTCATTGTAACAATTATCGAAAGTAGTGCTTTCACGTAAGGATCAATAATTCAACAATCTTTGTGCAATAATGGTGTCTTCTTTGTGCGTAACCAATGATATTATCGTATTTTAACCACCGTGTAACCCAACAAAGGTTAATTCGGTAACAATTTACTGTAGATTATTTATAAAACTCAATCTTTGTCGTTTTCCTTCATCCAACCGTTTTCCGTTATGGGGCCCACCAATGACTCCTGCGCCGTCGTACGGAGATTTCGACAAAAAGAATATTCCACGACCAAACGAATATTCCCCGACAATAATGAATATTTTATAACCACTTGCTTATTTTGTAAACTTTGCACATTTCACCCATAACCAAAGAATTATATCAAATTAACCCTTATTAATTTAGAATAATGAATAAAGGAAAATTCAATTTTATTTATAATAAGTTGGGATCTTACAGTTAACGGTAACAAATATGCCGTTATTTATAAACAACTTATACTTGTCGTTTTTTTCATCCAATCGCTTTCCGTTATGGGGCCCATAAAAAGGCTATGACGTCGCATTTAATATTCCCGACAAAGAAGAATATTCCACGCACCAAACTAATATTCTGGAAACAAAAATGAATATTTTATAACCACCTGCTTATTTAAAATATTTGTGCATTTTATCCATAATTAACCACATTAATCAAATCAACCTTTACTATTTCAAAATAATAAATAAAAAAAAATAAAATTTATTTATTAATAATTTTGGGTCTTACAATATATATATATATATTAGATAGAAATCATAAATTAGGTCCTTACAATTATTTATTTTGTTGTAATATAAATACTAAGGATAAGTTTGTGGTTGAATAAGTTTTCGTGTACATTTATATGTTTGACACTTATTACACTTTGAAAGTATAACATAAAGTGAAAATATTTAGTTGTGTTTCTTATGCAATTTTTATATACATTTTTTTCATTCTTTGGTGTTGTGCACTAAAAAAATTACTCGCAATTTTGTGAAATAAAGATCAATTTCATGATTTTAAAGAGTGTTTGATAAAAATGACGTTTAAATATAGGTAATTGTTAAATTCACAATACTTTTTGTTATTTTTACAACAAAAGTGTCGCTATAGATATATAGCGACGGTGAAAATCGTCGCTGTAAGATCTATAGCAATACTTTTGTTGTGAAAATAACAATTTATATTGTGAATTTAACAATTCTCTTAGATATAATGTTATGATTTTATTTATATTTTTTATTTGAGCACCTCCTGACTCAAAATCCTGGTGCTGCCACTATATATATATATATTCCCAAATCAAAAATCAAGAATAAATCTGTCAAAACGACCTAGACTATATATATTTGAAATTTACAGTTGTGTGTACCTTTTTTTTTCCATATATATATATATATATATATATATATATATATATATATATATATATATATATATATATATTATAAAAAACATGTATACCTTATTTTATATTGAAGTTCAAATCCATCACATATGGCCTCTAAGGTCCAATAAATATATAGGGCGAGTCCATTCCGAGTGTAAAAAATAATGAAGTGAATAGTAAAA
The DNA here is from genome assembly GCA_020205605.1 of Panax ginseng. NCBI lineage: Eukaryota > Viridiplantae > Streptophyta > Magnoliopsida > Apiales > Araliaceae > Panax > Panax ginseng. Next base: position 1,369,289 of record CM035143.1, on the reverse strand, counting down.
GCTTGCAAACAGTAGAGCCCAACAGGATACGCGAATAAGATTGGAATCTATCTATTTATTCTTCATTGCAGCCGACCAAATAATGAAATATGGAATGTGCCCGTCCATGCATATATCAGCCCAAGTTATGTTCAGCCATTTATGTATTTGCTAGGTTGTGGAGCTAAGAGACGCAAAGAAAAAACTTTAAAAATCTTTTAAGTAGTTATCAAAACCACGTTTTGTATAATTGAACACATTTTTCCTCGTGTTAATTATGTATAAAATAATATTTTTATAATTTTTCAAAACATAGGAGCGTGAGGTAATCATCATCTCTCGTGTTCTCTCTTTCTAATTCTAAAAATTTGCTAGAGGGAATTTAGTAATATAATCGCATTCTATTTAACCATAAGTCAATGTTAATCTTATCTTTTGGAATGAATTATTTTCAATCATATACTCCCTCCTTTTACAATCACAGAGTGTCATTTGCAAAAACTACAAATATTATTAAATATGTGACGCCCCTAAAATAGGTATACATCACTTATTTTGAGTCGTTAAATATATGGTACAAAATACAAATACAATCTTTAATACACAACAAGAGAGCTGTAAGTTTTAATACAAATACTGTCTTCTAGACAATATCCACTCTCAGAAGAAGTCCTCATTACATTTATTATTACACTATTTCATAGAATAGTGAGGACTACTAATGCTATTATTTGGACCGTCACTCTGTTTCCCGACTAGTCCCTGCTACGTTCTCATTTTTTGAAGAGAACAATGAAAGCAAAAGGTAAGCTCAACTAGCCCGATGAAAAATATTATGACTAAGATAATGCGAGAATAAATTATCATTAGCCTTCAATGAGTGTTAAACCGATAAAATATAACAAACATCAAGTTTAAGCTGCGGTGAACAAGCAATCCATTAGAAGAGTCAAGTAGAGAATAAAATCTACTATCTTCTATGATTTAAAAGGTTTTTCATAACTTTTATCATTTGAGACTCGACTTAATAAATAATCCACATCATCGAATCACCCCAAAGACTACTACCGATGATATTCTTTAGTATCACAACCACAATTATCCATGCTTTCTACGGGCCAAGAATATTTGTGTATTCATTAATGGTCATGATCATGCCAACAATTGTCCATCAATGCACACTACGTCAATGAGAACTTTTTTCACATCATTTGTAACATTACGGCCATGATTACATCGAATAATCCACAGTCATAATCATACTAAGTCCATCTATACACTACAGGCCACAGATGACTTTCAACAAAATATAAACATGAGGATGATGACAATGATATAAGAATTCAATAAAAACAAGTTCAAGAATTAATTTATCTAGGAACTAATAACGTCCAAATTGTCAACATGATATCTTGCTTTCAGAGAGTAAAATTCAAGAATGCTCGGAAGAATATTTCCATGAAAAGATCTTTGGATGAAGCTTAAATATCGAGGATATTCCACTAATTTCATGGAGTATATAAGTCAAAACTTTAACCAATTTGAGTATAATAACGAATGAAATAACAAAAGAAATCACCATGCATGCGGTCTTGGCATGTATAGGCGAGTTATTCCAACGTAATAATAAGTAACGGAACCGGTCAAAGTAAATTCGCACCAAGCTGTGATGTTCCAAGCGAGAATAATCTGAGCGGAACCAGTCCTCTAAACGCACGCAGCGGATATTCCAATGTAATAATAATAAAGATGGAACTGTGTCCGGCGAAACGCATGCACGAGATGTCCCAATGAGAATAATAATAAAAAGCGGAACCAGTCCCACAGTAAAACGCATGCAGACAGGATGTTCCAGCGAATAATAATAAAAAGCGGAACCAGTCCAGTAGTAAAATGCATGAGACGGGATGTTCCAAGAATAATAATAAAGACGGAATAATAGAAGAATGTCACCAAGTATAGGGTAGTCGCGATATCGTTGGTTATTAAATGAAGAATAATAAAGAATGGAATAACAAAAGTTCTCTTCATGAATACAAAAGAAATAATATTCTTTACCGTAAAATAAACTGAATATAAGAAGAGAGAAGGAGCAAAATACTTTTCATAAACCTTCTATAATTTCTCTATCTAGAGTTTCAATTGAATTTGTAAGAAATAATGAAGGAATGAGCTTTATTTATAGAAAAATAGATTGCGATAAGAACTAACTCATGAATGGTCTAGATTGATTTACTTTTAATCGACGGTCCATATTTAAAGCAAAATCTTTTAAATAAAATATAATATATTCTATTTATAATCTAATAAAACGAATAACTTTATAAAAAAATTTACTATCTGCAAACACTATCACGCATACTTACTATGCAAATACTATGCATAATAAAATATAATATATTCTAATTCATCGCCTAATAAAACATTTAACTTTATAAAAGTATTATGTTTTTATATAAAAAGTTTTTACATTTTATTACATTAATAATACCAATAAAACAAAAACCGAGTGACTTATCACATAAGTATCAATAATCAATACCGTGTTCTACTTTGTCTTAACTACGGCATTATTCATTTACTTAATACCGGTGTCTCAGCAGTTAACAGTAAAACTTTCATAATTATTTTCATAAAGTATTTTTATCGTTTTCCCAATCCAAATAATAATTCCGTTGTGGGGTCCACCAATGATTATGACGTTATATTAATATTCCCCGTTAAAAGCGAATATTCCCTCACCAATCGAATATTATATAACAACTTGCGTACTTTGCAAAATTTATAAATATTACCCACAACTATAACATTATATCAAATTCATTCCATAATATTTAAAAATGATATTTATAAAAAATTCATCTTTATTTATACAAGTTGGGGTCTTACAACCTCCCCTTCTTATGAAATTTCACCCTCGAAATTAGGGTACGTACTTGGTATATCGAAGAGGTAAGGATACCTTGACTTATTTCAGATTCTAACTCCCAGGTCATTTCCTCAACATCATAGTTTCTCCACAAAACTTTGACTTGAGGTATAACCTTGGAGCGTAAAATATGTTCCTTCTTATCCAAGATTTGAACATGAACCTCTTCATACGCCAAATCTTCCATTATTTCATCCGATTCTAACTCAATAATGTGGTTGGGTCTTCCACATATTTACGTAACATGGATATGTGAAAAATGTTATGAACACGAGACATACTTGGCGGTAAAAATGAGTCTATATAGCTACGTTCCTACTCGATCGAGGATTAAAATGGGCCAATGAATCGAGGATTAAGCTTTTATAAAACCCCAACTTTTTGAATAAAGATGAATTTTCTATAAATAATATTTTTGAACATTATGGAGTGAAATTGATATAATAGTTGTGGGTAATATTTATAAATTTTGTAAAGTACGCAAGTTGTTATATAATATTCGATTGGTCGGGGAATATTAGTTTTAACAAGGAATATTAGTACAACGACACAATCATTTGTGGACCCCACAACGGAATTATTGTCAGATTGAGAAAACGACAAAAATATTTTTATGAAAATAACTAGGAAGTTTTACTGTTAATCGTTGAAACACCCTATTGTTTAAAGTATAGTAATACGCGTGGTTGCAAGAAGTACACACTGTATTAATTATTGATGCTTAAGTGATAAGTCACTCAGCTTTTGTTGGTATTATTAATGTAATAATACGTAAAATCTCTTTATATAAAAATGTAATACTTTTATAAAGTTATTCTATAAATAGAATATATTATATTCTATTATGCATAGTGTTGTGATAAAGTATTCTGCATAGTATTTTGCATAGTAAAATCTTTTTATATAAAAAAATGAATACTTTTATAAAGCTATCATTTTATTAGACAATAATTAGAATATATTATATTTTATTATGCATAGTGTTTTGCATAGTGCGTATATAGTGTTTGCATAGTAAAATCTTTTATAAAGTTATTCGTTTTATTAGATTATAAATAGAATATATTATATTTTATTTTGCTTTAAATATGGACCATCGATTAAAGTAAATCAATCTCTTTAATTGCTCATGAGTTAATTATTATGCATACCATTTTTCTATAAATAAGCTCATTCATTCATTATTTTCATTTAATTCATTGAAACTCTGAGAGATAAACTATAGAGAGAAAGAAGAAAGTATTCGCTACTTCACTACTTATATATATAAAGTACTCTTCTTCTTAAGGTAGGAATATTATTTGTTGTACTGTATGGGGTGTTATTCTTTCTTATTCATTAAGAAGAGAACTGTTGTTATTCCATTTCTTATTATTACGTTGGAATAACTCGTATATGCTGATCTACCCTATACTTGGTGACATTCTTTATTATTCTCATTTGGAACATCTCGTCTCAGTATGTTTTTACATGGACCTGGTTCCGCTTTTTTATTATTATTCCGTTGGAACATCCCCGTTTACATGTTTTACACCAGGACATCGGTTCCGCTCTTATTATTATTCTCGTTGGAACATCCTCATGCATGTGTTTTACAACGGACTGGTTCCGTCTTTTATTATTCTCATTGGAACATCCTGCTTTGCATAAATTTTGCCTCGACCGGTTCCGTTATTATTATTCATTGGAATAACTTTTATGTCATGCGCAAATCGCATGCATGGTGATTTATTTTGTTATTCCATTCTTTATTATACTCGGTTGGTTAAAGTTTTGACTTTTATACTCCATGAAATTAGTAGAATATCCTTGATATTTGCGCTTCATCCGATATCTTTTCATGAAAATATTCTTCCGATCATTCTTGAATTTTACTCTACAAAACAAAGATCATGTTGACAATTTGGACGTTAATAATTCCTGGATAAAATAATTCTTGAACTTGTTTTATTGAATTCTTATATCATTGTCATCATCCTCATGTTTATATTTTGTTGAAAGTCATCTATGACTTGTAGTGTATAGATGGACTTGGTATGATTATGACCAGGGATTATTCGGGGTAATCATGACCGTAATGTTACAAATGATGTGGTAAAAGTTCTCATTGGCCCGTAGTGCATTAATGGACAGTTGTTGGCATGATCATGACCATTAATGAATACACAAATATTCTTGGCCCGTAGTGCATGGATAATTGTGGTCGTGATACTAAAGAATATCATTGGCCGTAGTGCAGGGGTGATTCGATGATGTGGATTATTTATTGTCGACTCTCAAATGATAATAATGATGAAAAACTTTTAAATCGTAAAAGATAGTAGATTTTATTTTCTACTTGACTCTTTTAATGGATTGCTTGTTCATTGCAGATTAAACTTGATGTCTATTATATTTTATTAGTTTAACATTGTTGGAGACTAATGATAATTTATTCTGCATTATCTTAGTCATAATATTTCTTACTGGGCTAGTTGAGCTCACACTTTCTTTCATTGTTCTCTTCAAGAAATGAAATATAAATGGGACGAGTCGGGGAGCGGAGTGATGGTCCGGAGGATAGATTAGTAGTCTCACTATTCGTGAAATAGTGTGATAATAATTGTAATGAGGATTCCTTTTGAGTTTGTATAATCTCTAGTAGATAATATTTGTATTCAAACTCACAGTTTATGTTTGTCGTATTGTACACCTGCACAGTTGTATTAGTAAGTTGTATTTGAATTACATACTATGTATGTCGACGACCCAAGATGGGTGATGTATACCTAATTTTAGGGGCGTCACAGTGATTCTGTAATATTATTTGTGAATAATTAATTATTGATTTATATGATGAGAAAAATATTGATTTTATGTGGATATAGATGGAAAAAAATTTTAAAGTGACAATTGTTAAAAATTGATATTTTATCTTTTTTGATAAAATAATATTTTATTATATTATTATAATAGAATAATGATGATATTTTTACAATAAATGTGGGATTTATGAGTATATGAGGAGAAAGAGTATTTTTGTTGCATTAAATGATTAACACATATTTTGTGTGTCGGTGGACCCCATTTCTCGATCGAAATTTGATTATATTTTAAAAAATCGTCTGTATGTGGATTTAGGTTAATTTCTGCTTGGAATTTGGAAAAACTTTCTTCTGCAAAGTTGTAGAGAATTGAATTTCCTATAACAAGTCGCGAGATTCGAATTTTCTGTTAAAAAGGCTATTTATTATGAATTATTGAAGTTCCAAAGCTCCGAAATAATTAATTTTTGAAGTTTTAAATAATTTTTTTAATAAAAAACGTTTTTTATATGTTGTGAGCCTCATTAATCACATGCTAAGTTGCTGAATTCAGAAGTCTAAGGTTGGCGTAGAAAATTTTATTTATTTTATATTATTATATTAAATTTTATGCTTTGGTGTTCTAAGCAATTTCTTATAAATAGGGTGCTTAGATTAGAATTAAAAATCACACCACAAACTGAAATCTTTTCTCTCTTTCTCTCTTTATAATATCGAGCGTATTTTGTGAGTATTTTAGTACTTTGAGTATTGCTTTATACAAGTGCTTGAGTTCTTTCAAAGACTATATCCAAAGATTTCAACCAAGTAATCTATTCTTTCCGAGGTAAGGGATGTTATTTTATTGAAAATGATATTATTTCTTCAATATCATTATGCCAAAATATTGGTTGGAAATTTTATCAAATTTGGAACTTTTTTCATATGGGGGGTTCTTATTCATGAGTTCTTATTCACGAAGTTACTATTCATGAGTTATTATTCACGAGTAATATTCACGAAGCGTGATGATGTTTTTTTTGTGAAATTTCTATCTTTTGAGGTTTGAGTTCTTATTCACGATATCAAGACTATTCACGAATCATTTACATTATTCACGAGAAAAATTAAATTTTCTTTTTCGTGTCCAAGAATGTCTGTTATGATTCTTATCTTTGATTGGATCTATGTTTTGATCTTCATTCTTGAATTTTACTCCAATCTGGTTATTTATGAAGTATTTTTGAACTTGGATTATTTAAAGCACGAATCCTTAATACTTGTTCTTTTGTTTTCTTTGGATTCGTTTTCTTTAAAATATTTTTCATCATCCTCAGTCTAAATGATATATATAATCGAATATCTTTGGCCCGTAGTGCAAAGATGAATGATTTCTTGATGAATATCTTCTACCGTAGTACAAAGATGAGCAGTGTTGAGATGAACATGACCGATCGATTAATATCTTTGGCCCGTAGTGCAAAGATGAGCAGTGTTTAGATGAACATGATTAATGATGAATATCTTTGGCTTTGTAGTGCAAAGATGAATATTTGATTTCGGATATATATTGATTGATGTTACAGGATAAAATATCGACGATGAACTTTTAATTCATATATAGAAGATAGTAGTTTGCATTCTCTACTTAACTCTTCTAATGAATTATTATTTCCGCTGCGAAGATTGATTTAAAACTGGTTGTCTATTGTATTCTATTAGATTTTTTCCTGTTGAGGACTAACGATAATTTGTTCTATATTATCTTAGTCATAATGTTCTTTACTGGGCTAGTTGAGCTCACCCTTTTCCTTTTTGTTTTATTTTTCTTCTCAGGAGACGAGAATATAGCGGGAACTAGTCGGGGTGTGGAGTAATGGTTCAAGACAGTTGTTTTAGTAGTCGTCACTATTTTGTAAAATAGTGTATCAATAATTGTAATAAGGACTTATTTGAGTGTAGATATTGTCTAGAAGACAATATTTGTATTTAAACTCAAAGTTTATGTGTTGTCGTGATTTTGCACGCATGACAATTGTATTAATGTAGTTGTAGTTATTTCGCATCATGTATTTGGCGACTCGAGAATGGGTGATGTATACCTATTTTGGGGGCGCCACAATAATAATAAAAAGACGGAACCGGTCCCGTAAAACGCATTACATCTGAGGATGTTCCAAATGTAATAATAATAAAGACGGAATAATAGAAGAATGTCACCAAGTATAGGGTAGTCGCAGATCTTTGGTTATTCCAAAGAGAATAATAAAGAATGGAATAATAAAAGTTCTCTTCATGAATACAAAAGAAATAATATTCCTTACAGTAAAATAAACCGAATATAAGAGTAGGGAAGGGAGCAGAATACTTTTCTATAAATTTTCATAATTTCTCCCTACAGAGTTTCGGTGAATTCGTAAGAAATAATGAAGGAATGGGCTTCTATTTATAGAAAAATGGATCGTAATAAGAACTAACTCATGAATGGTCCAGATTGATTTACTTTAATCTGAAGGTCCATATTTAAAGCAAAATCTTTTAAATAAAATATAATATATTCTATTTATAATCTAATAAAACGAATAACTTTATAAAAAAATTTACTACGCAAAACACTACGCAGTATTATGTAAACACTATGCATAATAAAATATAATATATTCTAATTATCGCCTAATAAAGCATGATAACTTTATAAAAGTATTACATTTTTATAAAACAAATTTTTGTTTTATTACATTAATAATACCAATAAAACAAAACCGAGTGACTTATCACATAAGCATCAATAATCAATCTGGCGTCTTCATGCATTAACTACGGCAGACATCAGTATTTTTAACACCAAAGCGTTTCAACAGCTTAACGGTAAAACTTCCGCCGTTATTTTCATAAAGTATTTTTATTGTTTTCTCAATCCGATAATAATTAATTAGTTGTGGGTCCACCAATGATTGATGATTGTCTTGGTTTTAAAATTCCTCGTTAAAACGAATATTAAAACCAATCGAATATTATATAATAACTTGCGTGATTTTGCAAAATTTATAAATATTACCCACAACTATAATATTATATCAAATTCATTCCATAATATTCAAAAATGATATTTATAAAAATTTATTTTTATTTATAAAAGTTGGGATCTTATAAAATATATAATTTATTAATTAATCTCATAATGGCAATATGATAATAAAACTATGATAACGAATTTGAATGTATAATATTATTTCATATTACAATTAATAAAAGGATTTTTGTTGTAAAACAAAAAAAAACACAAATTAAGTAGATTCCTTTTATACGATGGAGAAGTAATAAAATGAGGGATGATGTGTGGACAGCAAAAGCAATGATAAAGGAAAAAATAATAATAAGGAAAATAAATAAAACTTGAAGGTGTGTAGAGACTAGAGAGTGCATGTGATGACAGCAAGTAGAAGAACCCTACAATCAGAGGGCAGGCACAGTGACATCCAAAACTTTAGTGAAAAATAGAAGCATGGGAAGTAGGTCTGTCATCTTCCTTTATAACCTTAACTAGAAAAAGTGGCTGCTTACTACCCACAAGCCAATGAAATGTCTCACATCACTCCCCCACCCCCACCCCCTCCCCCAGGGCCCCATCACAGTACTATTCTGGCCTATTATATCCCACTGATGATGCTTCCCTTCAACATAAAAATTAAATCATGGTGGTGCATAATGTACAGCAGGAGGAATTCTTTACATTTTTTTGGTTGTTATTCATATGTTTACCTTCTTCTTTTTGTATGTTTGGCTGGACTTGGACCAATCCCAAAAAAAAATTTTAAAAAAAACCTGCCTATCCAGTCGAAATTTGTATGAGCTTGAAATATATGTTATATTCCTAGCTATTTGGTCTTGCTATTAGAATTTTGGTGCTTGTAAGAAAACCAATTTGGGCACTTAATATATCATAATATTATTAGATTAATAATATATCATCTTCTTGCGTCAATCAATTACCTCTAAATTAGGTTTTTGTTCAACTCACAAATTTTGATTTTGACCGCCTTGATCTCGTCCAAAATCTTATAAAAAGTCTATCAACAGAGTTGGAGGCTCCGTGAGAACTTTCCGATACTTAAATTCTATTCTAATATGAAGAGGAAGAGAGAGAATTATTATGAAATTTCAAGTAGAATATTTTGTCAGCAAAATTATTATAGTCATTCATTAATAAGAATTTACAAATAACACGTAGCAACTCGACATTAGTGAGTTATTTTTAACCACATCAGGGTAAAACATGAATTAATGGGCATATAATATATTCGTGTATATGAAAGCACAGAGAAATTCCTTATTTGATTTTCTTTTATCTTCTTGTTGAATCAAGATATTGTTTGAGTATATTTATTGGATTGGCTAGCTTGAATTTTTTTTTTCTTCGCCGCTTTTTCGAAGATCTACTGCCATTATGTGGCAACAATTAATAATTAGAAAGAAGAAAAAAAAATTCCAACAGAAAGAATCTTGATTTGGTCCTATGTCCTGAGCCATCCTCTGTATCTATAATCTATATTAGTATAAAATTGCTCTCCTGACCAGATTGGTTAATTTGTTTGGCGCTTTTTTTTTTCTTCTCTCTTGCTTGTACGATTTTAATTATATTATTATCTTCTTCTTTTTATATAATTTTATATTAAATTTTATAAAAAATTTATTTTATTCCACAAATAAATTTGATGGTAACACCGTAAAATTTCCTATAAAGGATTGACAGCCAACTTTGGATTCTATACTGTGGTACTTGATGTTGGTAATTTGTTTACTAGTTTGAATCAGTCAAAATTTTCCTTGGATGGTAGAAAAAGTTATAGTAAATGGTTGAATAGTACTCCTGATCAAAAGATCAGGTAGATTTGTTTTTAATGTTATTTTTTTTATAGGGTACTACGTGCTAAGATAAGTTAATTTTAATTAAAGATTAAGCTCAAATTAAACTTTGATTTAGGGCCGGGTAATCCTTTGTGGGTGGCTAGCTTTACTTTATGTCGACCTTAATTAAAGTTGTAATCAAATATGCAGTAATATTAATGACCTTAATTAATTATGGAGTTGAATAGAAACTTCCTAAAGGATTGATCAAGGAGATATATAGAGAGAGAATTAGAGAAACTACATGACATATTGACATCATAATAGAATTAATCAGTGGAAGCAAATTCAACACGCTCTATCTTGCTTCCATTAATTGTTTACCTACCTAGCTACCTACATTAATAATCCATATATATATAAATTAAGATAGAATCATACCCGGCCGGCCACCTTAATTAAACATATAATTACAAAAGTCATACCAAACCACTACATCTCATTCTGCTATATATATATATATATATATATATATATATATATATATATATATATATATAGCTGCATGATGATGAAAAATGTCTAACCGTCGCCGGCCGCCGCCAGCAAACACTAACTAAGCAAGTTCTTGATTCTTCTCCACAACCCGTACTTCTCTCGCAGATCTAAGCACATTTGCCTGAATTTGAAACAATTAATATTAATTTCAACGTACAAATCATCTGTTTGTATATATGCCATGGACAAATATATCAAGAATCATAGAATAATATTATCTCTATATGTATGTCGATCGCATGACCCACATCCAACTCATTGATCGTAGCCAACTGTCTATCAAACAATTAGACAACGTCCTCTAACCAACTATTGTATACATATCCTATATCTTTTTCATATATATATATATATGAGTCACTTTAACCAGAGATGAACACTAATTTGCATGTACTTTTTTTTTGGTTTTAATGAAATTTCTTTTTGCTAAAAAAAATTTACCTGATCATCAGTAATTTCAACAGCAAAGCCATCAACAATAACCAAAGACAATGTCTTCTTGTAGCTGCCTTCCTCGAGGTTATTAGCCAACAATTCCTCATGCTTCTTACTCAAGTACAAATCAAGCTCATGTGCCCCTCTCTTCGTTCTACATGTATAATTAAATACATTTATACATATATAACGTACACTATTATGATCATCAATGAACCATATATATATATATATATATATATATATATATATATATATATATAATAAGAGAAGAATTAATTAATATTCACACACACATGACACACACCCCATAAAAAGAAAAAAGAAGTGAACAATGCAGAACAGAATTAAGTTACTGACCTATAAGATCGAAGAAGACGGTCGTATTCGGGATCATAATTCATAAAAACAAAGTATAACTCAGCAGCTTTCCTACTTCCCATCACCACTCTCTAGTCTTTCCTATCTTCTTCTCAATAATCTCTCTTTAATTTTTACGAGTTAGCTTGTGGGGACTAAATGGGAATATACAGAATGCGCCAACTTACCACCATATGATGGCTATTTATACATAAAATTTAAGAGACCATAAAATTAAATAGCCCATGTTTTTCTTAGTGCGTAGAAATATAATACATATATATTTATATGTTCTTTTTTCGGAAAAATAAAATCAATCATGCATGTATATTACATGTATATATGCTTTTTTCTTGGAAAAATAAAATCAATCAGTGTATCTATACTTGTAAATATTGACGTATTCATGTAATCAGCCTCACGGCCCTTACCTAATCAAAAGTTATATATAAATTTTATATGGTTATAAATTTCTAATTGTATTTAATTAATTAATCCCTAGGAATAACTATATAGTATAACAGAGTTATCATAGACATTGATATTAATTACTAATTTGGCATATATGCCTAGGGTTAAGGAAGCAAACATGATTCTAACCCGAATTTCTCCCCTCCACCACCCTGCTTTTGTAACAAAATCTTGGAATAATGCTAACACACGTACGCTTGTGCTACGAAAAAAATATTAAGTCAACACTTGATAAAAAAAATAATAATTAATTAATTAATTGTTTGTATGTATATCTATCTTGTGTGCATGCATACCTTGGCCTACGTACCAAAGATGCTAGCTGTTTAATATTATGACTATTATCTCTAATTAAGTGTTGACTAAGCAAGTCTTATAAAGCTAAGTGCTTAATTAACATGCACTCCACTGCATGATGGAATAAATTATACTAGTAATTTTATCTTATATATAGTTAAAGGTCATGATAGCTACCTAATTAATCTGTAGCAATTCTTCACATGGTGACCGACTATGATGCCATGTTATCTGAAATTCCAATTTAATTAATTATTCTTATCTTTAACGAGTTTTAAAAAACTTGTCAAATTCGTGAATTATATAATACACAGTACTCCCACTGATTTGTAACATTTACAAACAATATATATAATTTTATATTTACTTCTAAAAAAATAAGTCGTTAATTAGCTTATAATTAGTACTGCTGCACCGGTGGTTGATATTAAAATTATGATTATTTAATTTACAGATATATATTATATATGTTATTTTATAGATCGTAAAAATAAATAAATAAAGTTAGAGAAAGTTTTGACAAATAATTTTATTCTAAAAAGGATTTAGCTTTGAATATCTAAGTATTGAACAGCCTAGAAAGGCGCACTAGGAATGGACTTTGGTAGTACAAAGTTAGAAAAAGAATGTACGTAGGGCAGGCCTCCATGAGCATTAGGCAATAGGCATATATCTTGTTTCAGGGATAAGGCAAATGCTCGCCTCAAGAATCAATCTGGTCCGAGCTTTAGCTAGCTAGGTAAGCTTGAAGGTCGTCTATTCTTTTGTTTTAATTTGTGTGTTTTGGTAAGGGAGCTTTGATTAATTTAAATAGGGGGCTAAAAATTCCTAATATAATTATTTTAATTATATCACACACTTGCGTATAGTTGGGTATTAATTAAAAAAATTCTACACTTGTAAATATTTCATCTCCACCAGCTCGAACACAACGATAATATATAGAGTTCCTTTTATTATCAGATTCTAAAATTATTATTTATTTATTTTTTCAAAAGTAAAGCTAAACTTTTATTATTTCATTTTAAAACTTCAAATTTAAAGTATCTTAAATAAATAAAAAATTAATTTGTAAAATAATAGAGTCGGCAGATGAGAATAGAGCCAGAGGTAGTACATAAATAAGTCCACCAAACTGACCCAATCGAATACAAGAAAATAAAAAAGGGGGGATTTCGTCCATCAATTTTCCAGGTGTCAATGAATGAAAGAAATAAATGTATAGCAAAGTGGGGGGACCGTACAGAATGAGAAATAATAGTACACGTGTATATAATGACACCTCCGAGTCACGTGATGGGCTTTGTACTTGTGTGGATAAGAAAAGTGGTCCTGGGCCGGCCGGCCGGCCGGTTGGACTCAGTCTCTGAATAGTTTTTTAGTGACTTGTCCCTGGCCTGGCCCCTGCTATGAAGCACACGCGAGATGAGATTCTGAGCCCCAAACAACCATGTTGAATTGGGGTTGGGGGGAGGTCTGGTATGCTTAGTGACCGGTAATGACCGGTACACTTTAAGTTTTTTACAACAATTATGAGAAAAATAAATTGTCCCTAAAAGAAAGCCTGGCCCTGTATTTTTTTAATAAAAATATACACGCTTTATTATTTTTATTTATTTTTTCATAATGAGTTAAAAAAAAAAACAAAACAAAGTACTGGACCAAACAACCGGACCGCCCCCCAATTAGTTGAACTGAGGGACTGTTTGATTAGTTGTCAATGAGAGTGAATGAGCTAATATTTGAATGAAAAAATTATTTAGATTATTTGTTTTGAAATTGGTTAACATAAAGTTGATCAATACAGTGTCGATATGCAGTCCGAAATGTAATATCTGTTTGCAGCACAATATTTGATCAATTAATCAATTTACTATGAAATTAACTTCATGATAACCGAATTCATTTGTTTTGGACAGATGATGTAAAATCGTAGATTTGAGTTTTCTCTCTCAACAAAAAGTCAGAATTCAGCTGATGAAATGCATATATATAACATGCGTATACATGAATAATATATTTAGTACTCCATTATATGAGCAGAGCTGTAGTGTCCGTGTCAAGCACACGCATGACGCACGGAGAAAGAGTATTAAGTTTGGATGGATGGAACCTAGCTTAGCTACAAAAGGATTCTTTGGATAAGTACTATTTAATTATGAGCAATTGAATATATATATATATATATATATATATATATATAGTCCGTTTTTTCAACGAATGGAAAGGAACGAACCGACTATAGCGACGGTTTTTGAATATATATATATAGAATCCGTTTTTTTTCTGAAGCGAATGCCTAATAACAATACAGCTCGATTTTTTCCTCATATAATGGAAAGATTTTTACGCTACAAAATATATTATTCTTGTATATACAGCTCTGCTTTCATATATATATATATATATATATATATATATATATATATATATATATATATATATATATATATTAGACAAAATACATATATTATTTGTAGCATATGTTACAAGCAAGTTGTGTGAAAATATTTTCTATAGACCTAAAGGGAAAATATAAAAATTACGCACCCACATCATGTAATCTTTTTTATCGCCTAGGAATGAAGTTGTCCCATAATATAATATAATTGAATTTTTAAATAAGAATGGACATGATTAATTGCAATTAATTCCAAGGTTAGCCAATTAAACCAGCTGTACCTTTCACATAAGCAATTAAAGAACTTATGTAACCATAATATCGAGCATTTATATAAGCTATGTTTGGTAACTCAAAACCAAGTTTCTAAATTGAAATTGAAAGCACAGTTACAATTCTATGGAATTGAAATTTATTCCAATCTTAGTATTTGGAATTGAGTAGCCAAACATACCTTTCACGATATGTATATGGACCATGTACAATTATATATTTGTTGAGAAGGGAAATATCATAGTTGTGTATCATTCAAAAATTCTTTTCTTGTGAATATCATTCAAAAATAGTGGGTTGCAGTTCCTTTCTGCTCTTCTACTTCTGTTCTTCAATATTCTTTTCTATACATATATTCTCGTGTGAAGACATATGTCAAGACATGCACATACATAGGACACAACAAATAAGTAACCTTGTAATAAAATTTAACACACATATAATGTCATGAAAAACTAATAATATCAAACTAAATAATGAAGAGTCTCAGACCAATCCCTCGAGCTCATATGACAATATCTCCTCAGTCATAGGCTTGGCTTGCTAGCTGTATACAAGTTCATCGCTTTACATATCTGATAATAGTATTTACTTAATTATATCACCTAAATATAGCAATATCTGTTCCATGGAAGGCCTAGCATCTGGCGAATTATTTGTACATGCCAGGGCAATATCCAAAACCTTCAAAGCTTGCCTTTTCTCTTTCCCTTCTATTGAAAACTCAAAAAAATCACATGAACCATTTCTAATATCTTCCTTCTTTTCTATTACGCAACTCTTCAACTCTGGTGCCTTGGGGCCTCCTAGCAGGTCCAGAATTATGATCCCGTAATTATACATGTCACTTTTCTGGGACAAAGTTTCACAGTAGAAAGATACAGGTGAAAACGGTGGCGGCTTCCCCTGCCAAGTATCGGAAACTTCCACCCGCTCCGCCAGTTGGGTGAAGCCGTAATCCGAAATGCAGGCGCCGAAATCATTATTGATCATGACGTTGGAGGATTTGATGTTACCATGAACGTTTAATATCAACTGTTTCTCTTGAGAAGGAGATTGTCCATGGATGAAAGCCATGGCGCGTGCAATGTGAAGAACTATTTTGAGGCGCTGCTTCCAATCCAGAGCAGTATGACCTAATTCCCTGGCACCTAAATAATATAGAAACACATAAATTAGCATGCATCAAATTTTTAAAGCTTGCAATTCTATAAATTTACATTCTCCTAGGTTTGTTTTGGAAGGAATTTCATGCCATGCAATGATTAAGAACCAATAATACAAAGGTAAAAAAACTTACCAGCAAGCAAATCAGCAAGGCTTCCCATAGGAAAGTAATCAGAAACAACAAACTTGACTCTCTTTGTGTATAGATAAGAAGCGACAGGCACCAAATACTGAGACCTCCTGCTAATCTCAGTTAGCCGCTCAATTCTTCTCCCAAACTCGATTCTCCTAACACTCACTTTTCTAAACCTCTTGAGTGAACAAACTTGACCCCCAAGCAGCACCACTTTCTCTATCATCCCAAGACGGCTCTCGCCAACAACCCCAACCGAACCCCTCAACACCTCTCTAAGGGTCAAGAGGATAGAGTCATGATCATGGCAGGGGGTCAAGGGTAGATCTTCCATGAACCCGATGATGCAGTCCTCGTACTCATGGATTGAGGCTGATCGGAAGCTGTTTTCGCCATATCTAAAGCTCTTTCGAGGCGTTGTGAAGGCTCTTGATAGCATTTTCTTTGTTGGGGGTGAAGATTGGGGTGGTGTATATGTTGAATAATCTATGGTTTTGATTGGTCTGATTGTGAGTCTTGGTTTTCATCGAATAGAGGGTGCTGGAATATGCATGGTTGTCAGAATCAAGGGAAGAACATCCAAAATATTAATCCATTAAAATACTTGTGAAATGTATCGGTTTTTTTTAATCTAGTGAAGCTAAATTAATGTACATGGATCTTTTTCTGATTAGAGCCTGATATCTACAGAAATCTTCTCATGATGAAAGATGCATAGTAAGCTGTTGGGAATCATAAGCATTCGATCGATCAATGAATCTATAGGAATCTGATTGGAATTAACTAATGGTTGATAGTGTTAGAATCGTTCAATGGTTCATTTATTTAATATATTTCGTTGTAATCTATGAGACACTAATTCTTAAAAACTGGTTAGTTCCAGCTTTATCCCAAGGGAACTGCTTCTTTGATTATATATGATGGATAACAAATATCGAATAAAGGATATTCTATCAGCCCAAGTTAATTTTAAAGCCTGCAGCCTACATCACGGGGATGATCCTTTAACGAACCCAAAAGTATCTCCAAGAAAAGTAAGCGCAAACAATCAAATTCCATGTTAATTTGGGTTCAGTAGAAGCTTAGACAGCCCACATATATGCCCAGAAATTTTCCTCTTTTTTCTTTTCCAGACACAAAGCAATATAAAGTCTCTGAAATTTTAAGTCTGAAAATATTTCAGGAATATGTATCCAAGTGAAAACTATTGGCACCAACAACTGCTGAAAGCAGATACGAATATGAGTACAAGCATATCAGTATTAGCTAATATTAGATATATATTTTTGGTATTAATAAGATATATATTAGATATATATCTATTTAGAGTATGCTATTAATTGGTATATGATAAAATACAATATAATATAAATACTTATCCAGATAATAAAATTAAATTAATATATCTAGTACAAACAATTACAACTTCAACCCATTCTGGAAGCTCATTTGTTATCCAAATTGATAGAAGCTGGAAAAGTGGTGTTCAGCATGCAGCTGTGGCCTTTTATACTCATCAGTTAGGAGCTACTCCTTTTGGTATCTGGACTCTCCATATGGAAGCTCAAGCACTTTTTAGTTCTTAGAGCTTTGTTTTGAGCCTATTCTGAATTTCTGATTGTTGCACCTCTATTCAGCGCTACATTGATTCAGTTGAACTTATAACCTCTATTAAAAGTTTTGGAGTTCCTTGCTTATTGTAAAGTTGTAAAGGTCCCTAGATCCTTAGTTGAGTAAGTTGACAATCTTGCTACTAAAGCTAGGAACCTGGTGGATTGTATCCAACCAAGATCTACAGCTCCTATGAACTTTGAGTATCTGACCAAGATTTCCAGTCCTATCTAACAATGAACCCGCCAACCAAGATCTACCATCCCTACAAACACAATGATCCACCAACAGTGAAGCCTATAAATCTAACCAACATCTGTTATTCCTATCCAACAATCAAACTTGTGGATCTGACCAAGATCTGCCAGTCCTATCACAAACTTGGCCACCAACGATGACCCCTATGGATCCGACCAAAGTTTGGCAGTCCTTTCACAAACACAACCAACCAACAATGAACCTGATGGGCCTGACCAAGATGTCAGTCCCATCTAACAATGAACTATGCGGATCCTACCAAGATCTCACAGTCCTATTAACAATGAAGTATTGAACCCAGTGGTTTTGGAGAGGAAAGAAGAGAATAAGAAGGTACGGGAAGAGATAGAGTTAGGTGGTATTTTGGTGAGCTTCTGCAAATTTTTGAACCACTTCTGAGTTTTATGTGTATACAATTTATAAGCAATGGTGATGCATATAATCTTTATATGTGCTCTTGTACTCTCCAAGGTAGGGTTTGGTTCATCAAATAAGATTTTGGCATAATGCAATAGTGTGCAATGTTCAAAGTCGCGATAGCAGCCTATATTTCATAAGGTCATTTTTTGACTCGGTGTCGGTTTCGCTATAGGTATTGGGCGATACGCACCATTAGCTACTTAGGAGCTTCAAAAACAGTAAAAAATTCATGAAAAAAAATTCTAAATAATAAAAGCAACAAGATGAATCAATTAAGTTCAAAAAAAAAACTATCTAGTGCACACAACATTGTCCAAATTATAAAACAGACGCCTTGTAGATATGCTTAATCAATTTTATGTTTGAAAAAAATTAATATTGATGTTGTCTTAGCTCAAATGCTTGAGTATACTGCATAATTTAAGTACAATTTAACTTAACTAAGTACATTTTAAGTGCATTTTTTTTAAGTTGTACTTAAAATAGGAACTATATAAGTACACTTTAATTATAATTTAGCTTAATTAATTATATATTGAGTACATTTTTTTAAGGTATACTTTTAACCAAGTATTACATAGACATAATTTATAGAGAAAAGTATGTTCTCTTTTGTCGTCTCCCTTTATAGCTTTTAGCATATTTGATATTTTTATTAGTGGCGATTCTCCCTTTTACGCCGTGATTTCTCCTTTATTTGGTCCGAAACAGCTACGCTATACCGAGATTTCTCCTTTATTTGATCCGAAACCATTACGTTATATGCCGAGTTGCCGAAATTTCGCCAAAAATTACTTTTTACATGAATACTTCCTAATTTTGCGATTTGTGCCAATGTTGCGGTTCGACACCGATCGATACCTAACCGATACACCGATATTTTGGCGTAACGACCGATACTTTGAACAATGATATGCATTGTAATAGTTCATACTTGGTATTTATATAATAATGTTATTACACCCCAACTTATGTTTGGTTCACTAAATATATGATTGTAATGCAATGAAATAAAGAAAATTCAAAGTCAAAAGGACACATAAGTTGTAATTATTATTGTGCTGTCGTTTATAGCCTAACGTTACTACAAATGTAATGAGCTAATACTTTTATTGGAATTTGGAGGGTGTGACGATATTGAGCCAAAGAATTGATGTAATGGTATTACATTAGTATTGGTTAAATATATATATTAACCAAACACAAAACCTTTCACATCAATGTAATGAGCTATTGTATTACAAATCTATTACACATCATGTATGATGCAAACCAAATATCATCTAAAATCTTTTTGCATCCATGCAAGATGCAGAAAAATGTAAATATACTATATGGCTGTATGTTTGTCTATGTACTGATGTGATGCAATTATGCAATGATTCTTCAGATAGACTTGATTGTAGCATTTGCTTGTCCTTGGACAATGTTCATGCAAAATGTATTTTATGCAGACTTCTGATTGTTGGATATGTCTCTGACCCCAAGATATAGAATGCAGTCCACAGGCTAGAAAAAGTGTCTAATTCATGCAAACCAAATGAACAACAAAATTTGGACAAAGGTTAAAATTAGCAGACTGTGGTGTAGAAAATGAAATTACCATGCATCGGTTTTTGGAATGTAGAACATTAGATAAAAGAGCGAGAAATGGGCATGAATTCACCAGGCTATATTCATTGAAGTCATGGTTTAGTGACCAGACATCCTTTTATTCCCTCTGTGTTATAGCCTATAGCCAATTGAGCGAAGAACACGAGATGCATTATATTATGCAGTGTTTAGTTGACTTGTAATTATCCAGGTAAGGCCTGAGCTCAAAGATCAAGACCGGCAACAGATGCCAATTTTTGATGGCTTCATCCCCGCGAAATAACTGCGAAAGTATAATCTCTTACAGTCAAAAAAATAAAATAAAAATCATAAACTAAAATTGATGAAAGGATGAACAGAATGAGGATAATAGATCCCAACCTTCTACGGACTACAATACGTAAAATTGTTGCAAATGAGGAAGCCACCCAGAAATTTTTTAATGACAAACTACACTTGAATAAATCTAGACAAGTAGACAACTCTGCATACATAAATTTTCATAGAATATGTATATATTTTGATTCAGGCACGCACATCTGTATCGTCTCCAAAACAAGTGCCTCAATAGATGGCACGTTATCTCATTGCTGTCATTTTGTGACTAACAACACTTCCCCATGTGAAAAATCAATCAGTAAATCTGTAGGCCCTTGGGAGATACATGCTAAGCTTTTTTACAATTGTGGTGACTACTTAAAATTTTCTTTTGCAACTAATGAAACTCATCTTCTTCTTCTTACTTAGTAGAGCTACAAATTACATAAGCCTAGAAAGGAATAGGGCATGCACCAGTCTGAGTGCCACTGGTCAGTTCTGAACATGGCAATGGGCTAACTTCAACAGCAGCCCCACTTACATCAGAGCACTTCCAAGGAGGATTTTTTGGTTCAGTGGCACCATTAAGGTGGATATTAGAGAGACATATCCCAGTAAATGGTGAGTTTTTCAGGCCCTGAATTGAACCTGCCTGCTGAACCTTTTCACCCCAGACATTATTAATTACAACGTCCTTGACAACAGGGAGAGCATTTGGGTTGTAATTCTCATCAGGATGATCCCCAACATCGCCTGCAATCTTTATCCCCTTCCGCACGTTTTCCATGTAAACACTAGACACTCTAATGTTTCTTATGACCCCTCCTCTACCAATGTTTGTCTTCAAATGAATGCCAACTCCCATGTTGAAAAGGCTTATGTGCTCAGCCAATACATTGGCTACACCACCAGATGTTTCACTTCCAATTGCTATACCAGCAAATGGGGATGATCCAGTTACTCTTCTAATGGTGATGAAATTGCTAGGGCGACCGTATGCAATCCCATACTCATCCCACCCACTCTTCACAGCCACAAGATCATCACCTGTAGAGATGTAGGAGTCCTCGATGCAGACATGGGAGCTTGAATCTGTATAAAAATATATAAATAAAGATTAGCTTTCAAAAAGCTGTTATTCACATATTGAAATGTACATAAAGTAATGGATCTTCCCCTCCCTCTGTCTATTTATGAAATATCAAACATCACTTATGGAGCCAAAATAAACAATCTAATGTTCTTAACTCTTAACCAACCAGTAGTCATCTTGTAACACCCCAGTCCCACATCGAAAGATAGGGGGAAAATTTGTCTGCATATAAGGAATTAAGTAACTACCAATAGTACCTTCAAGTCATGACCTTTTGGGAGCCTGTGGTGGGCTAAGATGACCCAAGAAGATACTATTGGGCCAGTAGTTTGAGGCCTTATTTGGATGGATTTGATTCGATTCGGACTTGGGATTTGACCCGAAATTTATTCCGGACTCGGGATTTGACCCGGGTTGTTTCATATGGTATCAAAGCCGACTCTCGAAAGCTCGGGTCGGGTCATCCGATCGGGTTGCCGGAGGTGGGGACACGAATGCTGGTGGTATTATCCCACAATGGAGAGATGGAGGTCCGGAGGTGGGGACACGAAGCCAGCCTATATTATCCCACAATGGCTAGAGAGGCAAAGATCTTTGGGCTTGTGTGTGTGATCGGATTCAATGGAGAGATGGAGGTCCGGAGGTGGGGACACGAAGCCAGCCTATATTATCCCACAATGGCTAGAGAGGCAAAGATCTTTGGGCTTGTGTGTGTGATCGGATTCAGCCTATATTATCCCACAATGGCTAGAGAGGCAAAGATCTTTGGGCTTGTGTGTGTGATCGGATTCTGACGGGGACGTCAGAAATTTAAGTGCAGGAGTTTGTAACACCCCAGTCCCACATCGAAAGATAGGGGAAAAATTTGTCTGCATATAAGGAATTAAGTAACTACCAATAGTACCTTCAAGTCATGACCTTTTGGGAGCCTGTGGTGGGCTAAGATGACCCAAGAAGATACTATTGGACCAGTAGTTTGAGGCCTTATTTGGATGGATTTGATTCGATTCGGACTTGGGATTTGACCCAAGATTTATTCCGGACTCGGAATTTGACCTAGGTTGTTTCACATCTGGTCAAACAAAGTTTACAAGACCGGGCAGGTCCAGATAGATTATCCGAGATTATCTGCTCCAATTAAAGTTTATAAAGAAATTATGTAAAGGCATTGCATCCACAATTTATCGAATTGAGGATACACCTAATGGGTTAACCTGCTCCAATTCTTAACAGTCAAATTTAGAATTTAAGGACCCTCCATCTGAACAAATGTGTGCTGCAGGAAATGGCAAAAAGTAAGAACTTGAGTGTGTTGATGTTTGAGCTATAGAGCTTCTATGTGATGTTACATGTACGTGCACCATTTCTTATCCCTGTACACAAGACATTTGAAATAAACGCATGCATAAATGAAACATGAACAACACATACCAACAATTTACAATTGAAGTTTAGCATGTACCTGGATCAATTCCGTCGGTGTTGGGAGAGTCAGCTGGAGCCAATATGGTTACGTATCGAATAACAAGATTGCTGGCAAAGGGAAACATTAAATATGGCCAGTCATATACATACCCATCAACCTACAAGCTTGGACACCAATTGTTTTAACTTTTAACAAATTATTATTTCAGATTCCTCAGTAGTATGTAAAAGACGGGAAGTATCCGGATCTGTAATAACTGATGAACCCTTTTATATATATGGAAAAAATATGTATTGTTGCACTAGTATAAGTTTATCAAAATGTGGATAGGATAGAAATGGTTTGAAATACAATTCGTAAACTGAACTGCAGAGAGGTCCATCAATCAAAATAAAATGTCCAGAAATATGCTCAATAATTACCTGCAATACACAGGGTGAATGTTCCAAAAGGGCGAGTTCTTGAAAGTCACATTTGAAATGATAATGCCTCTAGAGTTCATGAGCTCTATAAGATTCGGTCTAGTGAATTGGAGGGTTCTCTGCCTCCACATGTTCCACCAGACATCACCTTGGCCATCGATTGTCCCATTTTCACCTAAGAAAGGTTGTTCTCAATTTAAATAAGAGCACAAAAAAGCCAACTGTTTATATATAAGTGAAGATCAATCGTAAATAGCATGTCAAAACCAAGCCAATATAACTATAGCTAGTAGTATATGCAGATTGATTGTTGTATGTGGTATAATGAAAATTCAATCAGAGGTGTATACTGTAGTTCAAATTCATGAAAGAATAGGTTGATTTCTTTAAGGAGAAAGAATCTAATATGAGGCGCGTTTTTCACATGGCTGTTTCTCCATATATTGAATTGGGTAAACAACTAAAACAAGTATGCTGAATAATGAGTTATTAAGTAGTCACTGTAAGAAAACATTGATATTGATACTAACCGGTGATAATCACATCTTGAAGCCCATCCCCATGAATAAAGCTCATATATCTTACTCCGGGCCGTTCCCTACCTCTTCCATAAGAAAGCAAGGGAGCAATTAAAGGCCAATCCCTTGTATCCTGAAGCATCAATTAAGAGAGCATAAATGAAAAGAAAGTACAAACATTCAATTGAAAAGAAAAAGAAAAAAAAGACAAAGGATAAATAGAATGATTCTTATGTTTTGATTTTTTTTTCTTTTCCTTCCAATGTCAATTATGCACATTGTGTATACATAACTTAAGATTATAATACGGTACAAATAGCTCAGCATCTGGGCAAATAACACACTACACATCACATCTGAAAACATATCTTTAGCTTGAAACAGCCATTTCTACCGTAGATTGACTTCAGATAGGTATTCCCAGAGAGACGGAGAAAGAAGAAGGAAATTTGGACATCATTTGGAATAAAAAATATTATATCATACTTCATCAACATTTAAGACCACAAAACCGCGAGCAAGAATACCTGTGTGGCTTTGATAACGGCTCCCTTAGCTAAGTAGAGAGTCATGTGACTAGTAAGATTGAAGCTCCCAGTTAGATAGACCCCAATAGGTATGTAAAGAAGTGTGCCTGCTCTACTCTTCAGAAGCTCAATTCGATATATAGCGTCCTGAAAAGCTTTAGTATTCAGCGTCTGGCCATCCCCGACACCTCCAAAGTCTGTTATGGATATCTCATCATTCCGGTACCTCATTGGAACTAAATTGGAGCAAGTTACCACTTCAGCAGCCACCAAACAGTTCATTAACAACAATATGGCTGCAAATGACCAGAGGATATCCGAAAAGCTGTACATTTTGTACTTCGTAGGGGATTCCTGCCTTTGAGAAGAGGTTTTCGTTAAAGAGTTTCAACAATGTGCATATAACTTTGCCCTTTTACTGAGGATTTTCCTGCGTGTCAACCATTAACGATAAATTTGCCCTTTTATTGAGGATTTTCCTGGGAAATTGGCGAAATTTTGGTGCGTTTGCTGGGGAATTAAGCAAAAATATTATAGTATATTAGAGATTAAAAAAGAGAAAATTCCAAAAAATGGTACTCCGATTAGTGAAGAATAAGTATGCAAAGAAATGACAAGAAAGTCGAGGAAGACTGTAGTTTAAGGTCAGATATTTGTCGGTGATTTTGCAATTAGGTCCAACGAAGCGAGGCCAGAAAATACAATATATATATATATATATATATATATATATATATATATAAATATATGGGGGGGGTATTTATAATATAGATCTAGAAGTGTTCTGAGAAAATTTCAAATAGAACATCAATTAATGACGAATTATCTGTAATAATTAAAGTAAAACTATAAATAAGAACCGCATACACACATCAACTATTAGAGAGGAGAGGGAGTTCCGGACCTGAGAGTGTGAAGAATGGTGAGTTAGATAGATCGAACGACTGAAAATGAAAATGCTGAAGAGGGAGGGAGCTAAGCAGAGCTACCAGAACTTGAAGTAATAATATGGTCAAGTAGTCGAGTGTGAAGAGTGACGGGGATAACCGACATGACACGCGGCTTATCCTTTTCTTGATATTTTTTTTATTTATATTAATTTACTTCATCGTACTAAAACTAAATAATTATATATTTTTAATAGTTTCATATATTAAAATTTGATAATACATTTTTATATTAATCTTTTTCAGAAAAATATTTTTTTATAAAAAAATTATTTTATTTGAAAATTGATCATTTGCGATCGTTTGTAACAAAAGTATATAGGTACTGTATCATATAAAATTAAAGGAAAGGAAATTTGAGGAAGTAACTCTTATCTATTTATGCTTCTCACTTCTCAGATGTAACGGTCCCAAAGGATAACGTAGCACAGGGTAAGTTGTGTGACATCCCTAAAATAAAAGCCTACATTTTCCATTCGAAATACAATACACTAAGATGTAAATAACTATAACTTTATTATTACAAAAGTAAACTCGTGAGTTTAAATCTGAGATATTGCCATCTAGACAATATCCACATACAAATAAATCCTCATCATAATTATTGGTACATTATTTTACAACAATGGTGAGGACTACTAAACAACTCTCCCTAGAACTTTCATTCCATACCCGACTCTCGTACTCGCTTATATTCTCGCCCCCGAGAAGAAAAATGGAACAAAAGGAAAATGGTGAGCTCGACTAGCCCAAGAAGAATATTATGACTAAGATAATATACAACAAAATTATCGTTAGTCTTCAACAGGAAAAATATAATAGAATACAATAGACAACAAGTTTTAAATCAATATTCGCAATTGAAATAATAATTCATTAGAAGAGTTAAGTAGAGAATGCAAACTACTATCTTCTATGTATGAATTTTAAAGTTCATCGCTCTATTTTTATCCTCGTAACATCAATCAATATATATCCGAGATCAAATATTCATCCTCGACTACGTGCCAAGGACATTCACCAATTGGTCATGTTCATCTAAACACATGTTCATCTTTGCTACGCCAAAGATATTCATCGAAATCATTCATCTTCGCGACTACAGCCAAAGATATTCATCGAAATCATTCATCTTTGCACTACTACGCCAAAGATATTCATCATAAATCATTCATCTTTGCACTTCTGTGCCAAAGATATTCAATAATATCATCATTTAAGACCGAGGATGATGAAAATATTTTTTTAAAGAAACGAATCCAAAGGAAACAAAATGACAAGGATTAAGGATTAATGATTCGACTTTGTTTTATCCACGCCCAAAAATACCTCAAAAATAATCATAGTGGTGTAAAATTCAAGAATGATCAAAACATGGATACAATCAAAGCTAGTATCCACAATAGATATTTTGGACTTAAAAGAAAATTTTTCATTTTTCGATGAATAAGGTCGATTCGTGAATAAAGGTCCAGATACGTGAATAATAACTCCGACACCAAACGCTCCAAATTTGATAAAAAACTCAGATCAATATTTCAAAGATAATGATATTGAAGAAATAATATCATTACGAAAAAATAATATCTCTTACCTCGAAAGATCAAGATTTAACTGGAATAATTGGATATGTACTATATCTTGAACTTTCACCGTATAGCAATACTCAAAGTATACTCAAAATACTCACAAGAATACATTTCGATAATATAGAGAGAGAAAACTTGATTTTCGTGTGATTTTCAATTCTAACCCAAGACCTATTTATATGAAATCGCTAACACCAAAGCAGAAAATTTAATAAAATATTAATATTTATAAAAATATTATACGTATTCTTTGAAATCTGAATCTCAAAGAATTCACACATGCCAACCTTCTAGAAGAAAAAAAAAAAAACGTTTTTCTAATTTAAAATAATTTAAACTTCCAAAATTAATTATTTTGAGCTTTTAACTTCAATAATTCACAATAAATGGCCCTTTTATCAGAAAATTGAATCTCATGAGTTTTTATAGGAAATCCAATTTCTACAACTTTGCGTAAGAAAGTTTTTCTAAATTCCCAATGTAAATTGACCGAAATCCATAAACGGGTGATTTTAGAGGTTATAATCAAATTTGGTCAATAAATGGGGTCCACCGACATGTTTAACATGTTTTAAACATTTATTGCAAATAAAAATACTCTTCCTCCTCAGATACTCATATATCCCACATTCGTTGTAAAAATATCACCATTATTATATTATTAAAATATAATAATATATATTTAAATGAATTATTTTATCGTAAAAGATAAAATTTCAATTTTTAACAATTGTCACATTAAAAATTTTCTCCATCTATATCCACATAAAATCAATATTTTCCTCATCATATGAATTAATAATTAATTATTCACAAATAATATTACTGTAATCACAATATCGACAACCTGTAGCTTCCTGTGAAAGAGGGACTTTCCAATAAGAATTTCTCCTCATCTGCCGCAATTAGGTGACCAAACCTCTCCTTAGACAGAACTTTCTAGACATTGCCAATAATGTTATCTAATAATATTATTCAGATAATATGAATTATTATTTCGACAATGAAAAATACTGTGTAATGACAATTATTAAAACAACAAAGAATATAAAATATCAACGCAAAGAATTATTGAATCAATAAAATAAAACACCGAATAATTAATTATCAGTAACCATTATTGAGTAGTGCCTTTCACGTAAGAGTCAATAATTGGTGCAATACTGGTGCTACTGCTCAACAACGCGCAGACATCGTGTTTTTAACCACGGGTATTCCAACAAAGTAAATTCAGAATAACTACGCCAAGTTATTTTTAAACAACTTATATTTGTCATTTTCTTCCTCCAATCTTTTTCGTTATGGGGCCACACACATGGTCAGCTTGTGTCGCATTTAATATTCCCCGACAATCTTTAATATTCCACGACCAAACGAATATTCCCAAACAACAATGAATATTTTATAACCATCAGATATTTTGAAATATTTGCGATTTTACCCGTGAATTATCCACATTAATCACATCAACCCTTACTATTTCAAAATAATAATTAGAGGAAATTAAATTTCATTTATTAATTATTTGGAATCTTACAAAAATAATATACAACAAATTATCGTTAGTCTCCAACAGGAAAAAATCTAATAGAATACAATAGACAACCAGTTTTAAATCAATCTTCGCAGCGGAAATAATAATTCATTAGAAGAGTTAAGTAGAGAATGCAAACTACTATCTTCTATATATGAATTTAAAAGTTCATCGTCGATATTTATCCCTGTAACATTAATCAATATATATCTGGAATCAAATATTCATCTTTACACTACAGGCCAAAGATATTCATCAGTTGGTCATGTTCATCTCAACACCTGTTTATCTTCGCACTACGGGCCAAAGATATTCATCAAGAAATCATTCATCTTTGCACTACATGCCAAAGATATTCAGTAATATTATCATTTAAGACTGAGGATGATAAAAAATATTTTTTAAAGAAACGAATCCAGTGAAACAAAATGACAAGGATTAAGGATTCGTACTTTGTTTTATCCATGTCCAAAAATACCTCAAAAATAATCATAGTGGTGTAAAATTCAAGAATGATCAAAACATGGATACAATCAAAGCTAGTATCCACAATAGATATTTTAGATGAAAAGGGAAAATTTTCATTTTTCGATGAATAAAGGCAGATTCGTGAATAAAGGTCAGATACGTGAATAAAGTCAGATAACGTGAATAAGAACTCTACACCAAAAGTTTCAAATTTGATAAAAACATTAGATCAATATTTCAAAGATAATGATATTGAAGAAATAATATCATTACGGAAAAAAAAATATCCCTTACCTCGAAAACAAGATTTCTCATTAAACACTTGATATAAAGCATGACTGAACTTCAGAATCAGATAAAGCAATACTCAAAGTATACTCAAAATACTCACAAGAATACGCCGATATATAGAGAGAGAAAACTTCAGCTTCTCGTGTGATTTTCAATTCTAACCCAAGACCCTATTTATAGGAAAATGCTTAGAACACCAAAGTAGAAAATTTAATATAATATTAATATATATTTTCCAAAACCTCATACGCACACTTGCCAACTGAATTCAGCTCCTACACATGTTAAATGAGGACACCTAAACATTCCAAAAACGTTTTTCCTATTTTAAATATTTTAATTTTAAAAAATTAATTATTTCGGAGCTTCGAAACTTCAATAATTCATAATAAATAGTCCTTTTATCAGAAAATTCAAATTTCACATTTTTTTATAGGAAATTCAATTCTCTACAACTTTACAGAAGAAAGTTTTTCCAAATTCCAAACAGAAATTGACCGAAATTCACAAACGGACGATTTTACAGGCTATAATCAAATTTTAGTCAAGAAATGGGGTCCACAGACACACAAAACTTGTGTTAATCATTTAATGTCACAAAAATACTCTTCATCCTCATATACTCACATATCGCAGATTCATTATAAAAATATCACCGTTAATATATTATTAAAATAATATATTTAAATGAATTATTTTATCAGAAAAAGATAAAATATTAATTTTTAACAATTGTCACATTAAAAATTTTCTCCATCTATATCCGCATAAAATCAATATTTTCCTCATCATATAAATCAATAATTAATTATTCACAAATAATATTACAGAATCACAAGACGGGCAACTGTGCCGCTTCAAGAAAGAGGGGCTTTTCCAATAAAGATTTCTCCTCATCGACACGCAATTAGGTGACCAAACCTCTCCTTGTATGTAACTTTCTAGACATTGCCAATAATGTTTTCTAATAATATTATTCGGATAATATGAATTATTGCTTCGTTAATGAAAAATCTTGTGTATTGACAATTATCAAACAACAAAGAATATAAAATATCAACGCAAAGCAATTATTAAATCAATAAAATAATATATCGAATAAGAATTATCGTAATAATTATCGAAAAAGGCCTTCTTCACGTAGTTAATCAATAATTCGTGCAATACCGGTGCCATCGCTCAACAACGCAGATTAGTGTGTTTTAACCACCGGATATTCTAACAAAGATTAATGATAACAACTACGCCGTTATTTATAAACAACTTATATTTGTCGCTTTCTTCATCCAATCGCTTCAAGTTATGGGACCTACACATGGTCGCTACTGGGTCGTATTTAATATTCCCGACAAAGCATTTAATATTCCACGACCAAACGAATATTCCCAAACAACAATGAATATTTTATAACCATTTGCTTATTTTGAAATATTTGCGTATTTTACCCATAACTATTCACATTAATCAAATCAACCCTTACTATTTCAAAATAATAAATAGAGAAAATTAAATTTCATTAATAATAAGTTGGGGTCTATACACAAGCTCGCCACAGTTGTAATACCGGGCTAAAGAGTTGCTGCCCCCAACAACCGGTTCTTTGTGATGAATCCTATATATATATATATATACAGAATGGATCTGGACTCTGATAAAAAGCGGACCAATCTTTTTTTTTTTTTGCTTTTTTTTTAAAACAACTAAAAAAATATATTTAATATTTTATGGAACTGAAATTTTTTTATAATACAATGTTTTGGGTGTGATTTAAATACCTATACCAAAAAATGGTGGTACAAATCTGCATGCATCGTATATACATGTTTTGTTATACGTACTCAAATCACACCCAAAATACTGTATTATGAAAAAATTTAAATTCCATAATTTTTTATTTATTTATTTTTAGTTGTTTTAAAAAAAAAGAAGCAAAAAAAAAAAAAGTCCGTACATTAAATCCGTTCAGATATACTGATCACATTTATTACAACCTTATTTCCAATTTATTTTCTCAGCTCTAGTTTTACATTTGATATCTGGTTAATTAATTAATTAACCACTTCAAGATATTCAAGAAACACAAGATGCAATATGAATTTTGACCCAAAAAAATATAATTAGAGGACATTTAATTTGTTTGTCAACTCCTTGAAAAACTCGATTGCAAGCCCATGAAAATAAAGATAATTAAATTGTGTCCATGTGTGAATATTGGACTAATTCTTTTTTGGAAAGACGGCGTAAAACTTAAAACCAATTTGATGATTTAAATTAAATTATATGATTAAAAAATAAAATAATTAATGGCTAATTAACAAGGTTGGTTTTGGTTGAGATAAAACATTCTATTTGGTGGAGAGTTGGAGTTAATATTAGAAAAAGTATAGGGGACCGGCCTTTTCCGACCGAGTAGTGACCGGTCGGATTTTTTTTTTTTTTTTTTGTGTTTTTGATTACAAAATAATTAATATGATTTATTGGAATTAAATTTTTTATAAAATACAGTAATTTAGGTGTTATTTGGATACATGTAAAAAATAAAGTTGTACAGACTGTATAACCCTGTTTATTACGTGTATTCAAAAAGACACCTAAATCACTATATTTTATAAAAATTTCAGTTCTAATAAATCATATTAATTATTTTATAATCAAAAATAATAAAAAAAAAAAATATTCCGACCTATCATTACCCAGGTCGAAAAAGGCCGGTCCTCCTAGTACTCTTAATATTATGTTAGTTGTTTGGTTGTGTTGGAGCACCAAAAGTCTTCTTTTCTTCTACGGCCGGTCAATATCTAATTTCCATTGGTTGGGCTACTGCACGTCACCGCCGGTGACCCAATCACCACCACTTTTTACTCTGATGCCATCGTGACATCACTATACCCATTTGGTGACGTTTCAGGCCTGACAAATAATTATTTTCACGTAAATGAAACTTGAACGACGTCGTATAAACGCTAGACAAATGATGAGGTGAAGTCGGTTTTTTGAAAAGGATTCACGAGCTAAAACGACACGCTGTCTGCATTTTATGGGTTGGATGAGCTCTCACGTGTCGAGCTCAGGGAGTAGGGACCACAATAGTCGGCGACGCCAATGCGACTAAGTCTAATAACGCCAAAATAAACCTTTTTGAGTTCATCGTGCTCTAAAATGCCCTCAGTCTTCATGCTAAATTACACTACCCCCCATTATACAGTATGGTACTACAATATACATTTCTGCCCTTTCGATTCTTACCATGCCAAATTATTAAAAAAATAATACTACTATCACATAAAAAAGAGTTACATAATGGTTACATACACATGCATATTGCGGGTCTCATATGTCAAACAAAAGTCCACAATATACATGTGTGTGTATATAAACATTATGTAACTCTTTTTTATATATTTTTTATATGATAATAACAAGTTAAAGTATCATATTTCGTATGTATATATGAATTTTAAATTTTAATATTTTTACTATTTATTCGGATACTATTTACGATAAAAGGTTAAGAAAGAAAATCAAATAATGGGTAGGGTATGTACACAAAGTAATACCACATAGTATGCTGCATGTAGCATGAGGAGAGATACTATTAGAGATCTGACTATGTGAAATAAAAAGGAAAGGAATTAGGTTCAGTTCACATGCCTTGGCTAGCAGCTAGCCTTGGAATTTGGAAGTATGAAGAAGAAGAAGATAATGCATGGGTCAGGTCCATCACGAGCTGTGTCTCAAAACCTTTTTAACACGACCTTTACATCTTTAATGCCTCTTCCCAATAGGGTCCCACACCTTTTTAGCTTGATTACCATTCGGAAGAGTTGGTCTTGCACCATTCATTTAAGCCCAAATTGATTCTCAAACAACTCGATCTCTCTCCATCTTATGATGCCCATGTCTTGATCATAACCTTCCTTTTTTCCTAATTGAAATAGTAATTGTCTTGCCATATTATACTCCTTTTGTAATGTTGTGCTTTTTTTTAGGCAAGGCACTCCAATAAAACACCCAAAAGTTTGAATTACAAATTGAAGTCGTACACGCCATAACCACCAAAATTTTCAAACTATAACGTGGGTTAAGAAGGACAATGTTCTAGTAATTTCCATTTTAAAGATCTTTATATTAGGCATCTTCTAAAAAAATCTAGTACAATACTGATGATTGTTTTAGTTTAGGTTTTGAAATTTAGCTCCATTTCATGCGACTTGTCGAGTGGTCATTTCATGTTGTTTGTCCCACCGTAGAGTTGCGTTAAGATAATTAGAATTTGTTTAAAGTAAGAAGCATGCCCCCGAATCTTTAGTTCTCCTGCTAACTAAGCTGCATTTTCTAAGGTTCTCTTTTCATAGAGATTAGTGGATAATTTATCTATCTATCTAATAAAATATAAATGATTTTTTAGAGATTCACTCAATAAATCATCCTGGATCTTCAAAATTGAGATAAATTAACCAATCCATCCAAAACACAGTAAGATTTTAATTATTAATATACTTATATACTAGTAGCTAGATAACTAATCCATGCGAGACACACTAGTATCAATAAATGTAATATAAAATTGTGGTGTGTATCATTGGTTTTGTAAATAGTCTAATATAGATGGTAGTAATACATTGAACCTAAAAACTAAAGAGCTACATGTAGATCAATCATTCTGTATATTTTCTACCTACATCCATGTAAGACTATTGAGAATAATATAACAAGGAAACGAAATGTCTAGTACAAGTATGAACATTTCATACATTATTTTTACAAAAGTGATTAACTCAGAATTTATCCATGACAAACCAAAATAATTCGACCAATTTGTCAATTAATTCAAGTGAATCCATGTATCAACAAAACCATCTCACCAAATTTTAAATGAAATTGAATTCATCCTAATTTGACGTGTCCTTTAAAATGTAAGGATTGATAAGAGTTGAGTAACAATTAGGGAGAACTCAGTTTTGGGCAGGAATGGGAGGAAAGGAGTGAAAGCAAATGGAATATCTCCTTAATTACAAAATGAGTAAAGAAAAAGGAAAAAAATTGGAATCTCTCCTTTAGGAGACGAAAACCACGGATGGGACACGTACACAAAACCTAATAAGATCTTCTGTTTGACTTCAACCAGGATGACTCTTTCTATCCCTCTGGACCCTCTCCATTTCTATCTCGTATACTACTAGTATTAAATTGCAAGCAAAAGTAAAGGTTTGTTTCTTTTTAGCTCAGATTATGGGGGTCCACACGGGGGAAAAACCAAATAATGTGAACCCAAAACCTTTACTTATGGATTCACAGACGACAAACTTTTTAGATGCCCAGTTGGAGAGTATTGAAGGTTTCGATTTCTTGATCATGCCCCACTTGATGAGTGCCTTAACTTACAAAAACAGCCTTGTTTTTTGGATCCAATCTCCCCAAAAATTAGAGGTTGATTTAACAATATCCAAAATACCTTCAATAATTCTTTATTAATTCAATATCCCATACCTTTTCCACCAAAAGTCAAAAAATGCAACCAAATTTCTAGAAATATAGTAGTAGTATGTCAGAATTAACAAGGTTGTATGTAAATTCGGCCTTCGATTCATGTGTTATTCTGAATATCCTCAAAATTATTGAGATTGTCTGACAAACCCTGTCAAAATGCCATTCCTATTCCACCTAAAGTCAAACAATGAAAACCAAATATATAAAATATGTATAATAAAAAAAATGGTATGGTTGTATGTAAACTCGACCGTCTCAATAAGCATATATTATATTAGTAATGAATTATAAAAAAAAAATTGAATTTTTTGTGTCCCCTCACAACAAGTACAAATGATTGAATTAAATTAAGAATGTAAATTAAGAAAATTACGATAATCGATTATGTTTTTATGTGACCCCTACAAAGCAACAATATAACCGTTGCACTGTTAAAAACTTAAAAGCTAATAGCCTATATACTCGTTACTCCATTTTTTTTCTAAGGTTTCTTGAAACACGTGACATAATATGTACTCCTATCACGTGTGTTGGAGAAAAATTGTTAGCAGGATAAGTAAAAAAATGGAGTGAAAATAAATATGACTTTTTTGAAAAAATGGAAAGTTAAATGAAGTCCGTGGAAAATCTTACTCTTCAGCTATAAATACACCACAAGAGGAGACCAAACTTAGACACTTGAAAGATTTCAGACCCATTCTTTACATCTATCTAACAGCTGTTCAATTCCCAATTTCTCTCAAAAAGAGACTCTTCTGCCTCCTCCTTCCAATTCCCTTGGCCTCTGAGTGAATCCTTACTCAACAAGTCTTCATTTTTCTTCTTTTCCAGCAATCTTATCTTATTCTCTCTAAACGATTGGAGCAACTACAATTCTTTTCTGCTCGACCAGTTTTCTTTATTTTCTCTACCAAACGTTCTTACTTACAGATATAATAAAATCCTCACTTTGAGAGGAAGAGGGGCAATTTTTAAGTACCCTTGTCTTCCCCTGTTTTTATTTTCTAGAAAGTCTAAATACACACCATAAAATTTTCAAGAAAAATGGATAGAATGCACGAAAACAACATGGCTTTCTCGGGTAGTGACATACGGTCTTCACTGTCAAATCTCATATTAGCAAGTGGTTCAAACACTTTGGATTCAATCTTCTCTCACTGCTCATCATCATCAACCCCCAACACAAGCGCTGTTTTTGAGCCACTAGGCTCTTCAGTATATCTCCAACAAAGAGATTTACTCCAAAAGTTTTCTGAAGAAAACCCATCAAGAAATTCAATTTCACCACATTCCAACCACCCACTTCAGAACTACATATACAAAAACAGCTATACGGTTCCATCAAAGAAAAAACTGTACAGAGGAGTGAGACAGAGGCATTGGGGGAAATGGGTAGCTGAGATTAGACTCCCACAGAACAGAATGAGAGTTTGGCTGGGAACTTATGAGACAGCCGAAGCTGCAGCCTATGCTTATGATCGCGCTGCCTATAAGCTTCGCGGCGAATATGCTCGCTTGAACTTTCCAAATCTTCGCGATCCGAGCAAGTTAGGATTTGGAGATGGTTCAAGACTGAATGCTTTGAAGAATGCTGTGGATGCCAAAATTCAAGCAATTTGCCAGAAAGTGAAGAGAGAGAAATCTAATAAGAATAGTAGGAAAAATGGTGATAGTAATATTAATGAGAATAATGAGAGTGAGAAAGTTCTGAAGATTGACTCAATTTCTTCATCTTCATTGGTTGGTAATGATAGTTGTTTGAGTAATGAAATGGTCTCTTCAAGTCTTTCTGAAGACGGGCTATGGAAGGCTGACAACTCCGCATACTCTGTTTCGGTGACGTGTGCAGCAGTGCCAGAAGAATTGGAGTTTGATTCCCTTGCACGCATGCCATCGTTTGATCCAGAGTTGATCTGGGAAGTTCTTGCTAATTAGGAAGAAACTTTTTGGTTTCATTCTAACTGTTCAAGTTCCAACACTAGCAGTAAATGGTAGTTTCATAATGAGTCATCAAAGTAGGTACTTGTTCAAGTGACTCTAGTTGAGGAAAATTAGTAGTACCATTAAGAGTTTAGTTTCTCCTCTTGCCTTTTTATTATTTGAAGGCATAAGGAATCTCCTATGTGGGGGGATCTATGAGAAAGCATTTCTTTGAAAAATATTGTTGGGATTGAATGTGTGATTTTTGTTTTATGAATGTCTTTTTTGCTTAATCATTGGTGTGGTAGTAGGTTTTTAGAAAATAAGACCAATTAACTTCAATTAGAGTATTATACTAGACTTGAAGATTTAAAATTTACTACTAAAAAAATGTCCAACTGTGTTCTATACATTATTTATTGTTTGTTCCAGAAAAAAAGTAACAACCTTTTTTAAGGATAGCGGTAGTATTCTTGTATTGTTATCAATAAAGCCTGCTGCTACAAAGTGGAAGAATTACCGTTTCCTGGGAAAATAATGGGAAAGGAAAGCTAACTCAGACACATATCTTGACTTATCCTTTGTGCCTCTAGATGATGCAGAAAGCTGCTAGAGTAGACAGGGTGTGGTCCTAAAATTATATCATGATGTAAATGTATCTATCTTTACATATGAGAAATCACTGACACGTAAATCTTTAGACTAGCTTACCTGTGTAAGAATGACAACTCATTGGTTGAGATTCCGCAATTATTTGTAAATAATTATAACCATTTATGGTTTAATTTGACCTCATGGATTCCTTTTTTTTATAAAATAGTTCTTTCCAAGACCATCTTTCTAACTTGAACTAGATACGGCAATCACTGAGCATATTTCTCAAGTGTGGAGACTAGTAACTTGATTTATAATACTAGCATATTTCGTTTAAGCTTTTTCATTGGATTAAAAAAGTGTCGAAATCACGCGCCTTTATAAGTTGAAAACTATTAATACAAAGAAAAAAAATTTTGGGGACAATGAGAAAAGGTAAGGGTAATATAAGAAACTAAATAATTTATTCTCTTCGAAAGTTGTAAACAACAAATATTTTGGAACAAATTTTTTCTTCTAAAACGACAATCTTTTAGGAACGGAGGGAGTACTTGTTGGAGAAAACAAAATATGATCTAAAGCCCTCATTCATGCATTTCAGTCGCAAGCTAATATTTCTTCCGGGGAGACATCTTCTGAGGTACTGATGTCGGAATCAAGGGTAACACTCTCTATACTGACTAAATGATACAAGCTACAACCGCATATTAGGCACAATCCTCAGATATTCTAACTTAAACGGAGGTGAAAAAAGGTTAAGACTTTCAACAACTTTGTGCATCAAATGGAGAGAGTACATTTAGCTCTCGTTTTAGTCTAACTGGCA
This sequence comes from Panax ginseng, assembly GCA_020205605.1. Classification (NCBI taxonomy): domain Eukaryota; kingdom Viridiplantae; phylum Streptophyta; class Magnoliopsida; order Apiales; family Araliaceae; genus Panax; species Panax ginseng. Next base: position 1,330,810 of record CM035143.1, on the reverse strand, counting down.
TGTAAGAATCAACAAATTGGGGGGTCTTGGGGGGTAAGTAAACAGTATCTTAAACAATATTTCACCTCTCTCACACACGCACATAAGACTCCTCCAACCTTTCAAATGTCCCAACGAATCATAACTCTGACTGCAACAGGCCCACCACCTTTAAAAAGGACAAGAAGCATTTAACTATACCACAAGCAACCAAGGCATGTCTCCTCATATGTAGCACCTTGCAGAAAAGCTTAAAAAATATATACAGCTAATGGGAATCTTATCTACAGACATTCCTAAATGCTATCAACTACCACTCTGAAGCTATTACATTGAAATATTTAGTCAGAAGATCCACATAGGATATCTTTTCAGAATTCAGATCAACAGAGCATGAATTATACTGACGCAAATATCCACGCTAATCTAACAATATCTATTCAACAATGCACTTTATCTCAAAGTAGTTGGGGTAGTCTAATAAAACAATATATGTTGCATAATTTTGTCATATGAAACAGCTTAGCATTAACATAATTATAATCAGGAGGTACCAGCAAATAGAAACATCCTATAATGGATACATGATTGTCAAACATTATGACCAAAGTATAAAACTTCACATATAATGGTTTAAACTTTTCTCCCATGAGCATAGCAACCAGGCAGACGCCGCAAATCATAACTTTCACATCATAGAAGTAACCAAATACATACTTTGATCAACATAATCCTAAGAAAAGAAATGAGACCTTAGAAGAGATACCTGGAGGTCCTGGACAGTACTACCAGTTCAATGAGTTCTTTGAATGCTCAATTTTTGAACTATTGGAGCTTTATATCTCCTCCTGCAACAATCATGAATTTATGAAGTTTAATGACCTTGTTTCTAATCTTCTTCTTCATTTGATCAGTCGAAATGCACATTGGAAATATATCTTTTTGCAACAGAGGATGTGAGGTCAAGGTGTATAACTTAACCCATTGACATAATCGACATTATGGAAAATGAGCAAACCCATTTCTCAATTGGAGGTTGACATAATATGTACCCAATAGCAGGAGGGTGGACTCAGAACCATTTGCAAGGCAGCAAGGCCCAGAAAATAGAAATACTTGTGCATGGCTGTGATCTGGCATATAGACTTGGTGCAAATATATTACAAGATGGCCTTAGTGGAAGGCTAAACTTATATGAAAGGAATTGGCCTGGGACATAGGCCTGGTGTAGATCATATTTCTAAAGGATTTTGCAGAAAACCTGATTTCACAAAGGAAATTAGATTTTAGTTGAGGACAATTAACCACCAGTCACGAGCTCTAGAATTTAAGTCTATAAATCAAATGTTGAAAGCTACGGCTTACCTAGATAGCAACATTGTGAGCACAATCATGTAGACTACAAACACAAAAGACTAACCAGAAAACAGAAGGATTTTGAATTTCAATTATTGTGAATAACCTTCCAAGATTTTAGCAAAGGCTGCAAGAAAACTGCTCTAAAGTATCTAACTGATTGCCCAATTGAGGTTCCATCCCATTCTGCCATAAAGTAATCCAAAATAAAAAGAGAAAAGGTTGATTATTAGCAGTACTGGAAAACATGTACATCTGTACAAAGATTGACACTGTTTTGGCAAGGGGATTACCCCGTTACAGTTGTTCGAACATCAAAGCCAAACTACAAAAACATTTTATTAATACATTGGCAGTTTTTCAATGTGATCACAAATCATAAGATAACACTTTAATTATAACAAGTCTGATAATATACTATTATCACCCTCTGTTTACAATCCCATGTTAATTTCTCCTAGAAGCTGTATATATGAACGAAGGGGATAAATTAGTATCAGATAATTTAAACACGACCAAAACCAGCAATTCATATAGCAGTACGAGTCCTTAGCTTGGTATACTTCCATTCCTTCTATGAAGGCAAAGATAACAGTTAAATGATAGGAAGGAAATGGAATATAAAAAAGAAGAGCATAAAATAGAGCAACATCAAGTTCTAAATTCTCAATGAATACCCGACAGTCTTCTCGATGTTTTGGTTGGTAATGTTGACTATAATTAAGTTAAAACAGATAAAAGAGTACAATAATGCATCTTACCAGGTGTACTATCCAGTTCAAAACTGAAAATTGCAATAGATCTTAACTACAATCACTAAACCTTTACAAAGATAAACAGAAATCAAGCTAGACTATTTTTTTCCAGGAAATTCTTACCTTGGAAAGCATGGGCGCAGTGGGAGGATTGAATTCCTGACAATGGTTTGGATCAATATGAACACAAAAAGGGCATGAAGAAGATAGGAAATAACGTGAAATAATTCATTATCAAAGGAGTCTCTACCTAGCTTGAAGGCATTCAAATGCCGAAAAGTATGGAATATGATACAAATCTGCCTTAAAATCTTGAGGTTTATTAAAGATAACATGATGATGTTCAAATATGTTTACTCCATAAAATTCATTATCCACCACTTTCAAGCATTTTTTCAACTAGCCAATCAAAATTTTTGAAAACTCTAGCAATAAATACTTCACCATTAACAAGGTACAAGACACTAACCTGTTTTGGGGTGTACACAAAATGGCACCTTTAGCAAATGGTTCATGTGCTTTGAGACCTGATGTAGCAAGAAAAGTTCCATGTGAAGTGGTAGAGATCAATATTTCAAAATGTAAAAACTGTACTTACTCCTTATTGTATCCAAAATTTCAAATGAAACAAAAACATTAAAATAATAATAATAATAATAATAATAGGTATGAAGCATGGAAGAATAGTATAAACCTCCATATCAAGCCTTGGATAGGCATAAGAGAACACATGATCACATGCAGGATTCTTTCCATCTACATATAATTAATCAAGACATGGTGATGGAAGTGACATGAAAAAAGAAAGGATCACATAGGACTACAAAAATGTGGATCAAGTAACTTGGATTACCATTTCCATAGGAGATCCATCTAAAGATATCAGCATGCGGAAAAAGCTTTCCTGTAAAGCCATTAAGACTTGAAAGATATTAGCAAGAGTAAAACATCATCAGAGACATTACGAGCAATCATATGAACTATTGAATATTCTGTGTGGCATAGGATATAATTTTACTCTGATAATCATTCACAATACTTCATAATCACTCAGAACTTGAATACAATCATAGACAATTCAAAGTATAAATTTCTGTTTAAAATTGAGTACAATTTTTTTTGAAGGGTCTTCTTGGTGCTTCATAATAACTCTCCACTTGTATTAGTGTATATAATCATAAATCAGCAATCTCAGTGTTTCAGGCTTTCAGCGGGCCAAATTAATGAGTTTTCTACAAGTGTTGTATTTTTATAAGGTAAATCTGTAAATGCGTATAGCCATATTAACATTATCACTCCATCCTAATGAGAGCCCATAAGAAATCATGCCTTTTCAAGAAAAGTTGTTAATTACCAATTAACCTCATATATTAATTAAAATAAAACATTGAAACTTAGAATAAGATTAGGTGAACTTCTTTTTATCAGCATTAAAATATGGAATGTTGTTCCCATTTTCCTTTGTTGAGACGAGCAAATTAGGAAACATTAACTCTCATTTTGGGACAAATGGAATATCAATCTAAATATGGAGTAAGAATACCAAGCATCAATCAGTTAGAAAATGGAAAAACAAATTTAATAGTAGTAGAATAAATTGCTAAAATGAGTGCAAAACATTATTCTCATTTTGTGCAATGTAGAATCATAATGACCAAATAAATAAATAAATCCTTATTCATAATCAACACAAATTTAACAAAAAAAATCTAAAAACAAGTATGAATCACGAAAGTCCTAGATAATTACCATAATATACTCTAAGGTAATTAGTATTGAATCCCTCAGGAATCGCGTTGCTTCTACACTGGTCAGATTCACCTTCATCGATTTACATGTCATCTCTTGCATTATTTGCTGCTTCTTTGGCCATGGTTGAATACTAGAATTTTCTCTCCGATATCCAAAATTCAAGTTTCCTATCTGAGCTTAAACAAAAATTGACCGAACAATACTGTGATCAACAAAATTATGTAGGTAAGAAACTAAAAAATAACAAATGATTTCGTGTTTAAAGTTCAAACATGTGAGCCTATTTCATTAAGTGATTGAATGAAACTTACGAAATACTGAAACTCGAAAAAATCTCAGGTACAGCTCGTGCTCGATCGTTTTCGCTGAGAACGAAAACGGCCCCAAATTATGAAAATGATAAAGGAAGCTGGGTGTTTTGGCGGGAATATTTGGGTTCTAAATCTGCATTATTCCGCCAGCCTTCATCTCCCCGTTTATTTCAAGTTTCAGGCAGGTCACCCGTGTACATAAATAGATTCGAAGTACTTGGTATTTAATATTTTCAATATACGGGATTTTTTAGATTAAAAATAAAAAATATATTTGGGCTTTGCCCAAGATATTTTGAAACTTGAAAAAGTGAAACATGTTTAAGCTCTACTTAAAAATTTTGGCCCATCTTTGTTTGAAATTATTATAACTCAATATTATTAATTTTATAATTAAATAGTGTTAATCATATATTTATTTATTTTTATTATTCATAAAATAATTTTAAATAATTAATATTATGTTTATTTTTTTCATAATTAATTAAAAATTAAATAAATGTTACTTTAATGTTGTACGGTGGCGTTATTAATTAAGCATTTAAAAATATTTTAATAAAATTACAAAATGACATCAATATTCTTAATAATTGAGTTCTTTTAGATAGATATGCATACATGAATCTTATAATAAAATAAAATCATATATATCATTAATGTCAACTTACTTATATATATATATATTTAATATTTTTTATATTTATAAATGTAATGCTAATTTAAATAATTTGTAACATTATATGTTAATAAAAATTATCAAAAATTTGTAATTTTTTTTTTTTATAAATTAAGCCGGGACTCGCACGGGCTATCAATAAATCAAGTACAACCCCACCACGCTACTTTTGTTTGTAGTGGTGTCAATACTTATTATTATAATCAGAAAAATGGGAATGGATGTGGATGAGAGAGAAAGAGAGAAGAAGGAAAGGGCGTGTGGGACATTCAGCCATTGGTGGTTCCAATGGCGGTGTGCTTTGGACGATTCTAACTCCCTCTCTGTCTCCTGAATCCCGGAACAAGAAGTTTCTTCCATCAGCTCAAAAAATCCTTTCGTCAGATTCACCGATTCCAGTGATCGGAGTAATCGGCTCCGTTGATCTTCACCGATGGTGTTCACTGTAAACAGTTGTGGTGATAAAAGTACAAATACGGAGGATGAATACGTTATAAGACACCACAAGCATGAGGTCAGAGAGAACCAGTGTACTTCCTCTCTCCTTAAACATATCAAAGCTCCTGTTCATTTGGTAAGTAACTAAACTCACTTTCCTGTCGAATTATCGTAGTTCGAAGAGAATATTTGTTGGATCCGAAGTAAATTCTAGCTGTATAATGCTTTTTAGCTGTTTTCTCTTTGTATAATGTTAGTAATTTGTGTAAATCACTTGGAAAATGCTAAATATGGATTGTATTGTTGAAAATGCTATATGGTAGGGATGGTGCTTTGTATAGTAGCGAATACTGAATTGCTTATCTCAACAAGGATGTACACAGTGATGTATTGTAGGCATATACATGTTAAGGGTAGGTGAGAAGTGAGGACAATTGTTTTATCTTTGTACTTGTGTTTTATCAGTAGAGTCCTCAGAAATTCCATATTTGCTTAATAGCTAACCAAGCTAGACTGAAAGTGATTTGGCTTATTTGTTACACCCACTATTCCTCCAAAAAAGTCCTATTTGCCACTTTTTCCCCAAACAAGAAGTCCAATATCATTTGATGGTAGTGTAAAATTACTCATCATACTCAAGTTTACCATAGCAATTCCATTATCACGCCTCACTACAATATTTAACATTCAACAAAATTAGGGATAAACATGAAACAAAATATATCTTTAGAATTTGTAATATTGGAAGATGGATTATTTTTGTGGAACACATGGGTATTGTTTGTTGGAGAAAAAAAGATATTTACCTGTTAGATTTGTACCACTCGCCAATTCAATAAGCGTGGACATGTGTAGCTGACATTAAAATATATTTTACTGATGAGTAATTTTTTTCTTATATTTGTTCTCAAATGATAACTTTTATATTCAGTAGGATTGATAACAATTGAAATTGTTTAATGTCTAATTCCTCCACAAAATGTTGTTTGATTTATTGGATTGTTTTAGGTGTGGTCTTTGGTGAGGAGTTTTGATCAACCTCAAAAGTACAAACCCTTTGTGAGTGAGTGCGTTGTGCAGGGTGACTTTGTGATTGGGAGTGTTAGGGAAGTCAATGTAAGATCTGGACTTCCAGCAACCACTAGCACTGAGAGGTTGGAACTTCTTGATGACGAAGAGCATATCTTTGGCATGAAGATTGTTGGTGGTGATCACAGGCTTAGGGTATGAAAAATTCTTTTTATTTCCCCCTTTCCCTAATTTACTCCTTGTAGTTGGATGCTTGTACATAAGGTTTTTAGATTTGGTATGGATTATGTAGTTTGCTACTTGGGGAATGAAGATTTGGATTCTTTGCTTGAACTAGTGTGAAGTTACTCAACTTTCGTAGAGTATAGCTCGAGTAGTGATTTTGGGTTTTGCTAAAACTTGTTGGACTTTCACATGTCAGTTTTTGTATGATATCCATTATGTTCATTTACTTTTATCTAAACACAAAATGTCCATGAATTGTTTTGGCAGTTGTGAGCACATGGTTTCACTATCTGTTCTATATAGTAACTAGTAGTACTTCTGATATTGGTACAACCAAGAGTGGAGCCGGATTAATGATAAAGATGCAATTACTCCACTTGACTTTTATAATTTTTCTTTGGTACTTAAAATATATATTAAAGAAAAGGTTCCCCAAGTGTAGTAGTGAAGAACGTTCCCCCTTTTAAATCTGATTAATGAATTTGAATACTGGTCCACTTATCGTATATTGTTAGGATTTACTTTATTTTTTAATCTTCAAGGCCAAATCATTGCGGTTAACTGTAATATATTTTCTTCTGTTTAGGGGTTGTTATATTTATTGCAAATATTCTCTTATAGTTCCGAGTAATTTTTATTTTAGGATTATTCTGTCTAGTTACATAAGATGAATATTCTGGATATTTTTTCCTACATAGAATATGTATTTGTGATTAATAATTAAGAAGGATATCTAGATATGGATTAGATCATTAGAATATTAGTTTCTACACAAACATGAGCTGTATTATCCAATGAGGTTAAAAGTACATTGATATATGAGACCTCAGACAAGTAAGAGACCCAGGTGATATTCAGACATTAGTACTGGAGTTCCCTCAGCGTTGGTAAGTTCGAGGATGGATAATAATTATAGAATTTACTATATTTGAGCATAATGTTCCTATAATTTAATTCAATATACCAACATGTCTAGAGTATTAAGTAGACAAGTATAAATGGCTTATAGCTCCTTTCAGTCTTGTTGCATGCATATGACGCAAGTTCACGTTGGATATTATGGAGTGCTGACTTGATAAAGAAAGCTGTTTGTGGATACATTCATGAATAATGGAATTTGCTATATTATATCTCGAGGGCCTTTAAACTGAGGCGTACTAGTTAAGTATCATGGTCAGGAAGAAAGAAGCTCATTTTGATTTATTTTTTGTTCTCTTTCTGGTTTTGATATTCTGTCTGTAAAAAGTTTTCTTAGCCGAAACCACTGCAATTATGACCATCCTAAATTTTGCAGAACTACTCTTCAGTAATTACGGTTCATCCAGAGATCATGGATGGGAGACCAGGTACAGTGGTGATTGAATCATTTGTTGTTGATGTACCCGATGGGAATACCAAGGATGAAACATGTTACTTTGTCGAGGCACTGATAAAGTGCAACCTAAAATCACTGGCTGATGTCTCTGAGCGTTTGGCTGTGCAAGACCGAACTGAGCCCATTGACAGAATATGAAGGTGGTTTGAAGTTATAGTATGGGTGTTTCAGTCGTTATACGGGTAAATCATTGAGATATTCTATCTGAACTGTGTAGAGAGACTAGTACTTTTTCCAGCCTTCCTGACCTTCGGAATTACAAATATGGTTCATTTCCTCCATCCTATTATCTCAAGGTGTACCATAACTTCTTAGTGGCTCATAATCTGGTCTCGTCCTGCATCCCGCATTGTAAACAAAATCACTATGTTAGTTTCATTCATGGGGTATGTGATGAGCCTTTGTTGTAAATATATGTGCCTGAGAAATTGATGTTCATGTATTTGGTTTTGCATTATTCATACACGTGTACTTCAGACATTATTCGACTTACAAGTGTGCTGCCATTGTCGTTTGTGTAAGAAGGAAATTTAATGAAAAAAAAAACCTACGATTGCGTTGCTGCTGTGTATCCCCTTCTCTATGTATCATTATATTTTGAACAACATGTCTCAAGTATCTTGAAGACATGAGCTTTAGTTTACTACTCTATAGATTGTTCTGCTTTTATACCACATGAATGATGTCTAGTTTCTCACATTATTGTGGCTCGTTTGTCATTTTATGTGAACACATTCACATAGGCACCTGCATGTCTAGTTGAATTGATGAAACCCTTGTCATCTGTCATTTCGGTATTTTGTATTGTTGTACTGCTAACTTCAGTTGGGCTTGTTTTGTTTTATAATTATATATTGATTGTTATTAAGGCATCCTAAGAGTGATGTTATGCCTCGTGTGTGTGTGTGTGTGTATATATTATGCAGTGTATGCAAGAAAAATGGGAGAGGAAGTCATGTAGCACTGGTGTTCACATGCAGGGCTGCAGGTTGTAACTGTTTTGACACCAAAGTTTTGAACTTTTGATATATGGATAATTGAAATTATCATCCTTCTTTTGACCGGAAAAAGCTACCTCTGTGGGCCGCCGCCATTGTAATGCTGTAATGAGGAGTTAGGTAGAGAATAATTTCAAATCATGCATTCAACTTTTTTTGTGTTCAGTGGAGTGCAGTAAGTGGAGAATCTATGTTACAAAAATTGAGTGGAAAACAAGTTGAATTCTTGGTAGCCGATGAGAGTGGTTTGCCTTCAGCTTTATTCTTCATGATTATAATTCTTATCCCTAGATATATATCCACATAAAGCTATTGGCCCAAGCAGAAGTCCATTTGTAATTGAGAAAGCAAGCTTGCTTCCGTCCGTGAATACGACAACAAGATAAAGTCACAAATAAGCGTGAGATCTATTTACTATTCATACAAGATGGATTTTGTAGAACTATTATTTTTATTTGTAAAAATATCAAATTTCTATTTTTACGCATATCAATATGGATTGGAAAAATTATAAAATTGGCATACTATAACAAAATACATCGTTAAAATATTATTACTAATTATAGTTATCCACGTAATTTGTAATAAAAAAAATTAACATATAAAGATATAACACTTTCTTATTTTTATTTGAAAAAAAATAAACTTGATACTAGAATATTGAAGCGTAAATATTTTTCATCTTTCATTATTTTTTTAATGCAAGAAACAACTAACATTAATTAAAGTAAACAAATATGTTAAGGGTCTCAAAAAGTGTTTTAAGGATAAATCTCATATGATTAGTTATAAAATAAATATTTATTAAATATTTAATGTAATGTGATTTGATACTCATAAGAAAATATTGATGACCGGGGCATTGCTGCACAACTTGTAAGATCCCAAATAATTAATAAATGAAATTTAATTTCCTCTAATTATTATTTTGAAATAATAAGGGTTGATGTGATTAATGTGGATAATTTACGGGTAAAATACATAAATATTTCAAAATATGCAAGTGGTTATAAAATATTCATTGTTGTCGGGAATATTCGTTTGGTCGTGGAATATTCAGTATTGTCGGGGAATATTAAATATTTGACGATTAGCTTGATCATGTGTGGGCCCCATAACTAAAAAAGCGATTGGAGGAAGAAAATGACAAATATAAGTTGTTAAAAAAAATAGCAGCAGTAGTTATTACCGCTTTTAATTGTTGGAATACCCGGTGGTTAAAAACACGATGAATGGCGTTGTTGAATCCAGAAGACACCAGTATTGCACCAATTATTGACTCTTACGTAAAGAAGGCTTTACTCAATAATGGTTACATAATTATTATTCAAAGATTTTATTTTATTGATTCAATAATTCTTTGCGTTGATATTTTATATTCTTTGTTGTTTTAATAATTGTCATTACACAAGATTTTTCATTGTCGAAACAATAATTCATATTATCCGAATAATATTATTAGATAACATTATTGGCAATGTCTAGAAAGTTCATCTAAGGAGAGGTTTGGTCACCTAATTGCGCGCAAGAAGGAGAAATTCTTATTGAAAGCCCCTCTTCAGGAACCGCCTGGTCATCAATATTGTGATTACGTAGTAATATTATTTGTGAATAATTAATTATTGATTCATATGATGAGGAAAATATTGATTTTATGTGGATATAGATGGAGAAAATTTTTAATGTGACAATTGTTAAAAATTGAAATTTTATCTTTTACGATAAAATAATTCATTTAAATATATATTATTATATTTTAATAATATAATAATGGTGATATTTTTACAACGAATGTGGGATATATGAGTATCTGAGGAGGAAGAGTATTTTTGTTGCAATAAATGTTTAAAACATGTTAAACATGTCGGTGGACCCATTTATTAATTGAAATTTGATTATAAATTTCTAAAATCACCCGTTTATGGATTTCGGTCAATTTCATTTGGGAATTTAGAAAAACTTTCTTCCGCAAAGTTGTAGAGAATTGGATATCCTATAAAAACTCGCGAGATTGAATTTTACGATAAAAGGGCTATTTATTGTGAATTATTGAAGTTAGAAGCTCAAATAATTAATTTTGGAAGTTTAAATTATTTTAAATTAGAAAAACGTTTTTTTTTATTTTCTTCTAGAAGGTTGGCATGTGTGAATTCTTTGAGATTCAGATTTCAAAGAATACGTATAATATTTTATAAATATTAATATTTTATTAAATTTTCTGCTTTGATGTTCTAAGCGATTTCCTATAAATAGGTCTTAGGTTAGAATTGAAAATCACACCGTAAGCTCAAGTTTTTCTCTCTATATTATCGGCGTATTCTTGTGAGTATTTTTGAGTATACTTTGAGTATTGCTATACGGTGAAAGTTCAAGATATAGTCATATCCAAATTATTCCAGGTTAAATCTTGATCGATCTTTTCGAGGTAAGGGATATTATTTTTTCAGTAATGATATTATTTCTTCAATATCATTATCTTTGAAATATTGATCTCAAGTTTTTATCAAATTTGGAACGTTTGGTGTCTGAGTTACTATTCACGATACGATTAATTATTCACGATATCTGACTATTCATTAACGAATTAATACTTATTCATCGAAAAATGAAAATTTTCTTTTCGTCTCAAAATATCTATTGTGGATACTAGCTTTGATTGTATCCATGTTTTGATCATTCTTGAATTTTACACCACTATGATTATTTTGAGGTATTTTTGGACGTGGATAAAAAAAAGTCACGAATCCTTAATCCTTAATCCTTGTCATTTTGTTTCTTTGGATTCGTTTTTAAAAAAAATATTTTTCATCATCCTCGGTCTTAAATGATGATATTATTGAATATCTTTGGCTGTAGTGCAAAGATGAATGATTTATGATGAATATCTTTGGCCCGTAGTGCAAAGATGAATGATTTCGATGAATATCTTTGGCTGTAGTGCAAAGATGAATGATTTCGATGAATATCTTTGGCCAGTAGTGCAAAGATGAGCAGTGTTTAGATGAACATGACTAATGGTGAATGTCCTTGGCACTGTAATGCAAGGATGAATATTTGATCTCGAGATATATATTGATTGATGTTACGAGGGATAAAAATAGACGATGAACTTTAAAATTCATACATGTAGAAGATAGTAGTTTGCATTCTCTACTTAACTCTTCTAATGAATTATTATTTCATTGCGAATATTGATTTAAAACTTGTTGTCTATTGTATTCTATTATATTTTTCCTGTTGAAGACTAACGATAATTTTGTTGTATATTATCTTAGTCATAATATTCTTTTTGGGCTAGTCGAGCTCACCCTTTTTCCTTTTTGTTCCATTTTTCTTCTCGGGAGGCGAGAATATAAGCGAAATGCGAGTCTGGGGTATGGAATGAAAGTTCTAGGGAGAGTTGTTTAGTAGTCCTCACCATTGTTGTAAAATAATGTACCAATAATTATGATGAGGATTTATTTGTATGTGGATATTGTCTAGATGGCAATATCTGTATTTAAACTCACAGTTTTACTTTTGTAATAATAAAGTTGTAGTTGTTTCTGTAGCATGTATTGACAACTCAGAATGGGGGATGTAGACCTATTTTGGGGGTGTCACAGTTGGTATCAGAGCTTAGGGATATAATCTCTGGCGGAGATCGGGAATAGAACTAGGAGGGAGAGCGAGTAAATCCTTCGCTTTAGTGTGTCCTACCTAAGCTTATTTGATAGTTGGTCAGTATATAGGGATATTATGTGATATATTGATTTCCTTAATTAACCCTTGTTTTATGACAGTATTTGAGAATGTCGACTGAGAATATTAACAATGGAAATGAGACCGTGGAGACGCCTGTACTCACCAACGAGGAGAGCGTGCAACAGGTTGGCAATGTTCCTCATGTGAACAACACCTTTGGCGAGATGATGAGCGAGGGGATATTTAGAAGCTTTTTGCAGTTCATGCAAAATCGAAGGAGGAGACTCGTGTTCAAAACATAGGAGGAAATGATAGCAATTTACGGGTTGTCACATGCAAGCAGATTCAAAGAGTTGGGACCACCGAATTTAAGGGAAAGCGGATCCGATCATGGCGAAACATGGGTCAAACAAATTACCAAGATATTCGGACGTCTTGGGATGCGCAGGAGAACAGAAGGTTCCATTCGCCACCTTTATGTTCCGTGGCGAAGGTGATCATTGGTGGGAGATCGTGAAGCGTACTCCATCCAAACCAGCACTCAAGATGTCTTGGGAGACGTTTGAAACTATTTAATGACAAATACTTTCACGAAAGTGTTCGGCTATATGAAGGAAGTGGAGTTTATTAGGACCGGAGCGAGAACAACATGGCGGTGTCAAAGACGAGGCGAAGTTTGCGAGTTATCGAGGTTTGCACCTCATTTGGTGGAGAATGAGGAACGTGTACGCGGATGTTTACGAGAGGTTTGAAACCCCCGACACGTCGAAGATCTCATCTCTCATAAATTTTCTCTATTCGGATGTTGTTAACAGGGCTCAATTGTTAGAAGCGAGATAACGAAGTACGGCCAACCGAGGTACCACAATCGAGGATCATACAGGAGATAGCGCCAACAAAACAACAATAATCGGTGGAGAAAGAAAAAGGCGGACAAAAATGGTAATCACTCGGTGGTGGTAATCATGGCCATGAAAATAGAAGAAAGCGAGTCGGGAGGAGATTTTAAAAGAGGAGATTCAACAACAACCATGTGAAGACGCAGCGATTGCAAAGAAGAATTTGGTTCCAAGGGAGGAGAACGACCACCCATCGTATATGCTTATAAAATGCGAAAAGAGGGACATATCATCCAAATTGCCCTGGCAAATAGTTCGGTATGCTATAATTGTGGAAATGAAGGACATATCGCTTCGAGATTATTGCAGAAGCGAAACCTAGTTCAATGGGGACGGTGACTCAAAAGACTATCCCGAAAAAGTCAAAGTCAGCCGGTTCTGGAAGAAGCGTTTGTTGTGGATGGTCAAAATGCGAGGAACCCAAACGAGGTGATCACGGGTAAGCTATTTATAAATTCTTGTGAAGTTTATACTTTACTAGAATACCTAGGTCTTACCCATTCATTTATCTCTCTGTTTGTGCTCAACGTTTAAACTTGACTCAGGAGAAATTAGACTTTGACCTATCTGTGGAAACTCCGTTAGGAGAAACTTTCATCACATCCCTTTGTTTATAAATCTTGTCTAATCCATGTTGGCACCCTTATCTTTTGTTGACCTTATCTCTTTAAAGATACTTGCTTTTGATGTGATTTTAGGGATTGATTGGTTAACTACTCATCATGCCAAAATTGATTGTTTTCAGTAAGGTTGTTAGCTTTCATATTCCTAAACAACCCGTTGTTGTTGAATTCAAGCAACTAAACCATTAAAATAAATCATTGTCATATCTAATCATAAAGCTATTCGTTTATTAAAAAAGCGGATGTCAAGCTTTCTTAGCCCATGTTATGGATTTGAATAAAGACACGTCAAAATTTAATAATATTCTGTTGTTATTAACTTTCCGACGTATTTCTGAAGAACTTCGGCCTACCCCGTAGCGTGAAGTTGAATTCTTTATTGACCTTGAACACTGGTACAAAGCCCATTTCTAAAACCCCATATCGAATGGCTCTATTGAACTTCAGAGTTAAAGGTCCAACCATGTGAGTTGTTGGACATTGGTTTCATTCTTAAATCCAAGACATCTCCTTGGGGTGCTCTGTTTTATTTGTAAAGAAGAAAAAGACGGAGTATCGACTTTGTATTGACTATCGGAATTGAACCATGTCACTATCAAGAATAGGTATCCTCTACCTCGTATTGATGACTTGTTTGACCCATTGCAAGGAGCACAATTCTTTTCAAAAATCGATCTTCGATTCGGATATCATCATTTGAAGATTAGAATCGAGGATATTCAAAGCGCCTTTAGAACTTCGGTATGGGCATTATGAATTCTTAGTTATGTCTTTCGGATTGACTAATGCTCCCTCCTGGCTTTCATGGATATGATGAACCGAGTATTCAAAGAGTATTTGGATCGGTTCGTTGTTGTCTTTATTGATGACATCCTCATATATTCCAAAAGCCGTGAAGATCATGAGCACCATTTGAAGAAATTTGGTACTCCAAAGGCTTCGTGAAAACAAGCTTTATGCCAAGTTAAAGAAATGCGAGTTCGCTCGAGGAAGTAGCATTTCTTGGGCATGTGGTGTCAAAACATGGAGTATCATTGACCGGCGAAGATTGAAGCAATACAAAGTTGGGAGCAACAAAGTCGGTGATGAAGACACGTAGCTTTTTGGGCTTAGGTGGTTATTATCGGAGATTCGTGGAAGGTTTTCTCGAATCGCTACTCAGTTAACTCATCTAACTTCGGAAGGATACAAAATTCGTTTGGAGCGAAAGAGTGCGAGAAGAGTTTTAAGAGCTTAAAAGGAGACTTATTTGGCTGACTGTTCTAACAATACCATCTGGTTCGGATGGATTTGTTATCTCACAATGATGCTTCTGCAAAGGTTAGGATGTGTTCTCATGCAGCGTGGGAAAGTCATAGCTTTATGCCTCATGACAACTTAAAGAATATGAGAGGAATTATCATACTCATGATCTAGAGTTGGCGGTGATCGTTTCTGCTATTAAAGATCTGGAGGCACTATTATCTATATGGAGAGAAAGTGGAGATATATTAGGACCATAAAAGCCTTAAATATTTCTTCACTCAAAAAGAACTTAACATGCGGCAATGACGTTGGCTCGAGCTATTGAAAGACTACGACCACACTATTCAATACCATCCGGAAAAGCGGACGTGGTAGGTGATGCGTTGAGTAGAAGATCATATGCGGGAATGAGTGCGATGATGTCAAATATACGATAGAGCCAACTTTAATAGAAAAAGTTAAGGTTGCTCAAGCCACCGATCTTGAGGTGATGCATATGAAGAAGAAAGTACAAGAAGGAGCTATTAGGGGCGAGAATTGATGAAGAAGGAATACTTGAGTCCACTCCAGGACTTTGTGTTCTAACGATTCGATTTGAAGTACAAGATTATGATGGAGGCACACAATACACCATTTGCAATCCATCCGGAAGTACTAAAATGTATCGTGATCTTGACATACATTTTGGTGGAACAATATGAGAGAGAGATTGCAAAGTTTATCTCAACATGTTTAACTTGTCAACGTGTAAAGGCGGAGCATCAAGTGCCTAAGGGTCCATTGCAACCACTTGAGATTTCGAAATGGAAGTGGGAACACATTACCATGGGTTTCATTACGGGACTTCCCACGGTTTCTCAAGGCATAAATGCTATTTGGGTTATTGTTGATAAATTAACCAAGTCTGCTCATTTCTTGCCGATACGAGAGACTTATTCCCTTGAACGTCTTGCTCAAATGTACGTAAATGAGATTGTGAGATTGCATGGCATGCCAAGTATCCATAGTTTGGATCGTGACCCAAGATTCACTTCAAGATTTTGGGTTAGCTTGCAAAAAAGCTATGGGTACGGATTTAAGATTCGATTCGGCATACCATCCTCAAAGCAGACGGACAATCGAGAGAGGACTATTCAAACTCTTGAAGATTTATTAAGACTACGTGTGTCCTAGACTTCAAGGCGGTTGGGATAAGTATTTACCATTGGTGGAATTCTCCTACAACAACCATTATCGAGCAAGTATAGGTGTGGCCCCATTCGAAGCATTATATGGACGAAAGTGTCCTCTCCAATATGTTGGGATGAGGTGGGTGAAGCAACATTGTTGGGACCCGAAGTTAAGACGATATGACCACCGAAAAGATCCAAATGATTCGACAACGATATAAAAGCGGCACAAGATCGACAAAAGAGTTATGCGGATCTTCATCGAAAGGATGTGGAATTTAGTATAGGGGATCATGTATTGTTGCGTGTTGCCCATGGAAGGGAGTTACAAGATTTAGGAAGAGAGGAAAGCTCAATCCACGATTTATTGGTCCATTTCAAATTCTTGACCGAAAGTAGGAAATGTAGCCTATAGACTCGCGTTACCTCAAGTATGTCTCGTGTTCATAATGTGTTTCACATATCGTACTTCGTAAATATGTGAAAGACCGAATCACGTTATTGAGTTAAACCGGACGAGATAGCCAAGAGACTTAACGTATGAGGAAGTACTGTCAAGATCTTGGATAGGAAGGAGCATGTCCCTACGACGAAGGTCATACCACAAGTTAAAGTCTTGTGGAGAAACCATCTTATAGAGGAAATGACACGGGAGTTGGAAGCGAAATGAAAGCGAGGTATCCTCATCTTTTGAAACACAGTGTACGTACGTCAATTTCGAGGACGAAATTTCATAAGGAGGGAGGTTGTAAGATCCCAAATAATTAATAAATGAAATTTAATTTCCTCTAATTATTATTTTGAAATAGTAAGGGTTGATGTGATTAATGTGGATAATTACGGGTAAAATACATAAATATTTTAAAATATGCAAGTGGTTATAAAATATTCATTGTTGTTTCGGGAATATTCGTTTGGTCGTGGAATATTAGATTGTCGAGAATATTCGTATGACGACGACACACCACCATGTGGGCCCCATAACGAAAAGCGATTGGAGGAAGAAAATGACAAATATAAGTTGTTTAAAAATATTGGCGTAGTTATTCTGTTTTAATTGTTGGAATACCGGTGGTTAAAACACGATGTCTACGTTGTTGAGCAGTAGCTGCAGTATTGCACCAATTCTTGACTCTTTACGTAAGAAGGCACTACTCAATAATGGTTACTGATGATAATTCTTATTCAAGTGTTTTATTTTATTGATTCAATAATTCTTTGCGTTGATATTTTATATTCTTTGTTGTTTTAATAATTGTCATTTTACGGTATTTTTTCATTGTCGAAACAATAATTCATATTATCTGAATAATATTATTAGATAACATTATTGGCAATGTCTAGAAAGTTACATCTAAGGAGAGGTTTGGTCACCTAATTGCTTGCCAAGTAAGGAGAAATTCTTATTGGAAAGCCCCCTGCTCACTGAACCGCACTGGTTGTCGATATTGTGATTACGTAATATTATTTGTGAATAATTAATTATTGATTCATATGATGAGGAAAATATTGATTTTATGTGGATATAGATGGAGAAAATTTTTAATGTGACAATTGTTAAAAATTGAAATTTTATCTTTTACGATAAAATAATTCATTTAAATATATATTATTATATTTTAATAATATAATAATGGTGATATTTTTACAACGAATGTGGGATATATGAGTATCTGAGGAGGAAGAGTATTTTGTTGCAATAAATGTTTAAAACATGTTAAACATGTAAATTGGACCCCATTTATTATTTGAAATTTGATTATAACCTCTAAAATCACCCGTTTATGGATTTCGGTCAATTTCTGTTGGGAATTTAGAAAAACTTTCTTCTGCAAAGTTGTAGAGAATTGGATATCCTATAAAAACTCATGAGATTCGAATTTTCTGATAAAAGGGCTATTTATTGTGAATTATTGAAGTTAGAAGCTCTCAAAATAATTAATTTTGGAAGTTTAAATTATTTTAAATTAGAAAAACGTTTTTTTTTATTTTCTTCTAGAAGGTTGGCATGTGTGAATTCTTTGAGATTCAGATTTCAAAGAATACGTATAATATTTTTATAAATATTAATATTTTATTAAATTTTCTGCTTTTTGATGTTTAAGCAATTTCTATAAATAGGTCTTAGGTTAGAATTGAAAATCACACGTAAATCGAAGTTTTCTCTCTATATTATCGAGCGTATTCTTGTGAGTATTTTGAGTATACTTTGAGTATTGCTATACGGTGAAAGTTCAAGATATAGTCTATATCCGATATTCCAGGTTAAATCTTGATCTTTCGAGGTAAGGGATATTATTTTTTCAGTAATGATATTATTTCTTCAATATCATTATCTTTGAAATATTGATCTGAAGTTTTTATCAAATTTGGAGCGTTTGGTGTGAGATTCTTATTCACGATATCGACCTTTATTCACGATACTGACCTTATTCACGAATACGGCCTTATTCATCGAAAAATGAAAATTTTTCTTTTCGTCAAAATATCTATTGTGGATACTAGCTTTGATTGTATCCATGTTTTGATCATTCTTGAATTTTACACCACTATGATTATTTTTGAGGTATTTTGGACGTGGATAAAACAAAGTACGAATCCTTAATCCTTAATCCTTGTCATTTTGTTTCCTTTGGATTCGTTTCTTTAAAAAAATATTTTCATCATCCTCGGTCTTAAATGATGATATTATTGAATATCTTTGGCACGTAGTGCAAAGATGAATGATTTATGATGAATATCTTTTGGCCGTAGTGCAAAGATGAATGATTTCGATGAATATCTTTTTGGCTGTAGTGCTGAAGATGAATGATTTCGATGAATATCTTTGGCCCGTAGTGCAAAAGATGAGCAGTGTTTAGATGAACATGACCAAGTGGTGAATGTCCTCGGCTGTAATGCAAGGATGAATATTTGATCTCGGATATATATTGATTGATGTTCTGAGGATAAAAATAGACGATGAACTTTAAAATTCATACATAGAAGATAGTAGTTTGCATTCTCTACTTAACTCTTCTAATGAATTATTATTTCATTGCGAATATTGATTTAAAACTTGTTGTCTATTGTATTCTATTATATTTTTCCTGTTGAAGACTAACGATAATTTTGTTGTATATTATCTTAGTCATAATATTCTTCTTTATGGGCTAGTCGAGCTCACCCTTTTCCTTTTTGTTCCATTTTTTCTTCTCGGGGAGGCGAGAATATAAGCGATGCTGAGTGGGGTATGGAATGAAAGTTCTAGGAGAGTTGTTTAGTAGTCCTCACCATTGTTGTAAAATAATGTACCAATAATTATGATGAGGATTTATTTGTATGTGGATATTATGCAGATGGCAATATCTCGTATTTAAACTCACAGGTTTACTTTTGTAATAATAAAGTTGTAGTTGTTTCTGTACCGTGTATTGACAACTCAGAATGGGGGATGTAGACCTATTTTGGGGGTGTCACAATTTTAGTCATAATATTCTTTACTGGACTAGTTGAGCTCATCCTTTTCTTTTTTGTTCCATTTTTCTTCTTAGGAGGCGAGAATGTAGCGCGTACGAGTCGGGGTATGGAATAAAGGTTCTAGAGAGAGTTGTTTAGTAGTCCTCACCATTTTTGTAAAATAATGTATCAATAATTATGATGAAAATTTATTTGCGTGTGGATATTGTCTAGATGGCAATATCTGTATTTAAACTCACAGTTTATATGTTGTAATAATAAAATTGTAGTTATTTCTGTACCATGTATTTGGCGACTCAGAATGGGTTGGATGGAATGGACCTATTTTGGGAGCGTCACAACTTGTTACTTAGTTATATATGTGTGTGTGTCCATAGCTTAGCTTATTGAGAGGTTTTCAATGTTATTTTCTTGCATACATTTGGACCTACCATGCCATCATGACCTTGTCTTAAAACTTCAATTTCTTTCTCATCTATGATTTGACATTTTGCATTCCTTGCTGGACATGTTCAATAATCTATGCTAGCTTCTTTTTATTAACCCTAAAGTTCAAAACTAATATTTATTTATAAAAGATCAATTCATACGTTATTTTCTTATTAAATTTTATTATCTTAATTTATATTTGGTGTGTAAATATTTTTCACTTATTAGATAACTTTCAATCCAGTTAATAAATTATTATTTTTATAGATTTTGTCTTATAATGATGGAGTCCATGCTTTGGAGATCCAAAATCACCCTCTAGGCGTGACACTCTTCCAATACCTCAATATATATATATTGCATTTACAGGAGAGAAAAAAAAAAGAAAAAAAGGACAGAATAATGTGGACTTGTTTTTATCAACTTGATATATATATATATATATATATATATATATATATATATATATATATATATATATATATATATATATCGGTGTGGTCTTCTATGATTGGTTATTTTATAATAAATTGGTCAATTAATTAATATAATATTAACACGCTGAGAAAAATTACATCCCGACATGTGTGACTGTATGGTGTGGGGAAGTGGTTAGTATGAAATTTATTTTGGGATAAGTTAGTCAATTGATCAATAAAATATTGACACGCGTACAATATTATATATATGTCAATATTCTATTGATTAATTGACCAACTTACCAAAAAAATAACTTCATGCTGACCGATGGTGTGGTATGGAATTCTGACCAGGCCATGCAAAGTCGGTTTGACAAATTTCTATCGGTTTGACAAATTTCTATCAGTATTCCCTTATCTATCTGTAGACTTGGACCCTAACATCATATCAACTTAATTTACTTTTCAAGTTCGCAATTATTGCTTTGAGTACTTGGCTTAATGATTGAGATTTATCAACGGATAACCTCTCCCACCCTCCTCCCCTTCTCTCCCCTTTTAGGTGGCCTTTTCTTTTCCTTTAATACTTGCCATAAAGGTATATATATATATATATATATATATATATATATATATATATATATAGAATGAAGATCCATCAGGGATTCCTGATTTGGTCCCAAAATCCGGACCCTAAATTTTTATTTTTTTGTTTTTTTTTGAAACAACTAAAAAAAAAAAATTATTATGGGCTGAATTTTTCCCAATATGTTGTTTTGGGTGTGTTTTTAATACCTATACCAACCAATGTATATGCGATATCTGTCTGCATCATGCGAAATGTTTTAGTATAAGCATCCAAATCACGCCCAAAACAACTTGTATTATGTAAAATTCCAATTCCATAATTTTTTTTTTAGTTGTTTCAAAAAAAAAAAAAAAAATCAGATTTTAATAAAGTCAGGGATCCCGGAATTTGGATCCAGGACTCTAAGTACTTGGTGCTAGTTGTTATCTTTGTATTAAAACCCAATATTAGGGTAATTAGCTGAGACTTTTTGCATTCAGCTAGGCTCTTAAATGGATATGCATGTTTGTGAGAAATATTTCATTGACTAAAGATGTTAACAAACAACCGAGAAGTCAAATAATTGCATTCTTTATTTGTGAGTTACCTTTTGAGGTGTTTATTCTAAGGTATTTGAGGTAATTTTATCTTAAAATTCGGTATATATATATATATATATATATATATATATATAGTATTTAAATACATTGTTAATTTCATAAAGTAATCATATATATATATATATATATATATATAACATTTATTTAGAAATTAAATGAAAAATGTAAGACCGAATTTTATGAAATAAAATTATTCATTTTTTTAATTATTATTAGGTAAAGAAATGGTTAAATTGATAAAAGTTTAAAGTTATGGGTGAATTACATAAATTTTACAAAATACGCAATGGCTATAAAATATTCATTGTTGTCGGAGAATATTCGTTTGGTCGTGGAATATTCTTTCATTGGGGAATATTAAATGCGATGGCGCTGACCATTGTGGGCCCCATAATGAGAATAAGCATAGGATGAAGAAAAAGACAAATTAAAGTTTTTTATAAATAACAGGCGTAGTGGTTATCGTTAATCATTGTTGGAATACCGGTGGGTAAAGTAAAATACTGGCGTTGTTGCACATAAAGAGGGACACGGTATTGCACCAATTATTGATTCTTACGTAAGAAGGCGCACTACTCAATAATTGTTTGAAGAATTACTGCTCAAAGATTTTATTGATTCAATAATTGCCGCGTTGATATTTTATATTATTGTTGCTTTCAATAATTGTCATTTGCATAATATTTCTCATTATCGGATCAATAATTCATATTATTTGAATAATATTATTAGATAGCATTATTGGCAATGTCTAGAAAGTTACATCGAGAGGTTTGGTCACCTAATTCATGGCGCAAGAAGGAGAAATTCTTATTGGAAAGCCCCTCTTTCGGGAACTACACGGTTGTCAATATTGTGATTACGTAATATTATTTGTGAATAATTAATTATTGATTCATATGATGAGGAAAATATTGATTTTATGTGGATATAGATGGAGAAAAATTTTTATAGTGACAATTGTTGAAAATTAAAATTTTATCTTTTTCGATAAAATAATTTATTTAAATATATTATTATATTTTAATAATATAATAATGGTGATATTTTACAACGAATGTGGGAATATGAGTATCTGAGGAGGAAGAGTATTTTGTTGCAATAAATGTTTAAAACATGTTAAACATGTCGGTGGATCCCATTTCTCGATCGAAATTTGATTATAGCTTTGTAAAATCTTCTGTTTGTGGATTTTGGTCAATTTTTTTGGAATTTGGAAAACCTTTCTTCCGTAAAGTTGTAGAGAATTGAATTTCCTATAAAAACTCGCGAGATTGAATTTTCCGATAAAAGGCTATTTATTATGAATTATTGAAGTTCCGAAGCTTCGAAATAATTGATTTTTGGAAGTTTAAAATATTTTTATTTACAAAAACGTTTTTTTCATTTGGTTCCCTCATTTAGCATGTGCAAGATGGCTGAGTTCAGATTTTTAGAATGTGTGCATAGAAATTTATATAATATATTAATATTATATTAAATTTTCTGCTTTGGTGTTCTAAGCATTTTCCTATAAATAGGGTGCTTAGGTTAGAATTGAAAATCACACCAGAAACTGAAGTTTTCTCTCTATATTATCGAGCGTATTCTTGTGAGTATTTTGAGTATTGCTATACGGTGCAAGTTCGTTCAACGTTATTCCAGTCAGAAGTACTGCTCTTTTGAGGTAAGGGATAGTAAGGGATTTTAAGGGTTATTATTTCGAAATTCTTCTGTACCTTCAAAAATTCTGGAAAAATTTGAAATGATAATTTGATGAGTTTTGTTGATTGTGTCCAAAAATGGCGATTTTTGGATGTAGAGATTAGGAGTTATGGATTTTATGAGAAAAGACTATTTTAAAAGTAACTGCTTATAACTCCTTGTGGTTAACTCCAAAATTGATGAAATGTTTATTGGGAGTACATATATATAATATCAGTATACCCTGTGAATTTCAAAATTTTTGGATAAAAGTACAATTTATGATAAATGTCTGAATATTCGGTGGTTTTGGCCATGTATGAAAATAGTAAATGAATTTTAAAAATTTTGAGAAAAATATATATTCAATATGGGACTATATTCTTCTAAATCTCAGAAAAGAAATATTTTTGGAACTGATTTGATATTTTTCATGAAAATGTTCTAGTTATGAGTAAATGAATTAAATATGTTATGTGAATTAAGAAAATTGAAAAATATGATTTTATGGCTTGAGAAATATATATGAGATATATATGCATTTTTGATGAGGGTTTTGGCTATTGGTGATGAGATCTTATGAGGTTGGAATTTTAAGATGATTAAATGCATTTATTAGTAAAGTGTAAACAATTAAAATAAATTGTTTATAAGTTTAAGAAATGACTAAAATATTGTGGTAGTATTAATAATATTAGATTATGAGATTATTAAGTGATTTATAACATTTTGATTAAGTTGTTATGAAATCATTGATTTATGAATCTTACTCTTGAGATTAAATCTATATGTTGATTATATTATTTTTATATAACATTTTTATAACCCTGATGTTGAAATTCTCTTTCACTGGAGTGTAAAGATGGGTAGATTATTGGTATGATCATGACTAGGGTTCTCTTTGGCCAGTAGTGAAAAGTTGAATTGTGACTGGTATGATCATGACCATTGAATTTATAATTGAATATCTTTAGCTTAAGTGCAAAGGTGAATTGATTAACATGGTTATAATTATTGTTTATATAAATTCTGAAATGATTATATATTTCTTTGAGATATTAATATATTTGGCTCGTAATGCAAATATGAATGTTGAGGAATATCTTTGGCCCAGAAGGCAAAAGATGAATTGTTGATGAATATCTTTGGCTGTAGTGCAAAAGATGAATTGTTGATGAATATCTTTGGGTCGTAGCAGTAGCAAAGATGACTGTTGTTGAATATCTTTGATTTGCATCGCAAAGATGAATTGTGGATGAATATCTTTGGGTCGAAAAGTAAAAGATGACTGTTGTTGAATATCTTTGGCCTGTAGTGCAAAGATGAATCTGTTGATGAATATCTTTGGCCGTAGTAGTGCAAAGATAAATTTATTAGTATGATTATGAGCAGAACTGTGATTTGGTATAACCATGATCTTTGATGTTTCGTAAAGACAAGTGATGAAAATTATCTTCATTCCGAATGAGAAAAGGAATTTAGAACAACAATTACGATTATGAAGTTATACATGTGATTGTGGACAGGAATTGTTGATTGATGTTACAGGATAAAACATTGTTGGTGGACTTTTAACATGGAGAAGATAATAGAATTTTATGGTCTATTTGACTCTTCTAATGGAGTGCTCGTTCACCGCAACTATGGTTGAAAAGTTTTATCATCTACCATATGTTCTAAATCTCGATTTATTATCGTTGAAGGCTATTGATAATTTATTTATCTTTTAGTCATGATATTCTTTATCGAAGTTAGTTGTGTTTCACCCTTTTGCTTCACAATTCCTTTCGTGTAATAAAAGTGTAAATTG
Organism: Panax ginseng; assembly: GCA_020205605.1. NCBI lineage: Eukaryota > Viridiplantae > Streptophyta > Magnoliopsida > Apiales > Araliaceae > Panax > Panax ginseng. Next base: position 1,305,308 of record CM035143.1, on the reverse strand, counting down.
GGTCGAGCGGGGAATAACAAGGAATAGAAACGGTGGTCTATAGATGTTGAGGGTGAGGTGAATTTAACTTGGAAGGGTGTTTTGCCACTATCATACAAGATGTCTAATGACATACAACCTCGTGTCATCATAAGATAAGGTTGTGCTCATCCATCCACTTGCCGAGTATATCTACCAAAGACTACCTATATGATCTTGGAGTCTATTTGAAATTTAACTCTCAATTAGAGAGCATAGAGATAATGATATGTCAAGAGAAAACTCACCATTGGAAAGAATATGATAGTAATCTTTCGTTTTTTTTTTTGGGGTCTATTGGGTCAACCAAGGATAATTTCGTGGCCATATGATATCTATCATAACCTAGAAGCATGGCCTCCCATATACGAAGGTTTCTTGAGCACTTCCCAAAGATTCTAATTTTAAAACAGCTTTTTCGACTATACCTTTATGTAAGGTGTCATTATGAAAGTCATGTCACGGTTGGGACATGAGTCACGATTGATATATATTTGTATCCAAACTCATAAAGATATGTGTTGTTATTGTATTTTGCACGACAATTGTTGTAATAAAGTTGAAGTTATTTTTGTACCATGTATTTGGCGACTCGAGAATGGGTTGGATGGAATGGACCTATTTTGGGGTGTCACGGTTGGTATCGTAGCTTAGGATATGATCTCCGCGGAGATCGGGAATAGAACTAGGAGGGAGAGATGAGTAAATCCTTCGCTAGTGTGTCCTACCTAAGCTTATTTGTTGGTCATCATAATATCGGGATATTATGTGATATGTTAATTTGTTCAATTAACCTTTGTTTTGAAGTCGTATTCTAGAATGATATCTCAAATACGTGAGATGAGCATTGGAGAAATTATGATGACAGGGAAGATGGAATCGAAATGAAAGCAAAGTATTCTCAACTCTTTGAAATACTGTGCACGTAAATTTTGGGGACGAAATTTCATAAGGAGGGAGATTGTAAGACCTAATTTTATGAAATAAAATTATTCATTTTTTTTATAATTATTATTCAAGAAATGGTTAAATTGATAAAAGTTTAAAGTTATGGGTGAATTATGCAAATTTTACAAAATACTGCAAAGTTGGCTATAAAATATTCATTATCATTTCCGGAGAATATTCGTTTGGTCGTGGAATATTCTTTTCGTTGGGGAATATTCGTACGATGGGCAGCAGCCCATTTGTGGGCCCCATAATGTAATAACCGCATCGGATGAAGAAAAAGACAAATTAAAGTTTTTATAAATAATTGGCAGTAGTGGTTATCGTTAATTAACATCGTTGGAATACCCGGTGGGTAAAGTAAAATGTCTGGCGTTGTTGCACAAAGAGGATACGGTATTGCACCAATTATTGATTCTTACGTAAGAAGGCACTACTCAATAATTGTTACAAAGAATTATTATTCAAAGATTTTATTGATTCAATAATTGTCGCGTTGATATTTTATATTATTGTTGCTCAATAATTGTCACTGCATAATATTTCTCATTATCAGATCAATAATTCATATTATTTGAATAATATTATTAGATAGCATTATTGGCAATGTCTAGAAAGTTCATCAAGGAGAGGTTTGGTCACCTAATTGCTTGCCAATAGTGAGAAATTTTATCGAAAGCCCCCTCTTTCCTGAAAGCACACGGTTGTCAATATTGTGATTCTGTAATATTATTTGTGAATAATTAATTATTGATTCATATGATGAGGAAAATATTGATTTTATGTGGATATAGATGGAGAAAATTTTTATAGTGACAATTGTTGAAAATTGAAATTTTATCTTTTTCTGATAAAATAATTTATTTAAATATATTATTATATTTTAATAATATAATAATGGTGATATTTTTACAACGAATGTGGGAATATGAGTATACGAGGAGGAAGAGTATTTTTGTTGTAATAAATGTTTAAAACATGTTAAACATGTCGGTGGATCCCATTTCTCGATCGAAATTTGATTATACTTTGTAAAATCGCCTCGCTTGTGGATTTCGGTCAATTTTTTTGGAATTTGGAAAAAACTTTCTTCGTAAAGTTGTAGAGAATTGAATTTCCTATAAAAACTCATGAGATTCGAATTTTCCGATAAAAGGCTATTTATTATGAATTATTGAAGTTCAAGCTTCAAATAATTGATTTTGGAAGTTTAAAATATTTTTATTTACAAAAACGTTTTTTTCATTTGATTCCCTCATTTAGCATGTGCAAGATGGCTGAGTTCAGATTTTTAGAATGTGTGCATAGAAATTTATATAATATATTAATATTATATTAAATTTTTCGCTTTTGGTGTTCTAAGCATTTTCCTATAAATAGGGTGCTTAGGTTAGAATTGAAATCACACCGTAAATCAAGTTTTTCTCTATATTATCGAGCGTTATTCTTGTGAGTATTTTGAGTATTGCTATACTATACTGCAAGTTCGTTCAACGTTATTCCAAATGTAAGCACCGCTTTTTGAGGTAAAGGATAGTAAGTGGATTTTAAGGGTTATTATTTCGAAATTCTTCTGTACCTTCAAAATTTGGAAAAATTTGAAATGATAATTTGATGAGTTTTGTTGATTGTGTCCAAAATGGCGATTTTTGGATGTATAGATTAGGAGTTATGGATTTTATGAGAAAAGACTATTTTAAAAGTAATCGCTTATAACTCCTTGTGGTTAACTCCAAAATTGATGAAATTTTTATTGGGAGTACATATATATAATATCAGTATACCCTGTGAATTTCAAAATTTTTGGATAAAAGTACAATTTATGATAAATGTCTGAATATTCGGTGGTTTTGGCCATGTGAAAAATAGTAAATAAATTTTAAAAATTCTGAGAAAATATATATTCAATATGGGACTATATTCTTCTAAATCTCAGAAAAGAAATATTTTTGGAACTGATTTGATATTTTTCATGAAAATGTTCTAGTTATGAGTAAATGAATTAAATATGTTATGTGAATTAAGAAAATTGGAAAATATGATTTTATGGCTTGAGAATTATATATATGAGATATATGCAGATTTTTGATGAGGGTTTTGGCTATTGGTGATGAGATCTTATGAGGTTGGAATTTTAAGATGATTAAATGCATTTATTAGTAAAGTGTAAACAATTAAAATAAATTGTTTATAAGTTTAAGAAATGACTAAAATATTGTGGTAGTATTAATAATATTAGATTATGAGATTATTAAGTGATTTATAACATTTTGATTAAGTTGTTATGAAATCATTGATTTATGAATCTTACTCTTGAGATTAAATCTATATGTTGATTATATTATTTTTATATAACATTTTATAACCTCGATGTTGAAATTTCTTTCACCTTTGGAGTGTAAAGATGGGTAGATTATTGGTATGATCATGACTAGGGTTCTCTTTGGCCGAGAGTGAAAAGTTGAATTGTGGATTGGTATGATCATGACCATTGAATTTATAATTGAATATCTTTAGCTTAAGTGCAAAGGTGAATTGATTAACATGGTTATAATTATTGTTTATATAAATTCGAAATGATTATATATTTCTTTGAGATATTAATATATTTGGCCCGTAATGCAAATATGAATCTGTTGAGGAATATCTTTGGCTCAGTAGCAAAGATGAATTGTTGATGAATATCTTTGGCCTCGTAGTTGAAAGATGAATTGTTGATGAATATCTTTGGGTCGTAGTGCAAAGATGACTGTTGTTGAATATCTTTGACCTGAGTGCAAAGATGAATTGTGGATGAATATCTTTGGGTCGTAGAAAGCAAAGATGACTGTTGTTGAATATCTTTGGCTCGTAAAGCAAAAAGATGAATCTGTTGATGAATATCTTTGGCCCGTAGTCAAAAGATAAATTTATTAGTATGATTATGAACAGGAGGCGTGATTTGGTATAACCATGATCTTTGATGTTTCGTAAAGACAAGTGATGAAAATTATCTTCGTCCGAATGAGAAAAGGAATTTAGAACAACAATTACGATTATGAGTTATACATGTGATTGTGGGATGTGAATTGTTGATTGATGTTACAGTGGATAAAACATTGTTGGTGGACTTTTAACATGGAGAAGATAATAGACTTTATGGTCTATTTGACTCTTCTAATGGAGTGCTTTCGTTCACCGCAACTATGGTTGAAAAGTTTTATCATCTACCATATGTTCTAAATCTCCGATTTATTCTTCGTTGAAGGCTATTGATAATTTATTTATCTTTAGTCATGATATTCTTTATCGAAGTTAGTTGTGTTTCACCCTTTTGCTTCACAATTCCTTTCGTGTAATAAAAGTGTATTTGGGTCGAGCGGGGAATAACAAGGAATAGAAGCGGTGGTCTATAGATGTTGAGGGTGAGGTGAATTTAACTTGGAAGGGTGTTTTGCCACTATCATACAAGATGTCTAATGACATACAACCCGTGTCATCATAAGATGTGGGGTTGGTTTCATCCACTTGCCGAGTATATCTACCAAAGACTACCTATATGATCTTGGAGTCTATTTGAAATTTAACTCTCAATTAGAGACAAGAGAGATAATGATATGTCAAGAGAAAACTCACCATTGGAAAGAATATGATAGTAATCTTCTCGTTTTTTCTTTGGGGTCTATTGGGTCAACCAAGGATAATTTCGTGGCCATATGATATCTATCATAACCTAGAAGCATGGCCTCCCATATACGAAGGTTTCTTGAGCACTTCCCAAAGATTCTAATTTTAAAAGCAGCTTTTCGACTATACCTTTATGTAAGGTGTCATTATGAAAGTTGTTGTCCACGGTTGGGACATGAGTCGCGATTGATATATATTTGTATCCAAACTCATAAAGATATGTGTTGTTGTATTTTGCACGACAATTGTTGTAATAAAGTTGTAGTTATTTTTTTGTACCATGTATTTGGCGACTCAGAATGGGTTGGATGGAATGGACCTATTTTGGGGGTGTCACGGTTGGTATCGAGCTTAGGATATGATCTCCAAGCGGAGATCGGGGAATAGAACTAGGAGGGAGAGATGAGTAAATCCTTCGCTAGTGTGTCCTACCTAAGCTTATTTGTTGGTCGATATAATATCGAGATATTATGTGATATGTTAATTTGTTCAATTAACCCTTGTTTTGAAGTCAGTATTCTAGAATGATATCCGAAATACAGGAGATGAGCATTGGAGAAATTATGATGATGAGGGAAGATGGAATCGAAATGAAAGCAAGGTATTCTCAACTCTTTTGAAAATACTGTGTACGTAAATTTCGGGGACTAAATTTCATAAGGAGGGAGATTGTAAGACCCCGAATTTTATGAAATAAAATTATTCATTTTTTTATAATTATTATTCAAGAAATGGTTAAATTGATAAAAGTTTAAAGTTATGGGTGAATTATGCAAATTTTACAAAATACGCAAGTGGCTATAAAATATTCATTATCATTCGGAGAATATTCGTTTGGTCGTGGAATATTATTTTTTGTTGGGGAATATTAAACGACGATGGCGCAATGACCATTTGTGGGCCCCATAATGTAAGTAATAAGCGTCGGATGAAGAAAAAGACAAATTAAAGTTTTTATAAATAACGGGCAGTAGTGGTTATCGTTAACATTGTTGGAATAATAATTGGGTAAAGTAAAATAATACGCGTTGTTGCACAAGATGGGACACCAGTATTGCACCAATTATTGATTCTTACGTAAGAAGGCACTACTCAATAATTGTTACGAAGAATTATTATTCGATTTTATTTTATTGATTCAATAATTGTCGCGTTGATATTTTATATTATTGTTGCTTTCAATAATTGTCAACGTGCATAATATTTCTCATTATCGATCAATAATTCATATTATTTGAATAATATTATTAGATAGCATTATTGGCAATGTCTAGAAAGTTACATCGAGGAGAGGTTTGGTCACCTAAATGCGGCGCCAAGAAGGAGAAATTCTTATCGAAAGCCCCTCTTTCACAGGAACCGCTGGTTGTCAATATTGTGATTCTCGTAATATTATTTGTGAATAATTAATTATTGATTCATATGATGAGGAAAATATTGATTTTATGTGGATATAGATGGAGAAAATTTTTATAGTGACAATTGTTGAAAATTAAAATTTTATCTTTTACGATAAAATAATTTATTTAAATATATTATTATATTTTAATAATATAATAATGGTGATATTTTTACAAACGAATGTGGGAATATGAGTATACTGAGGAGGAAGAGTATTTTTTGTTGCAATAAATGTTTAAAACATGTTAAACATGTTCGGTGGATCCCATTTCTTGATCGAAATTTGATTATAAATGTAAAATCGCCTCGCTTGTGGATTTCGGTCAATTTTTGTTTGGAATTTGGAAAAACTTTCTTCTGTAAAGTTGTAGAGAATTGAATTTCCTATAAAAACTCGCGAGATTCGAATTTTCTGATAAAAAGGCTATTTATTATGAATTATTGAAGTTCCGAAGCTTCGAAATAATTGATTTTTGGAAGTTTAAAATATTTTTATTTACAAAAACGTTTTTTTTCATTTGATTCCCTCATTTAGCATGTGCAAGATGGCTGAGTTCAGATTTTAGAATGTGTGCATAGAAATTTATATAATATATTAATATTATATTAAATTTTCTGCTTTGGTGTTCTAAGCATTTTCCTATAAATAGGGTGCTTAGGTTAGAATTGAAAATCACACCGTAAATGAAGTTTTTCTCTATATTATCGAAGCGTATTCTTGTGAGTATTTTGAGTATTTGCTATACGGTGCAAGTTCGTTCAACGTTATTCCAGTCAGAAGTACTGCTCTTTTGAGGTAAGGGATAGTAAGGGATTTTAAGGGTTATTATTTCGAAATTCTTCTGTACCTTCAAAAATTCTGGAAAAATTTGAAATGATAATTTGATGAGTTTTGTTGATTTGTCCAAAATGGCGATTTTTGGATGTATAGATTAGGAGTTATGGATTTTATGAGAAAAGACTATTTTAAAAGTAACTGCTTATAACTCCTTGTGGTTAACTCCAAAATTGATGAAATTTTTATTGGGAGTACATATATATAATATCAGTATACCCTGTGAATTTCAAAATTTTTGGATAAAAGTACAATTTATGATAAATGTCTGAATATTCGGTGGTTTTGGCCATGTGAAAAATAGTAAATGAATTTTAAAAATTTTGAGAAAAATATATATTCAATATGGGACTATATTCTTCTAAATCTCAGAAAAGAAATATTTTTGGAACTGATTTGATATTTTTCATGAAAATGTTCTAGTTATGAGTAAATGAATTAAATATGTTATGTGAATTAAGAAAATTGAAAATATGATTTTATGGCTTGAGAATTATATATGAGATATATGCAGATTTTTGATGAGGGTTTTGGCTATTGGTGATGAGATCTTATGAGGTTGGAATTTTAAGATGATTAAATGCATTTATTAGTAAAGTGTAAACAATTAAAATAAATTGTTTATAAGTTTAAGAAATGACTAAAATATTGTGGTAGTATTAATAATATTAGATTATGAGATTATTAAGTGATTTATAACATTTTGATTAAGTTGTTATGAAATCATTGATTTATGAATCTTACTCTTGAGATTAAATCTATATGTTGATTATATTATTTTTATATAACATTTTTATAACCCTGATGTTGAAATTCTCTTTCACTGGAGTGTAAAGATGGGTAGATTATTGGTATGATCATGACTAGGGTTCTCTTTGGCCAGTAGTGAAAAGTTGAATTGTGGATTTGGTATGATCATGACCATTGAATTTATAATTGAATATCTTTAGCTTAAGTGCAAAGGTGAATTGATTAACATGGTTATAATTATTGTTTATATAAATTCTGAAATGATTATATATTTCTTTGAGATATTAATATATTTGGCCTGTAATGCAAATATGAACTGTTGAGGAATATCTTTGGCCTGTAGTGCAAAGATGAATTGTTGATGAATATCTTTTGCCTGTAGTGCAAAGATGAATTGTTGATGAATATCTTTGGGTCGTAGTGCAAAGATGACTGTTGTTGAATATCTTTGACTGCATGTGCAAAGATGAATTGTGGATGAATATCTTTGGGTCGTAGTGCAAAGATGACCTGTTGTTGAATATCTTTGGCCTGTAGTGCAAAGATGAACTGTTGATGAATATCTTTGGCCCGTAGTGCAAAGATAAATTTATTAGTATGATTATGAACAGGAACTGTGATTTGGTATAACCATGATCTTTGATGTTTCGGGTAAAGACAAGTGATGAAAATTATCTTCGTCCTGAATGAGAAAAGGAATTTAGAACAACAATTACGATTATGAGTTATACATGTGATTGTGGACAGGAATTGTTGATTGATGTTACAGGGATAAAACATTGTTGGTGGACTTTTAACATGGAGAAGATAATAGACTTTATGGTCTATTTGACTCTTCTAATGGAGTGCTCGTTCCGCTGTAACTATGGTTGAAAAGTTTTATCATCTACCATATGTTCTAAATCTCTGATTTATTACTGTTGAAGGCTATTGATAATTTATTTATCTTTAGTCATGATATTTTTTTACTGAGCTAGTTGTGCTCACCCTTTTGCTTCACAATTCCTTTCAGGTAATAAAAGTGTAGCTGGGTCGAGCGGGGGAATAACAAGGGAATAGAACGGTGGTCTATAGATGTTGAGGGTGAGGTGAATTTAACTTGGAAGGGTGTTTTGCCACTATCATACAAGATGTCTAATGACATACAACCTCGTGTCATCATAAAGACAGGGGTTGTTTCATCCACTGCCGAGTATATCTACCAAAGACTACCTATATGATCTTGGAGTCTATTTGAAATTTAACTCTCAATTAGAGCAGTGAGAGATAATGATATGTCAAGAGAAAACTCACCATGGAAAGAATATGATAGTAATCTTCTCGCTTTTTTCTTTGGGGTCTATTGGGTCAACCAAGGATAATTCTGTGGCCATATGATATCTATCATAACCTAGAAGCATGGCCTCCCATATACGAAGGTTTCCTTGAGCACTTCCCAAAGATTCTAATTTTTAAAACAGTTTTCGACTATACCTTTATGTAAGGTGTCATTATGAGTTTGTCATCCACGGTTGGGACATGAGTCACATGATTGATATATATTTGTATCCAAACTCATAAAGATATGTGTTGTTGTATTTTACACGACAATTGTTGTAATAAAGTTGAAGTTATTTTTTTGTACCATGTATTTGGCGACTCGAGAATGGGTTGGATGGAATGGACCTATTTTGGGGGTGTCGCGGTTGGTATCGAGCTTAGGGATATGATCTCTGGCGGAGATCGGGGAATAGAACTAGGAGGGAGAGATGAGTAAATCCTTCATTTAGTGTGTCCTACCTAAGCTTATTTGTTGGTCATCATAATATCGAGATATTATGTGATATGTTAATTTGTTCAATTAACCCTTGTTTTGAAGTCGTATTCTAGAATGATATAAAATACGGTGAGATGAGCATTGGAGAAATTATGATGACAGGGAAGATGGAATCGAAATGAAAGCAAAGGTATTCTCAACTCTTTGAAATACAGTGCACGTAAATTTTGGGGACGAAATTTCATAAGGAGGGGAGATTGTAAGACCCCGAATTTTATGAAATAAAATTATTCATTTTTTTTATAAATATTATTCAGTAAATGGTTAAATTGATAAAAGTTTAAAGTTATGGGTGAATTATGCAAATTTTACAAAATACGCAAGTGGCTATAAAATATTCATTATTGTCGGAGAATATTCGTTTGGTCGTGGAATATTCTTTCTGTTGGGGAATATTCGTACGATGGCGCAGCCATTTGTGGGCCCCATAACAGAATAACTGTCGGATGAAGAAAAAGACAAATTAAAGTTTTTATAAATAACGGCGTAGTGGTTATCGTTAACACTGTTGGAATACCCGGTAAAGTAAAGTAAAATGTCTGGCGTTGTTGTTGCAGAGAGGGACACGGTATTGCACCAATTATTGATTCTTACGTAAGAAGGCACTACTCAATAATTGTTACGAAGAATTATTTATTCAAAGATTTTATTGATTCAATAATTGTCGCGTTGATATTTTATATTATTGTTGCTTTCAATAATTGTCATTGCATAATATTTCTCATTATCGGATCAATAATTCATATTATTTGAATAATATTATTAGATAGCATTATTGGCAATGTCTAGAAAGTTCACAAGGAGAGGTTTGGTCACCTAATCGCGCGCCAAAGAAGGAGAAATTCTTATTGGAAAGCCCCTCTTTCTGGGAAGCCGCACTGGTTGTCAATATTGTGATTACGTAATATTATTTGTGAATAATTAATTATTGATTCATATGATGAGGAAAATATTGATTTTATGTGGATATAGATGGAGAAAAATTTTTATAGTGACAATTGTTGAAAATTAAAATTTTATCTTTTTCTGATAAAATAATTTATTTAAATATATTATTATATTTTAATAATATAATAATGGTGATATTTTTACAACGAATGTGGGAATATGAGTATACGAGGAGGAAGAGTATTTTTGTTGCAATAAATGTTTAAAACATGTTAAACATGTAAATTGGATCCCATTTCTCGATTTCGAAATTTGATTATAGCACGTAAAATCGCCTGTTTGTGGATTTCGGTCAATTTTTTTTGGAATTTGGAAAAACTTTCTTCTGTAAAGTTGTAGAGAATTGAATTTCCTATAAAAACTCATGAGATTGAATTTTCTCGATAAAAAGGCTATTTATTATGAATTATTGAAGTTCAAGCTTCAAATAATTGATTTTTGGAAGTTTAAAATATTTTTATTTACAAAACGTTTTTTTTTCATTTGTTCCCTCATTTAGCATGTGCAAGATGGCTGAGTTCAGATTTTAGAATGTGTGCATAGAAATTTATATAATATATTAATATTATATTAATTTTTTCTTCTTTTAGTGTTTCTAAAGCATTTTCCTATAAATAGGGTGCTTAGGTTAGAATTGAAAATCACACCGTAAATGAAGTTTTCTCTCTATATTATCGAGCGTATTCTTGTGAGTATTTTGAGTATTGCTATTTCTACGGTGCAAGTTCGTTCAACGTTATTCCAAATGTAAGTATCGCTGCTTTTTTGAGGTAAAGGGATAGTAAGGGATTTTAAGGGTTATTATTTCGAAATTCTTCTGTACCTTCAAAATTCTGGAAAAATTTGAAATGATAATTTGATGAGTTTTGTTGATTGTGTCCAAAATGGCGATTTTTGGATGTATAGATTAGGAGTTATGGATTTTATGAGAAAAGACTATTTTAAAAGTAACTGCTTATAACTCCTTGTGGTTAACTCCAAAATTGATGAAATTTTTATTGGGAGTACATATATATAATATCAGTATACCCTGTGAATTTCAAAATTTTTGGATAAAAGTACAATTTATGATAAATGTCTGAATATTCGGTGGTTTTGGCCATGTGAAAAATAGTAAATGAATTTTAAAAATTTTGAGAAAAATATATATTCAATATGGGACTATATTCTTCTAAATCTCAGAAAAGAAATATTTTTGGAACTGATTTGATATTTTTCATGAAAATGTTCTAGTTATGAGTAAATGAATTAAATATGTTATGTGAATTAAGAAAATTGGAAAATATGATTTTATGGCTTGAGAATTATATATGAGATATATGCAGATTTTTGATGAGGGTTTTGGCTATTGGTGATGAGATCTTATGAGGTTGGAATTTTAAGATGATTAAATGCATTTATTAGTAAAGTGTAAACAATTAAAATAAATTGTTTATAAGTTTAAGAAATGACTAAAATATTGTGGTAGTATTAATAATATTAGATTATGAGATTATTAAGTGATTTATAACATTTTGATTAAGTTGTTATGAAATCACTGATTTATGAATCTTACTCTTGAGATTAAATCTATATGTTGATTATATTATTTTTATATAACATTTTTATAACCCTGATGTTGAAATTCTCTTTCACTGGAGTGTAAAGATGGGTAGATTATTGGTATGATCGATCATGACTAGGGTTCTCTTTGGCGAAGAGTGAAAAGTTGAATTGTGACTGGTATGATCATGACCATTGAATTTATAATTGAATATCTTTAGCTTAAGTGCAAAGGTGAATTGATTAACATGGTTATAATTATTGTTTATATAAATTCTGAAATGATTATATATTTCTTTGAGATATTAATATATTTGGCCTGTAATGCAAATATGAACTGTTGAGGAATATCTTTGGCCTGTAGTGCAAAGATGAATTGTTGATGAATATCTTTGGCCTGTAGTGCAAAGATGAATTGTTGATGAATATCTTTGGGTCGTAGTGCAAAGATGACCTGTTGTTGAATATCTTTGACCTGTAGTGCAAAGATGAATTGTGGATGAATATCTTTGGGTCGTAGTGCAAAGATGACTGTTGTTGAATATCTTTGGCCTGTAGTGCAAAGATGAACTGTTGATGAATATCTTTGGCCCGTAGTGCAAAGATAAATTTATTAGTATGATTATGAACATGAACTGTGATTTGGTATAACCATGATCTTTGATGTTTCAGGTAAAGACAAGTGATGAAAATTATCTTCGTCCTGAATGAGAAAAGGAATTTAGAACAACAATTACGATTATGAGTTATACATGTGATTGTGGATGATGGGAATTGTTGATTGATGTTACTGAGGATAAAACATTGTTGGTGGACTTTTAACATGGAGAAGATAATAGACTTTATGGTCTATTTGACTCTTCTAATGGAGTGCTCGTTCACGCTAACTATGGTTGAAAAGTTTTATCATCTACCATATGTTCTAAATCTACGATTTATTCTTTGTTGAAGGCTATTGATAATTTATTTATCTTTAGTCATGATATTCTTTATCGAAGTTAGTTGTGCTCACCCTTTTGCTTTCACAATTCCTTTCGTGTAATAAAAGTGTATTTGGGTCGAAATGGGAATAACAAGGAATAGAGCGGTGGTCTATAGATGTTGAGGTGAGGTGAATTTAACTTGGAAGGGTGTTTTGCCACTATCATACAAGATGTCTAATGACATACAACCTCGTGTCATCATAAGACATGGGTTGTGTTTCATCCACTCACGAGTATATCTACCAAAGACTACCTATATGATCTTGGAGTCTATTTGAAATTTAACTCTCAATTAGAGCAGAGAGATAATGATATGTCAAGAGAAAACTCACCATTGGAAAGAATATGATAGTAATCTTCTCGTTTTTTCTTTGGGGTCTATTAGGTCAACCAAGGATAATTTCGTGGCCATATGATATCTATCATAACCTAGAAGCATGGCCTCCCATATATGGAAGGTTTCTTGAGCACTTCCCAAAGATTCTAATTTTAAAAGCAGTTTTCGACTATACCTTTATGTAAGGTGTCATTATGAAATCATTGTCACTGGTTTGGGACATGAGTCACAGTTGATATATATTTGTATCCAAACTCATAGCATATGTGTTGTTGTATTTTGCACGACAATTGTTGTAATAAAGTTGTAGTTATTTTTTGTACCATGTATTTGGCGACTCAGAATGGGTTGGATGGAATGGACCTATTTTGGGGGTGTCACAGTTGGTATCAGAGCTTAGGGATATGATCTCTGGCGGAGATCGGGGAATAGAACTAGGAGGGGAGAGATGAGTAAATCCTTCGCTAGTGTGTCCTACCTAAGCTTATTTGTTGGTCAGTCATAATATCGGGATATTATGTGATATGTTAATTTGTTCAATTAACCCTTGTTTTGAAGCTGTATTCTAGAATGATATCTGAAATACAGGAGATGAGCATTGGAGAAATTATGATGACAGGGAAGATGGAATCTGAAATGAAAGCAAGGTATTCTCAACTCTTTGAAATACCAGGTACGTAAATTTCGGGGACGAAATTTCATAAGGAGGGGAGATTGTAAGACCCCGAATTTTATGAAATAAAATTATTCATTTTTTTTATAAATATTATTCAGTAAATGGTTAAATTGATAAAAGTTTAAAGTTATGGGTGAATTATGCAAATTTTACAAAATACGTGATGGCTATAAAATATTCATTATCATTCGGAGAATATTCGTTTGGTCGTGGAATATTCTTTACATTTGGGAATATTAAATGCGATGATGGCGACCATTTGTGGGCCCCATAACAGAATAACTGTCGGATGAAGAAAAAGACAAATTAAAGTTTTTATAAATAACGGCGTAGTGGTTACCGTTAACACTGTTGGAATACCCGGTGGGTAAAGTAAAGTAATACGCGTTGTTGCACAGTAGGACACGGTATTGCACCAATTATTGATTCTTACGTAAGAAGGCACTACTCAATAATTGTTACAGTAATTACTGTTCAGTATTTTATTGATTCAATAATTGTCGCGTTGATATTTTATATTATTGTTGCTCAATAATTGTCACTGCATAATATTTCTCATTATCAGATCAATAATTCATATTATTTGAATAATATTATTAGATAGCATTATTGGCAATGTCTAGAAAGTTCTGTCAAGGAGAGGTTTGGTCACCTAATTCGGCTGATGGAAGAAGGAGAAATTCTTATTGGAAAGCCCCTCTTTCCAGGAACCGCTGGTTGTCAATATTGTGATTACGTAATATTATTTGTGAATAATTAATTATTGATTCATATGATGAGGAAAATATTGATTTTATGTGGATATAGATGGAGAAAATTTTTATAGTGACAATTGTTGAAAATTAAAATTTTATCTTTTTCTGATAAAATAATTTATTTAAATATATTATTATATTTTAATAATATAATAATGGTGATATTTTTACAACGAATGTGGGAATATGAGTATACGAGGAGGAAGAGTATTTTTGTTGCAATAAATGTTTAAAACATGTTAAACATGTCGGTGGATCCCATTTCTTGACTGAAATTTGATTATAGCCTGTAAAATCGCCCGTTTGTGGATTTCGGTCAATTTTTTTTGGAATTTGGAAAACCTTTCTTCTGTAAAGTTGTAGAGAATTGAATTTCCTATAAAAACTCGCGAGATTCGAATTTTCTGATAAAAGGGCTATTTATTATGAATTATTGAAGTTCCGAAGCTTCGAAATAATTGATTTTTGGAAGTTTAAAATATTTTTATTTACAAAAACGTTTTTTTCATTTGGTTCCCTCATTTAGCATGTGCAAGATGGCTGAGTTCAGATTTTTAGAATGTGTGCATAGAAATTTATATAATATATTAATATTATATTAAATTTTCTGCTTTGGTGTTCTAAGCATTTTCCTATAAATAGGGTGCTTAGGTTAGAATTGAAAATCACACCTGTAAATGAAGTTTTCTCTATATTATCGAAAGCGTATTCTTGTGAGTATTTTGAGTATTGCTATACGGTGCAAGTTCGTTCAACGTTATTCCAAATGAAATCTTCTTTCTTTTGAGGTAAGGATAGTAAAGGGATTTTAAGGGTTATTATTTCGAAATTCTTCTGTACCTTCAAAATTCTGAAAAATTTGAAATGATAATTTGATGAGTTTTGTTGATTGTGTCCAAAAATGGCGATTTTGGATGTATAGATTAGGAGTTATGGATTTTATGAGAAAAGACTATTTTAAAAGTAACTGCTTATAACTCCTTGTGGTTAACTCCAAAATTGATAAAATTTTTATTGGGAGTACATCTATATAATATCAGTATACCCTGTGAATTTCAAATTTTTTGGATAAAAGTACAATTTATGATAAATGTCTGAATATTCGATGGTTTTGGCCATGTGAAAAATAGTAAATAAATTTTAAAAATTCTGAGAAAATATATATTCAATATGGGACTATATTCTTCTAAATCTCAGAAAAGAAATATTTTTGGAACTGATTTGATATTTTTCATGAAAATGTTCTAGTTATGAGTAAATGAATTAAATATGTTATGTGAATTAAGAAAATTGAAAAATATGATTTTATGGCTTGAGAATTATATATGAGATATATGCAGATTTTTGATGAGGGTTTTGGCTATTGGTGATGAGATCTTATGAGGTTGGCATTTTAAGATGATTAAATGCATTTATTAGTAAAGTGTAAACAATTAAAATAAATTGTTTATAAGTTTAAGAAATGATTAAAATATTGTGGTAGTATTAATAATATTAGATTATGAGATTATTAAGTGATTTATAACATTTTGATTAAGTTGTTATGAAATCATTGATTTATGAATCTTACTCTTGAGATTAAATCTATATGTTGATTATATTATTTTTATATAACATTTTTATAACCACGATGTTGAAATTCTCTTTCCTTTGGAGTGTAAAGATGGGTAGATTATTGGTATGATCATGACTAGGGTTCTCTTTGGCCAAGAAGTGAAAAGTTGAATTGTGGACCTGGTATGATCATGACCATTGAATTTATAATTGAATATCTTTAGCTTAAGTGCAAAGGTGAATTGATTAACATGGTTATAATTATTGTTTATATAAATTACGAAATGATTATATATTTCTTTGAGATATTAATATATTTCATTCGTAATGCAAATATGAATCTGTTGAGGAATATCTTTGGCCCAGTAGTGCAAAGATGAATTGTTGATGAATATCTTTGGCTGTAGTGCAAAGATGAATTGTTGATGAATATCTTTGGGTCAGTAGTGCAAAGATGACTGTTGTTGAATATCTTTGACTGCATCGCAAAGATGAATTGTGGATGAATATCTTTGGGTCGTAGTGCAAAGATGACTGTTGTTGAATATCTTTGGCTCTGTAGTGCAAAGATGAAGCTGTTGATGAATATCTTTGGCCCGTAGTAGCAAAAAGATAAATTTATTAGTATGATTATGAGCGAGGCGTGATTTGGTATAACCATGATCTTTGATGTTTTGAGGTAAAGACAAGTGATGAAAATTATCTTCGTCCGAATGAGAAAAGGAATTTAGAACAACAATTACGATTATGAGTTATACATATGATTGTGGATGTGAATTGTTGATTGATGTTACAGGATAAAACATTGTTGGTGGACTTTTAACATGGAGAAGATAATAGACTTTTATGGTCTATTTGACTCTTCTAATGGAGTGCTCGTTCACTGCAACTATGGTTGAAAAGTTTTATCATCTACCATATGTTCTAAATCTCGATTTATTATTGTTGAAGGCTATTGATAATTTATTTATCTTTAGTCATGATATTCTTTCTCGAAGTTAGTTGTGCTCACCCTTTTTGCTTCACAATTTCCTTTCGTGTAATAAAAGTGTATTTGGGTCGAAATGGGAATAACAAGGAATAGAACTATGGTCTATAGATGTTGAGGTGAGGTGAATTTAACTTGAAGGGTGTTTTGCCACTATCATACAAGATGTCTAATGACATACAACCTCGTGTCATCATAAAAGACAGGTCAGGTTTCATCCACTTGCTTTGAGTATATCTACCAAAGACTACCTATATGATCTTGGAGTCTATTTGAAATTTAACTCTCAATTAGACAGAGTAGAGATAATGATATGTCAAGAGAAAACTCACCATTGGAAAGAATATGATAGTAATCTTTCTCGTTTTTCTTTGGGGTCTATTGGGTCAACCAAGGATAATTTGTGGCCATATGATATCTATCATAACCTGTAAGCATGGCCTCCCATATAATGAAGGTTTCTTGAGCACTTCCCAAAGATTCTAATTTTTAAAAACAGGTTTTCGACTATACCTTTATGTAAGGTGTCATTATGAAATTCTTTGTCCACCGGTTGGGACATGAGTCACATTGATATATATATATTTGTATCCAAACTCATAAAGATATGTGTTGTGTATTTTGCACGACAATTGTTGTAATAAAGTTGTAGTTATTTTTTTTTGTACCATGTATTTGGCTATTTCGAGAATGGAATGGATTGAATGAATGGACCTATTTTGGGGTGTCACAAAAATGATAAATAGGATAAATTTCTATTATCAGTATTAGTCTTGATTTTAATTTCAGATCCCCAATAATATGATTTTTGGGGTGTATCTTTCATTACACTACCAAAATCCCCTTCATTTTTTAGTTTACAGTTTACACTAATCATTTGTTAATGTGCTACTAAATCATATTTTACAAAAGAAGTCAATAATTATACTATTCATCATAATCTATAGGGTATGTATGGGTTGGGTTGGGTTGGGTTGGGTTGGTTTAGGGCCATGACTACCCTGGCAGTTTGGGACAATTAAAAAAACATTTTCCCACCGGCCTAGAGGGAAAATGATTTAAATAAAAAAGAATACAAAGAAACCCATCCGAATAGACATAATTTTAGCATATAAATTCTTAAAAAATCAACATAAATGAAAATGTCAAAAATCTACCATAGGATAATGGAGTTTAAATAAATCTCTTACTTCCTCCATTTCATAAAATTTACAAAATTTAAGAGAATATATTTTTATTTCATATTTACACGTAAATTATTAAGTATATATTTAATTTATTAGTGATGATATAATAATATAATAGAATTATGGTTATAAACTCGAGAACAATATGCAAATTTATACTAGCATCAAAAGACATGAACATGTTTTTTTTGGGAACAAAAAAATTGACAATTTCATAAAAGAAGCAAGAGCAACACATAAGATCTGTGTGCATTGTAAAATCAAGTTAATCAGGCAAGAGTAAGAAACCATAGACACCAAAGACGACGGTTCGTCTTTGATTCGTTTTTTAAGATTCGTTTTAGAGTCTCTCCATATATATATATATATATATATTTATATAGTAATATACTAATATTTATATGTTTATATACATATACATTGTGCATGGTTTATCTCAAATATTGTCATAAGCAAGGTTTCTTTTGGTGGGATCAAACCAACATATTAATTTATAAATATGACCAGATAAATAGTCTTTAAGTCTAATAATTTTTATTGATTAATTAATCAACTTGATTAGATGTTACAACAACCCAATCTATAAATATTTGTACTAGATATTATAGCTTGGTAACAATATTAGATATTAAGAGCATATTAACTAAGGTTTTAAGTATATATATTGAGCTATTGATCCCATTTCTCCAACTTAAACAAACTACAATCAATAGCTCTTAACAGGTACAACAATAGTGTACAGTCTCTCCTTAATTTCTATTATCCCATGTATTTATGTATGTCCACATAAATTTATTTTCACTTCACTTCACTTCACCTCGCTTCCTTCCTCCTATGATTTTACCTACTCATTGACCAGTAAAATATCATATACAATTGTTTATGGGCCATATTGAAACAAACAATGGACACTTGTAGCAAATTTATGGTGATTTCTGGGCCTATTTAACTTGGCCAATAAGGAACTTTAAACAACTTCATTTGATTGATAAAGAATAAATATGGAACGAGTTACACGGATCAAAGAATGAAATTGTTATTGGGCCAAACCACAAAATTATTGGCACCCTTTGTTGGGATATTTCACATCAAATAAATTTAAAAATATAGATAGATTAATAAGTATGGTGGAATTTTAGCCTAACTTAGGTTAATTTTTTAGGTAATGAGATGGTTAAACATGTTTATTGGGCTAGGCATGGTGGAGTAGTATTCTCAGTTTCCAATATTAACCCAAGTATTAAATATAACTTTGGTTTTCTCACTATTTTTTGTTCAATAAATAGTATTATCTTTTTTCAATACAAGGACAACATAGACAATTAATATTATATTCAATGTTATATAATCATTTTCTTAATACTTATACATAACTCTAAAACGACTTATATTAATGGACGGATGGAGTATATCCGTATTAAAAAATTAATTAGTATATCCGTAAATATAATTTTTATGTGAATATTTTTACAAAAACTTGGATCATATTTGTACTCGTTGTATTACATCTTTGTATAACTCTTTTGATTGTGTACATTTTTTTTATTTTCAGGTTTAGAGTCTTAAATTATTTCATTATTAAAATACATACAAAAAAAATTAAGCTTATTAAGATACATACAAAAAAAATAAGCTATCTTCATCGGGGCTCTTCAGTCTTTTCGAGTGTCAACTGAACCCAGTTATGTACTTGGATTTTCTTCAATTTGATCGTCCACCCTTCCTCCCTATATTAATCATCTATACACAGTGTGATGTACTGATAAATTTGTAAACAAGCCAATAATTATAAATAGATATATACACTATATAGTTATAGATTCACACTTCAGTGTTCAAACCCTAAATCATCGTTCGCTGTTCTAGTTTATTCCACAAGGTCAGCAATCTCATGTTATTTTAATAGTTTATGCTTTTACCTTGTTCTATATGCAAATTTGCAAATTATACTCTTTGTAATCAGCTTAAGATTCCAAATTCCATTAATATCTACTATATTTTTCCTCATGTAGTGTGAAAGCAAGTTTCTGTGCATTTTCATGTTGAGACGATGATTAATTATACTCTACTGGTGACTTTGTTTATCTTAATTGTTGTTGGCACTGGTGATACTGAATTAAAGGTAACAACTGGAAAATACCTTTAAGTTTAATCAAATGTCATACGTTAGACCTGAAAAATGTGCATCTGATTTGTTCTAGAATATGACTTTAGGTGAAAGGAGCTTCAGATAATGGTGTAGGTCCAAAAATAACCGCGATAGTAAACAAAAATAACAGTTTTAATGGGAAAGCGAGTGGATCTGACTCAGATTTAGATGCTAAGAAAGTTGATTCAATAAGCAAAGGTGAAGATCAAGTAGGTGGATCAACAGAGGGTATTCAGAAATCTAGTTTGGAGAAGAGCAATTCAAGTAACCAATCAGAGTCAAAAGAAGCTCAAAAAGCGGGAACAAGTACTTTAGAAAACAATGATTCTGGTAAGAAGGGTGAAAAGAAAGAGAAGGCAACTGAAGGGTCAGAATCTAAAGGAAAAACTAATGGAGTGATATTGCTACCTGTGAGGAAGGAGAACTTTGGAGGTGAGGAATGTGGTTTATCTGATAAGTGCACTGCTGAGAAGAATGCATTGGTTGCATGTTTAAGAGTTCCAGGAAATGGTATGCATTTCACTTCCTCTGATTATTTTGTTATTCGTTTTTGTGTTAATATATTGCTAATGATTGTTTCCCTGTTTCTTTCCATCATATGTGTTGTGTGCATTTGAAGTTCATTTCATGAATTTGCTTCACCGAAGGGGTTAGCGTAAGTTGTGGTGAGCCATAAAAGTGTTTTAAGGCAATGATCACTTTGTGGCCATCAAAATATAGTTTACTGTGGGCTTACCGGTGTGCATGTATTTGTGCGTTATTGTGTGTTCTTGGTGGTTTAACTATTGAACACCTGAACGGATGGCCACAGGTTCCTTAAATATAAAAAGAAAAGGAAATCTTTTCTCCGTCATTCCATTTTTCTGGGACTATTATTCAGCTTATGTGATTCTGCTTGTGTGATTATCACTCAGTAGTAACTGGATGAAAATTTATTACAGGATCCCCAAGAATACAAATTTGGAAAGTTGTCAGATGAGGGGGCCGGGGGGTTGAAGGAGGCAGACTTGGGGGAGGAGGGAATTTATTTGAAGATACGCATTCCACTTGTACTCCTAGTTATGTTTCTGTTTAAGATGCTATAAGGATTAAGGATAATCATGCTAGTTACCCTCTAAAAGGGTAACTTGTGAAGTGTTTCTAAAGGGTGGACCCAAAAGTACTTTCAGATATGGAAATTTAACTATTAAATGATTAATACTCAATCCGTTTTGAAATATAAAATCAATTTTGACTTTCAAAGTGTATTTGAGCGATCTATTTAACTTTTGAAAACAATAAATCTTATAACTAACATAGCAGACTAGTAACAAATACTAACTATAAGATTTTCGTTCTTATAATTGTAAAAACAACTACAAATCTTATTAAAAATCACAAATTGATTTCAAAATGTCTATATTGATCCGATATTTTTGGAACGGAGAGAGTAATTATTGGCCCACTTCGTTATCCTGAGTATTTGTCATTTTTGGCTATTATGATATGACATTTGGCAAGCGGCTCATGGAAATGTAAACCTGTCTGGTTTATCTTACTGTTTGTCATCATGGGGAAATATCAGTATGATTAATATGTGTTCTTTTCAATTCATCCCTAGACATGTTGTGGAATATACAGAACAACCTTTTTAGTATTCTATTCGCAGTAACTTACTCGGTTTTATGTTGAGAATTTGATGTCACCTTTCAATCTTCCAGAATCTCCAGACCTTTCACTTTTGATTCAGAACAAAGGAAAAGGCCCTCTCAGCGTGAAGATTTCTGCTCCTGATTTTGTTTGGCTAGAGAAAACACAAATTCAACTCCAAGAGAATAGAAACGAACAGGTATTCAGGAAGCACCAATATATAGTAGTTAAGCAGTTACCATTATACTCCGATCAAGTGGATTAGTTTTTACCTGCATTCCTTGACTTATTTTTTTACCCATGATGCTAAATAGTTCTTGGGGTCTTGAATAAAAGATAAGGGCTACTACAATCTGGGTTTGTAATTAATTGTTTTCCCACGAGGGAAATAACAAAAAATACAAAGCTATAACATCTAACAAGGAAGTCTCCTTGCTTGCGAGAAGAGAATTTGTTGTTAGGTTTATAAGATGAACATCATTTGTGTATGTAGCTTTCCCAAGAACCCTTTACTGAAAAGCACCTAATAAAATTTTCACCTTTTCAATTTAAATTTCAATGAACAATAAGATGCGTACATTTTTTTTGGGTGCCAAATCTGCTGTAGATTTGATTGGTTTAGTCAACAACACATATTGAGGTAGATTTGATTGGTTTAGCCAATGACACAATGTCTTTTAAATAAGTAGTATATCGAATTTAATCCATGAAAAGAACTGGAACAAGTCTTATGTGTAGTTAATTGCTTTTAGAGGTTGTTCAGAACCAGCACTTTACTGGTGAATCAAGATTTTCATAATATACTTGTATTTTCTAGATCTAAATTCATTAACTACAAAACACTGGTCTTTTTTACCCCGTAACACCCTGCTTTATCAGTAACTAGTTGTCCTGCACACACGCTATGTGTGTGATTTAAAATAAAGGGATAAAGAAGGAAAGTAAAAAGGCTTCACTTTTTGTTTTTACAACAAAAAAACTACCTCATTTTCCTCCGGCTTTATTAAGAAGTTGTGATATTATCAACATTAGCTCAGCAATAGCAAGCTAAATGTGCTTTCATTTCTCAACCAGTCGTGTAGCGAAAGCTGATTAGTCTATTTTTTGTGTTTTTCAAAATAAAATTTTTTAAAAAATTGTTGGTTTACAGCAGTTCTACTTGGACTCGGAAGCAACCAGCTTATCTGAATTTTTAGCGTCATTTTTACTGTTGAGTAGGTCGAAGTTGGGTGTCTTGGAGCAAATAATCCTGGATCCCTGTAGTTCAAAGTTGGTTCATGCTATCTCATCTATCCCTTGGGGTTTTTCATGCTATTTTCCCTTTTGCACCTCAGGCTTTGTGTAATTTGATTATGCTACTAGTGACTTTTTCAGTAACGATATAATGCTTAATAGGCATAACAATGTGGCTTATGTCAAAATTATGACCCAATTTTTTCATAGTCATGCTAAAACATGTGAACTTGAACTTTTCTCCCACCTAATAGGCTTGTTTCATTTAGTACTCTATATGAAGATGAATGCCTAGTTTCCGTTGGTATTTCTCTCCGATAAAAGAATGATGTCTTGCGTTATAACTAGAGTTTGGTACTATGCAGGTTAAGGTTACTGTCAAAAATGGGGGAACTGACAACCTTATCGTTTTAACAGCAGGAAATGGTAATTGTAGTCTCAGTTTGAAGGATTTGATTGCTCACAGTTTAAGAAAAGAAGCTGACTACACCTTGCAGTCCACCTACATTAAGTTCTTTAATCGAACTCCGGTTGTGGCATTCATAATTTTGGCTGCACTACTGCTGCTGGCATCAATTTGGACGTGCTTAAGCTTTCGTCGGAGACATTTTCCAAGCAATGGCTCTAACTATCAAAAGCTAGACATGGAGCTCCCAATTTCCGATGGGGGCAAAACGGATCTGGAGTTAAATGCTGGATGGGATGACAGTTGGGGCGACAGTTGGGATGATGAGGAGGCACCAAAGACCCCTTCAATGCCTGTCACTCCTAGCCTCTCTTCCCAACGCATTTCCTCAAGACGTGTTAACAAGGAAGGCTGGAAAGATTAGTTTGGTCCACAAAGACCAAGATAAAATGATTGGACGCAAGGTAAGAAGTTTTGATCAAATCTTCTGCTCCTGTTCAATAGATAATACTCTCTTTGGCTTGTTTCCTTTTTGGTTAATTAGAAACTAAGAGAACTGGCAATGATCTCTTGGATTTTGTTTGTCATTTTCACATATGCACTGGGATCCACTTAGATTATTGTTAAAGTTGTAAAACATTACAAATCTATAGTTCCTTTAGGTGCAATTACCTTAAAAAGATATTGCCCTAAGGTTGGTATCTGAAATAGCTGATATATCATAAATATATGCACTCTCCAAAATGGAGAGGAC
The DNA here is from genome assembly GCA_020205605.1 of Panax ginseng. NCBI lineage: Eukaryota > Viridiplantae > Streptophyta > Magnoliopsida > Apiales > Araliaceae > Panax > Panax ginseng. The sequence goes on along the minus strand of CM035143.1, from coordinate 1,280,733 downwards.
TGCTGATTCAACATAATTTGCATATTGTTCACTGTTGGCATCACTTAGTGCCAAGTGCCAACAAATATACTCCTCCCTCCGTCCCTCAGTCAGTAAGGGTTTGATTTTAATCCCAGTTAATTTTTTGAATCTTAAAATTCAAATTTTGATGTGAATTTGTTTTAAATGTTCTGTCAATTTTGAATTTAGTAGTACTAAGGGGGTTGTTTGATAAAAACTTAATGAGCTGAATCTGAATATGAATGGAAAAAGATGTTTGATAATTGACATGTCTGAAACATCTAAATAACATATTTTTATTATTTTACTCCTCTAAAAAAATTCAAAATTCAAAATTGTTGTAAAGTTAGATTTTTTTTGGTTGAATGAGCTGTTGAATAAAGTAAAAATATTGTAAAGTCAATGTTTGAAATGTTAATTATCAAACAATTTTTTTTATTCAAATTCAGTTCATTCAGATTCATTCAGTTTTAATCAAATACCCTCTTAGCCATTCAGCCCAAATGATTTGAATGGCTGATCGATTCAGTCATTCAGATGTTTTTTTTTGAAACAAACGCACTGACTAAATCGGTCGGCCATTCAGTGCTAATCAAACAACTCCTAAGTTTTGGGCTTGGTTTGCATTTAATTAGACTGGTAAAAAGTTGAGATTTAAATGCTTAATCTCATTTGAATTTTGGGCTTTGTGTGTATTTTAATCATTAAAATCTTTAGAAGCATTGGGTCTGAAATTTCTATGGCCGGCCCTTTCTTGAATTTGTAGTTTAACCAGCTATCAAATAGTCAGGCTTGTTGTACCCCGACACGGCAACAAGCCTTGTTTGCATGGTTATGCTTTTCATTGATTATGATGTCAACTGGAAAAAAGATTAGCATCCATTTTTCTCTTGGAGTATTTGATAGAGTACTTCTTGAAACAACCACCCAAAAAGTCATAACTGTTAGTAACTTAATTTCATACACACAAATTTAGTATCTCATTGGCGAAACCAAAAGAATTAATATCTTCAAGTGCTATAGAGAAGAGCGTCAACAAGAATCATTAATTTTGTAATAAAAGTCAAAATCTGACTTCTTATTATACACAGAAAACCACAGCATTGCTTTTCATGGGATTTAATATTTTTCATTTTTACATTTTTTGAAAAGAACTAGAATTCGAACTCTATTATTTCAAAAATGAGAATAGTTATGTTTAAGTGTGCCAAATGTAAAAATTTAACCAAAAAAGTTTGATATTTTCGTCTAAAAATGAAAGAACAATTATTATATTTTTTTCAAATAATTGTTATGTGTTTTATACTAACTTTACCTTCGATAATAAAAGGTGTAAGATTATATCAAATGTCATAGTCTATTGGTAAAGATTTCTCTTTTTATTGAATAAAGTTTCGAGCATGTGCGGTAAAAAAGATTAAAATGTAATTATTCTCTTAAGTTTGCCTTAAATCGTCTCTTGGAAAATTCTTAAATGTACTGTAATTTTATCTCAATACATTAGTTAAAAAAATATGTTATGTAATAAAGTATATTTTATATTATTTAATATCACATCATTCAAAATACATTTAAAATTAAGATCCTTACCATTATTCATATCGTTATAGATAGTGCAAGTGTACTACGGTTTAAGTTCTCAAAATAACAAAAGAGGAGTAAAATTTTATGAGTGGTAAATATATTTTTGCTACTATTAACATGAAGACAACGTACATTATATCTGGTCCAATTTATACCTCTATATTGTCCTATTTCCCGTTACATTTCAATAATTAATTTAAATCATATTTTTAGCACATCCAGCCAATGCTAAGGTAGTTACTTGCATGTGAGCAACCACGTGTCGCAAATTTATTGGAGAAACCGTGGCGGAAGTACGTGCTCCGTGTCATTTCTTCGACGGTCGGGGCTATCACGTGGTGGGTCCAGCTTGAATTGTCAGATATGCACGTGCATTCACATGACCAAATTTAAGACACTCTTCTACAACAGCACACGTGTGTTGTTGTTCCCGGCAGAAAATCACCGTTGGTAAGTGACCCACCGACGACGTATATTGCGGAGGGCAACGGCCAGGATCTGTTCTATAAGTTAGTTTTATCGTATTCTCGTCTTAGTTTGTCCTTGACTACGACGACTCTGTCGACGGTTAAAATTACTTCATTCTATTCTTTGGGATAATAAGAGACTTAGGGGTTGTTTGTTTAGAGCTGAATGAAGTTGAATCTAAATGGCTGAATCGGTTAGTGCGTTTGTTTTGGTCTGAATCGCTGAATCGGTAAGATGAACAAATTGAATGGCTAAATCAGATTTGTTGAGTTGAATGGCTGAATGAAGTACAAAAATTAACTATTATATTAAGTAATATTAAATAAATTTACAACAATTTTGAATTTTTTCAGAAAGATAAAATAATAAAGTTTTATCATTCAGATGTTTCAGACATGTCAATTATCAAACAACTTTTTTCATTCATATTCAACTCATTCAAATTAAGATTCAGATTCATTCAATTTTTATCAAACACCCCCTTAATTATTTATACTTTTATAACTTCTTTTTTTTGAGTTATGACATGTATTATCACAAATTTATTTCGAATTATAATTATATATTAATGTATTAATATAGTATAAGATTGGAAAAAATTATCAAAATGTCTCAAAAAAATTACAAATATACTTGTTGGGTCGTGATATTTTTTTTTTTTCTTTTGGTACAGATGGGTTACTCACATAATCAATTTATTGGGCCTTTATTATTAACTTAAGTGAAAGTCCTTGGGCCCGATCACCATATTATATCCATTTTAACCTTTAAGGCCCGAGTGGGTCCGAGGTGGATCAACCCATTAGATATTTTAATATCTCATTACTTTGACTTCATGATGATGAAAAAGCATGACGGTTGACCAAAGCTCTCCGCCATGCATTAATGTGGATGGGATCATAACCCCATTGGCAGTAGAGAAAACCGTGGCCAAAAGCAAAGTGGATAAACTACATATAGTCGGCAGAACCTATCGGATCAGGAGGGGTGTCAGGTAGTAGTGGGTGGCACAGTAATCCAGGCAGAGATAGTATAACCTAACAAGGAAGCCTTCACCAACAAAGCACGTTCTCATACACTTTGATATTCATATTCTCTCACATACACACGACGGAGAATTTTATCTATCTCTGCACACTTTAGACATTACTTTCTCCATTGTTAACCTTGTGAACACATCGACTCTCACGCTCGAAGCTATTCCCCGACGGAATGTAGTCGCCAAGCTTGTGGTGTTTATCGTGTTTTTCATCGCGAGGATCGTAGGCGTCTTACGTGATTGGGACGTGGCAGAAGATCTTGGCGTTTACATTGGCGCTAGAAGGAGGGCTTTGAGTTCTAGTGTCATTGTAATTTTCAATCACAATCGTTTAACCTACTTCGGAAGATGATGAGGAGTAGGGATGGTACGCCGTATGGAAGGGTGGCGATGGTACATTAGTTAAATCAACGCCTCGTGTTTGGTGAAAGATCGTCTGGTCCTTAAAAGTGCTCACGAGAGCACGCCCTCTAAGCATAATTCAGGAGATCTCCGTCCGAAGATTCATGGTGGGGCCAGACGAAGATTGGTTTTCAGTACGGATAAGGAGCAAGATCGTGACCGAGGGTAGGCGGAAGGCTCACCGACCAAGACTTATCGTAGAAGTGGTCAGGAAGATAGAGCCGCCAAGTTGGCGAAGATGGCGGACGAAGCAGATAAAGCCTTGGAGGTTCTGTTGAAACAAAGAGAAGATATAGCCGAACAGATGCTTCGGGTGGCGGAATTATGGGACGAAGCATCTAGCCATGATCAATCCGAAAGACGAAGTGGGCATAAGGATGTGCCACGACGAGAGGGTAAGGAGCCGAAGCATTCCGCGAATGTTTCTAGAGATCGTTCTCACAGTAGGAGGAGATCGAGGAGCAGGACTCTCGTGGCCTCGAAGAAGGAAATAATGGTCGTCGCCTCTCAGCATCGAGACGACGATAGACAAAGGAGCAGGTCGATGTAGATCATGCCCGAAATCAGAGTAAGGGACTATCAACGTGATCATTCTCACCATAAGGACAAAGTTGTACACCGGAGTAGATCAAGAAGTCCCACTAGGGCAGTAAGATCGGCAGGAGGTGGTCGATCCTCTCAGAGACAGAATTGTTCACGAGAAAGAGGTCTCCCCATAACCCGAAGGCGTTGATTTTCTAGTGAAGGAGCTGAAAGAGCTCAGAAAGCAACTGGCTGAGGTCCAGCAAGTGAAGGACGCTCCGGGAAAGAAGGCATCCCCTTTTTCCTCAGATATTCTCAAAGAAAAGGCAGATATCACTAAAAAGTTGCCTCGCATGGAAAGTTACGATGGGACCGGGGATCCTTATGACCATAGCTAGGCGTTCGACCGGCTAATGGATTATTATGACTTCACTGACGCTGCCAAGTGCCATACTTTTATTACGTATTTGAGAAAGGATTGAGACAATGGTTGGGAACTTTTACCGTCGATTCGATATCCTCTGGGACCGAAGCTTTGTGATAAATTCCATGCCTGCGTTTGGGAGAATGTAGAAGAAGAGGAAAGCTACGGGTTCTTCCAGCACGAGATCCAAAGATTTACCGGTGAATCTTTGGGACAATATGTAAAGAGGTTTAGAGAAGCAGTTGGTCAGGTGTCCGACCTCAATGATCTCCAGGCTGTAGGTTTGTTCCAGAATGGGATGGATCCGTGAAGTCCGGAAGTTGGTGAAGAAGTTGATGTTCCACCATCCGAAGAGCTTGGCCGAAGCCTTTGACAAAGTAGAAGGCTATATTGTTGTGGAAGAAGCTATGAACAGCCTGAAGCATCCTCCTTCGGACCAGTTGAAAGAGACAATAGCTCCCAAGGCCGAAGTTGATCCTAGAAGAGAAGAGGGGGGTACAATGATCGACCAGAGGCAATTCAAGAAATACAATAACTCGTGCCGACAAGCGAAGCGATCGTCCCCTGTTCCAAATTTCAAAGGTGAATAAGGTCTACACCAACCGAACAACGATAAATCGATAATTACGGATCAAATCAAATCACCTTTCTTGAGCCACCCCGTGATAACTACCGAATAGGACAGGATAACTCTCGTAAGTATTGTGGCTATCATCAAGCCGCGGGCCATGACACTAACGAGTGTTGCAATTTGAAAGATTTCGTAGAGAAGAAGATTAAAGATGGCTTGTTGGTGCAGTATGTAGCCGCGAATGATCAGCAGAATACCAACCGTACTGTTCAAACGGTTCAGATGGCTCCAATACCGCCACCAAGGCATGTCATCGATGTGATAACCGGTGGATCTGTGGGGAAGTTGATAGGGAAGAAAAGAAGGCCTACTGGATTGATGGCGTGGCTGTGACGGATGCTCCCTCAAGATCGATGAGCCATTTCCAGAACCATCATATCATTTATCGACGCCGATTATCCTTCGGAGCCCATCAAGCCACACGATGGGGCCTTGGTGATCACAAAGACAAGTGGGTTCGGTGGGATAGGTTTATAATGATAGACAATGGATCTTCAGTGGATATTTTATATGCCCATGCCTATCAGAGGATGCATCTTGAGGGGAAGAAAATGGAGGTCGGGCAGGAGGCTCTTTTATACGGCTTCAAAGAACGATCCCATTAAAGTTGCAGTAATCGTCGAACTCCCTGTTATCTTTGAACAAAGACACCAAATGAGTAGAAATAATGTGCACATTTTATGTTGTGCATGTAGATTCGGCCTACAACGCTATACTGGGAAGACCTACCTTGACTGCTCTCCAAGCTGTGACTTTCATCCCTCATTTTAAAATCAAGTTCCCCACGGCGCATAGAGTAGGAGAAGTGGTCGGGGACTTGGATCTAGCCCGAAGATGTTATCGGAATGCTGTTATTTCATCCAGAGTGGGGATCAGCAAACAAAAACAGACAATGGCAATTGAGATTGAGCCATTTACCGAAAGCAGTTCCGAACCGATGGTGATCCCGGCAGGTGGGACGGAGGAGGTTGAGTTGATCGTCGGAAAGCCAGACAAGACCGTGAAAATCGGTTCGAGTCTACCAGAACCTTTTCGGACAAACCTTATGGAACTCTTACGCTGCTATGCGGATATTTTTGAATGGGAACCGAAGGACATGCCTGGAGTTAGCCGGAAGATAGCTGAGCACAGCCTGAATGTAGATCCCTCGAAGAAGCCAGTTCGGCAGAAAAGGCGGATCTTTGCGCCCGAGCAACAAAAGATCATTGATGAGGAAATCGTGGCTAAGCTAATTGTCGAATTCATCTATGAAATTGATTATCCCGAGTGGATGGCGAATGTGGTGTTGGTGTAGAAGCAGAATGGAAAATGGCGGGTTTGCATCGACTACACCGACCTCAACAAAGCTTGTCCGAAGGACTTTTATCCTCTCCCTCATATCGATCAGCTCATCGATGCCACTTCGGGGTATGCATTACTAAGCTTTATGGATGCTTTTTCAGGTTATCATCAAATATCAATGCGTAAAGAGGACATTCCAAAGACAACGTTCATTACACACCGTTCGGTGTACGCCTACAAGAAGATGACCTTTGGCCTTATAAATACTGGAGCCACTTACCAAAGAATGATGAACTTCATCTTCGACAGGCAGCTGGGGAGGAACATGGAGGTATATGTCGATGACATGATCGTGAAGAGCATGCAGGTTCAGAATCATTTGGACGATCTAGAGGAGTGCTTTCAAACTGTCCGTCATCGTCAACTGAGACTCAACCTGGCCAAGTGCACTTTTGGCCTTGGTGCGGGAAAGTTTTTGGGTTATCTGGTCAGTCAAAGGGGCATCGAGGCCAATCCGGAGAAGATCCAGGCCATTCTTGATATGAAGACTCCTCAATCGTTCAAAGACGTCCAACGCCCCGATCGCGGCGGATTCTGACTTTAAGGAGGTTCGTCGCGCGGATCTGCGGAAAGGTGCCTTCCTTTCTTTGATACATTGAAAAGTAGAAAAAAATGCGAAGACGTTCCAGTGGACTTGAGTGTGAAAACGCCTTCAGGGCATAAAGACGTATCTTTCTTTCGCTCCTTTATTGGTGAAGCACCGCCGGTGAGAGACCTTATATCCGTACCTCGCAAGCAAGTTCGTTAGCGGTTGAGCTGCTTTAGTTCGGAGGTCGGTGGAAAGTAAGATCCGATCTATTACGTCGACCACGTCCCGCGAGATCTCAAAACCGTGTATCCGAATATTGAGAAATTTGCCTTTGCTTTAATAATAATTACTAGAAAGCTTGGCAATATTTTCAAGGTTCGGCTCTGGTCGTCTACTGGATCGACCATTGAAGAAGGTGATGGGCAAGCGAAGTTTCCAGGAAGACTAAGCGGCATGGACTCAAGGAGTTGTCCCGCTTTTTCATCGAATACCATTCTGAACCGCTATCAAAGGTCAAGCTTTGGCCGATTTCATGGTAGAATGTTCGTTCATCAAGCGAGATGCCGAAGTTACCGAAGGTTTAATCGTCCAATCGATCGGCGATTGCGCTTTTTCAACAAAGTCGTAATGCTTGGACTCTATATGCAGACGGCCTCTACCACGATCCGTTAGTGAAAGGTGAATTATCTTGACAAGTCCCGGACGGATTCAAAGTTCAATAGGCCATCGATTCGGATTTAAAGCGACGAACAACAACGCCGAAAGTATGAAGCAGATCTTGCTAAGCGGGTGTTCGATTGGCAAAGTCTCAGAGGTCCGAAGTTTATCATTTTCTGATGACTCTCAATTGGTCGTCAAGCGGTACCGTCGGGAGATTATGAAGCTCGTGGAACTTCGGATGATCAAGTATCTGGCGGAGTTAAAAGACCGACTTGATATTTTGCTTCGTCATTTAATTTCGGGGCATAGAGCGTAATGACAATTTCATCGCCGATGTAATCGTCAAAGTTGGCTACTACGGATCTTCGATGTTTTCAACGAATCGGATTTACTTGGAAGTTTTGCAGTTGGCGGTAAGTGTTCAAAGATGAAGCGTTGATGTGTATCGAAGCGATCTAACTCTTTGGATGACCCCTACATCGAATATTTGGCGATGATGGCTTCCTTCCTGGATCGGATCGGATGTTAGAAAGAAGATCAAGTACAAGAGCACCAATTTTGTTCTTATTGATGGGGATCTTTATCGATTGGCATTTTCTTCACCATTATGAAGTATCGGTCCCATCCAAAGCGGAATATGCTCTTCGTGAAGTTCACGAGGTATTTGCGGTGATCATATGGTCGCTAAATCTTTGGCTTACAAAGTACTTCGACAAGGATACTATTGGCTTACAATTTTCAAAGAAGCTGCTGAATATGTCAAGAAATGTGAAAAGTGCCACATCAACAAATTGAGTCAGATATCACCCACCGGAAGAGCTATACTCGATTTTATCTCTTATACCTTCACCGTCTGCTGGGGAGTAGATATATTGGGTCCGTTGCCTTAAAGCTAAAGGTCAAAGTTAGCCGTCGTAGTTGATATTGATTACATGACTAAGTGGGTAGAAGCGAAGCCACTTGGTTAATAAACGAGCAAGAATGTTTAAAGTTCATAAAAGAGTCCAGTAGTGTTTCGCCGGGGATTCCTGAGTATTAATATCGGACAACGGATGCGATTCGTGGGATCAAAATTTAAAGCATTTTTAAAGGAGTTGGGCATTCAGCATAAGAAGACTTCGGTGGCTCATCCACAGTCAAATGGCCAAGTTGAGGTGACCAACAAGACGCTGCTGAACAGGATCAAGCGCAGACTGGATGAAGCTAAAGGAAGATGGCGAAAAAAGAGTCTTTCGGCCGTGTTGTGGGCTTACCAGACTACACCGAGGACTACTACTGGGATTCACCTTTTAGATCGGGTTTATGGTATCGATGCCTTAGTCCCCGTCGAAATCAGATCTCCATGTCTTGGTCGCCCAATACAAAGAGATCTCTGATGACGAAGGATTGAAGGCCAATTTGGATCTGCTAGAAGAAGTCGAGTGGCTCTCTACTTAAACCCGGCCGCTTATCAACGACGAGTAGTAGCTAAGCATTATAACAAAGGAGTCAAGTCGCAGATTGAAGTAGGAGACTTAGATCCTCGAGAAACCAAGCTTCTACACCTTAAAACACGGAAAGTTAATGCCAAACCTGGGAAGGGCCGTATGAAGTGATCAAGTATCAAAAAGCCGCACTTATCGATTAAAGGCGTTAGATGGTTCGAAATCAAAAACACTTGGCGTACGTCGGGCTTCGGAAATACTTTCAATAAAGATCAAGTTAATTCATCTAAGTCTCAGATATTATTGTTCATTATCAATAAAAGTCACTTTTTCACTATTGATCCCGGTCCTATTTGTCCTATGGTCACTATGGTGGTGTAAGGAGGTATGGTAGGACTCATTTGGCCATTCGATGGCGACCCATTTGTTGTTCTACCCCGAGTGGTAGACAAATGATCCTATATTGATTTTACCAAGGTGGTAAATCAATGGTCACTATTGATCCTGGTCCTATTTGTCCTATGGTCACTATGGTGTAAGGAGGTATGGTAGAACTCATTTGGGCATTCGATGGCAGCCCATTTGTTGTTCTACCCCGAGTGGTAGACAAATGATCCTATATTGATTTTACCAAGGGTGGTAAATCAATGGTCACTATTGATCCTGGTCCTATTTGTCCTATGGTCACTATGGTGTAAGGAGGTATGGTAGGACTCATTTGGCCATTCGATGGCGACCCATTTGTTGTTCTACCCCGAGTGGTAGACAAAGGATCCTATATTGATTTTACCAAGGGTGGTAAGTCAATGGTCACAATTGGTCCTTATATCTTGGTCCTTATATCTTGATCCTTGTATCTTGGTCCTTATATCTTGGTCCTTATATAATTGTTTCACCCTGAGTGGTAAACAAATGACCGATCTCACACTTCGGAACCGATGAGTATGTATTACTTTATTTTATTTAAGTGTTGAGTTCAGTCCATTCAATTCAGTTAAGTTAAATTCTGTCCATGAAATTCAATCCACTTCGTTTCATAAATTAACTATTATATGTCTTAATTGATTCATTGTTTAGGTTCAGTTTACTGATACTGAATTGTTGACAAGAAACTAACCGAAAACATAGTTCACAATTAAGGAAATTGCATATTCATCAAGAAAACTAAACATTCATTTGATCGATTCATTTATGAACTAATTACACAAATGTAGAAACACTGACAACGTCCATATATAAAATTTCAAAATAATCTCGAAAACATAAACAGTTAATTTTTACATAAGCCAGAACAAAAGCAGGAAGAACATTTAGGCACCACCTTCGTCTTCGGAGTTGAGCAAAGTGGGATCCAGCTGGGCAGCAGACAGTTTTTCCTTGCCTCGCTCTCGGCAGTCTTCATATCCTTCCGAGTAGACCTTCATGATTTCGACGTTAAGTTCGTCCGAATCCCTGTATTCTGCTTGAATATGCTTTCTCAGCTCTTCGGTCAGAAGAGGACCCCTTCCCTCAAGCTCCTTTATTTTATGACGAAGTTTGTGGCGTTTGTTCTTATGTCTCCGTTCTTCGTCCGGGCTTTCGATTGAAGCGTCGCTTAAGTCGAATTGCCAAGCTCGGTTGGTAGAAGAAAACTCCTCATTTTGGCCTTGAGAGTAGGTTTTCTTCGACCGGCCGGCGTTCAGATCAGTTAAAGTCTGTTGGTCTGGCCGGACGCACCCGACCCATCCTCAGTAGTCCTTAGTTCGTCATCAAACGTCTTCAAGTTCATCTTAGCTCGATCTAAGTCTCGTTGGAGGCCATCGATGATATGAAGAGCATCTTCTCGATCGGCCCTTTCTCGAGCCAAGGTCGATCTCAGCATGTTGATCTCCTGTCTCATGAAATCTTCCTCATGTCTCCCCATTTATGTGCCTTGGGACGCAAACGTCCAAGAAGACAAGACGATTAGCTGCAGATATGTTCAAACGAAGACTCAAGTCAATACCCAAATATCCAAGCAAAAACAGAGATATAGAAAATAAAGAAATGTTTATTTACCTTAGCAGATAGTTCATCCCTTCATCGAGCAAATTTCGTCAGGTGTGATCACCGAACCGATGGTCGTCGGCGTTTCGGACGGAAGGCCCCAAGAGGTCAAAGGAAAATTGGCATTGAATCTAGGCCACGAGTCGGAGACCCCATGGCCTCGGCAGATGATAACCCCGGACAGGAAGGACCGGTCGTTCGAGGGAAGGTCTTGATCTTTCCGGTGAAGGAACCGTCTTTCGGGAGAGTAGATTCAAAGATATACAGTTTCGGGAGAAGGAAATTTATTTGGGATGGGTTCTTGGGGAAAAGCGGCAGAGGCCGAGCTTGGATGACTGTCAGGTGTACGCTTTCTCTTCCTGGACAGTGTTTGAACTGTTTCGTCCTGATCACCTTCTTCGGCAATCTGTATTTCTATAGGGGGCACGAAGGGGGGAATGATCGAAGACTGGGGCACCCTGAGTTCTTCGGCGGTCAACGGGGTTATCTTGGTTTTTAACTTTTTGGTCCGAAGGATGCTTCTTCGATCAGGACGATTGAGTAAGCCTCCTCGTCGAGGAATGGATGTTGTAGTTGGCTCAATTTTTGGGATGGCTTTCGAAGGGCTAGGGAGAGGAGTTGATCTGGGTTTCACGATGGCCTCTTCTTCCGGGCGTAGGAGGGTCTCTTCCAAACGGAACCTCATCGACCACGGTTCTTGGTTAGGAGTTCATCGTGTGTATCTCGGGATCGGCTCGACTTGGGGAGTAGCCCTCGTTGGTAAGTCTCAGCGGCTTAGAGGACTTCCGGGACAAAAATCTTTGAACTCCTTTATTTCAAGGAGCTCGGCCTAATCAAAGATATCTTGCATGAACCAAACTGTCCCCGTGTTAGGATCCACATTATAAAAGCATTTTCACAAATTCATATATTAAATAGGCCGATGCTTACATTTATGGTCATATAACCATGTACGTTTTCGAGAGGATCCGCATTTCCACTCCTCCTTAGGGAAATTGTGAAAAGTTCCATCATTTCAACTTCCCGTTCTTCGGAAATGTCTCCGAAGTCAGCAGAGATCTTCTCATCAGTGGCCCAGTTCGGTAAAGAAGAAATTTCGGGACCTTTGACGTAGAACCACTTCTCGTGCCATCCCCTATTCCTCGAAGGAGTATTCACCAGCGAACGCCTCTCAAACTTTTCTCATGACTTCGGAGAGTGTTTGCTAATGGCCTTGAACCCCTTCTCCCTAGATTGGACTATCTTATATACCGTGAAGAAGAAATCAAGGAAGGCTACATGATTCATGGCGAAGGCCACGAAGGCCAAGATATGAATGTAAGAATTTGGTACCAGTTGGGCGAACCCCACCCCCAGGAACCCTAGTAAAGTCACTATGAAAATGTGCAGAGGGAAACGAACCCCTTTCTCGAGTAAAGTCATGGGGACGGCCGTCCAACCCTCTGGCCGTTGATACATCTTCTCACCGGATCTGGGAGCCCTAACCGCGTGGGTATCCGGAATGTGGTTCCGGGATCGAATCCTCTGTAACTAAGCCTCGGTCACGATAGAGGGAGTATTGGCATGCGAGAAGCGATCCGTGCTCTCAGAGAATTTTGGAGGGGTTTTGGGAGTTTTTGGGAAAGGATTCTTGTCAGTTTTCGACCCCTTTAGATTCGAGGCCGAAGTTTCTTCATGAGCGGTAGGGTTTGGCGGAACGACAGTGATCAGTGTTACTAGTATAGGAGAACCTTGTTCGGAGTCTTGGGAAGCCATTTTTGATTTTTGCGGAGGAACAAAAAAGTTCAAAAAGGCTTTCAATTTCAAATGGGCAGGTAAAACTGTCAAATTTGGTAAAGTTATCTTTTATACTGACGGTTACACGGTGTTCAAGGCCGGCTCATTAAATGTTAGTAATGATTTGGAATTTGAATGGGAAGCGTCCGGTTCCTGGTCCATGTATCTATTAGATAGGGCTTTTCTGATTTGGGCCTCCGTTCTCTTCTCCTTTCATTTCGTGAAAAGCAACTGAGTACACTTCAATTATCTCCTACTATGGACCTTTAGTAAATTATCCTGAGTCATTTATAGTTTTCTATTAAACATTCTGTTTAACAAAAAACTAGGGGGCAATGTTGGGTCGTGATATTTCCTTTCTTTGGGCCGGGTACATTGGGCCTACTCACATAATCAATTTATTGGGCCTTTATTATTAACCCGTGAAAATCACTGGGCCCAGTCACCATATTATATCCATTTTAACCTTTAAGGCCGGGTCGGTCCAGTGGATCGACCCATTAGATATTTTAATAGGGATAAGGTCCAAAAAAAACCCTGAACTATACACGGATGTCCCACTTCCACCCTAAACTATTTTTTTTTCCAAAAGTACCCTTAACGTTAGTAAAAGTAGACCACCTGCATTCTCATTGTCAACTGACCGCCACTTGACTAACTCATTAACACGTGGATATTTTTGCCGACTAGGCACTTAGAGAGAGAGAGAGAACAAAAGCAGTCGTTTTGAATCAAAAAGGGCAAAAAAGCCCTAATTCCTTTCACTCCACACACAGACGAAATCGAAGAGGAGGAGAAGAAGACGCGAGAAGCTTGAAGACCAGTTCGGCTAGAGGAAGGTGGAACCCGGTTCGACAAGAAAAAGAATCGATATGGCTTACTATTCGTCGTCATCTTCATCATCCGTCAAGACGCGTGCTATTGATCTTGATTATGAAGTTATGCCCATTGTGTTATTGTGGGTTAAGGGCTCCTTTGTGGACCTCATGGAGTGAAACAAATCTGGCAGGAGGTTTTTCTCATGCTCGAAATTCGAGAGTAAGTTGTTATAATTTACTTTGATTTTGTGTTTGAAACAATTCTAAATTTAGTATGCATTGGTGTGTTATTTTACTAACAACAGTTGAATAATACTTAATATTTTGGATTCAGAAAGGGTTGTGGGTACTTTGTATGGCATGACCCACAGATGTGTGAGAGGCAAAAGTTGTGATAAATGATCCAAGAGGAGAACAAAATTTTTTTGAATAAGGAATCGAACAAATTCTCCCGGTTGAAGAGGCATCTCAAGGGCATTTGAATTATCCGAATTGAAAGAATTGGTTCATGAGTCAAGAAGTTGAAGTCAAATGGAGATGAAGTTTGTGTGAAACAAATTAAAGAAGTAGACTATTTGAATAGAACCGCATTGGTGTGTTATTGTTAGTTATATTCATCTCGCATTTCGTAATGCTACTTAGGTAGATAAATGGTTGATGAATTAGTAGTCTTGTGAATTGTAATGTATCGCAGCTTGAAATATGCGATTAACTTAATGTAATTGGTGAAAATGGTTAATGGAAGTCGGTGTTTTATAATCCTTGTTTGAAAGTTATGCAAGTTTTGTTTTTAGCTTTATTCGCTTCTTGTTTGATTGTAATGTTTATTTTTACCGAATGTCAAAGAATTGTGTGACATATGATCAAGACAATTGTTTTGGTCTTGGTTAATGTTGATTGTAATGTTGCTTTCTTCGTTAATGGAAGTCTTATTTGTTCTGCATAATTGTGTGACATATGATCAAGTGCTAATGAATTGAGCATTTTTTTTGCTAAATTTTAAATCGTATTGAAAAAAAAAAAAAAAATCAAGAGACGCAGACATGCCCAAAGCTACAAAAAAAATATCCATCCAATAAATAGTAAACATCATTTCTCCCAAAAGATATCAAAGACATCCCAAATAAGAAAAGAACATACCATGATCAACAAACCACCCCAACCAACAAAGCAGATGAACGTAAACTCAGATCAACCCAACCGAAACCAACGAAGTTAGAATCGCAAGAATCTCGTTGTGGCATCCCAAACACTAATCGCTTTCGAAGTTAAGCAACAAGAAACCCAAAGAAGAGACCAACCCTATCAGAAGAATCGCCAAGCTTAAACCAAATTCAAACCAAACCAAAACCATGGGCGATTACAAGACATAAAGTTACATCTGCATCACATATATATCCGCACTACGTAAACCAAATCAAAACCATACTCACCACCGCAGCAGTAACTCATACCAAAACCACCGCAGCAGAACTTAAAAACCATCGCAGCAGAACTCATGAAAACAACAAGTGTAATAAATAGCTCAAAATATGAATCCAAAAGATAGTGCCAAATTATATTGCCAACATATAAGTTTCGAGCATAAACAAAGATGTTCATTACATTCAAAGTCGATCGAGCATAAACACTTTTGCCATAAGACCAAAATATATTCCCAAAATAAGCTCGGGCCCAAAATATCAACTGGAAGAAGTAGAATTACTAAGTAGTCTTTAATTACAAAATAAGTCTAATGGTCGCTTATCTCTCGGCCATTGGGTGGACTTCCTCGTGACTTGCTTTGCATTGTTGTTTCATACCAATCCTTTCATCCCTATCGCCATAAGGCGTGTGGTAGTGATGCAAACTTCTTCCCATCCATTCGCGAGCCCTTCGAGGTCCGAAGGCGTGTTGGACATGTTTACAAGGTCACCATCACCTCTATGAGTTATTTTCTATTGCCAATCAAGAGGATGCTTTGTTTTTAGCTTTGTCTTTCTCTTAGTTGAGTTTCATTAGGGATTGCAAATTTGGTGTTAGGGTCAACCAAAGGTGGTCAGACTTGACTTCCTTCATCGACAATTGTTGATGATGTGCCACACTGCATGTACATAACACAACATAACATAACACAACATTGCTTACACATGCATCGCATTTCTTAACAACCCAAAAAAGAGAAATTACCTTGAATGTCATCGAACCAGCTTTTTCATATCATCATATAACAACCCAAAACCTTCACCACGGGCTAGATTACTTCCTAGAATGAGCTCTGATCTCAAGTAGGAGGTGCACTCATGGATGAACTTCAGATTGAGCCCTATAAATGCAAAAGACATAAAGTATATCAAATCAGATTCGCACTCAAGACATAAAGTATAAAATAAGAAAGTATCACAATGACATATCACAAGAAACATAGATGGGCCACCTTGTGCTTTGAGTTTGGGATTGCGGTGGGGACCTGAACTTCCAGTTTGGAATGAGATGGAATCGAACTCCTCCTCTCCTCGACTTTGATTCTCGTATAGGCAAAAATGTTAATATGTATACACTATATAACATGTCGCATATGAGTAAATAATTGAATTACCTTTGAACAATTTGCCTTTGTTGTGTCTCGGTTGCTTACATTGCATCGCATGTGATAACTTTGCCTTTTCCGGATAGCTTTGTGATTTTATTTGTAGGTCCGCCTCGTTTCTCTCTTCTTCTCTTAGTCTTAGGCTTTCCTCGTTTCTTCTCAACAGTTGGTGCCTCAACATGTTGATATTTGTCCATGTCATAGAATCTCTTCCTCTCATCGCAAAAATTTTGTACTCGTGTTAGTTTGGTATACATCTTTATGGTACAACTTTGAAATATGGTTCATCGGGTCCTGTTTGTTGTGAACTAAAGACATATAAAGATGTTGGCAAGGAATTCAAAGTGAGATCCCATGCCCTACATGTACAAGAGTTCTTGTCAAGAACACACAATGTGGGTATCCTCACCCTCCCTTATTTCATAACCAAGGTCTCCATTAAAGAGAATAAAGGCACCCAATCGCTATGCTTTTGTTTGTCCGAAAAATGTCATCATTAGAAGAGGACTAAAACAATTTATCCACTTCTCACATGTCGACCCAAGAGTTCCCAACTCCGTCCATGGTTTTTTGCCTAATGTATTCCATCATAGTCCTTATGGGCTTGTGCTCAGCTTCAAGAATCCAAGAATTGAAACTTTCCACCATATTGTTATCTATCGCCCATGATTTACTTACATTAAAGTAAGTAAGCTCGCACCATGTATGAGGTGGATAACTCATGAGATCAATCGCTCCCTTTGAACTCATTTCCCAAGCAACTTCATGTTGTCCTTAAATTCTTCCTCAAATGTATCAGATCACGCCCAAAATTTCTTCTTCAACTCTCCTCTCTGTATTTCTTACACTAATTTGTATATATATGGCGAAAGACACCATCTATGTTCAACCTCGTGAAGTACATCAAATAATTTTGTATTAAATCCTACAAGTAAAAATTGCAGAGTATTACATTCAAAGTTGCATAAATAATTTGACATAAAAAATATTAAATATTAAAATTCAAATACATTCATACCTTTCAGATATCGTAAATGATGGTATATCGACCGCCATCCCCAAATCAAGTTGTTTTTGCAACAAAGTCGTAAACCAGTCCAGCTTTTCCTTAGTTTCACTCTTCACACATGCCCAAGCTTATAGGAAAATTCTCGCTTCATCCCCATCTCTTCCCAAAGTCTACAAGCAATTCCCCTTATATCTGCAAGGCCTTCAAAAACACCCATCAATGCCAATAATAGGCCTACATCCTTCCTTCCAACCTCTCTTGCAAGCATCTAAACAAACAAACATTCTTCTAAATACTCTTCTTCCTTCCCTTAATTCATCTCGTGGACAACTCCACTTGTGACTTTAGACTCGGATTACTCCTCACCGATTCACAGATAAGCCTCCAACTCGTAAAAACTCAGAGTAAAGCTCCCGAGAATTCATCCATGACCATCCTCCCGGCTCTCTTCAGACTTGGAAAATCCAACATTCACTTTCCATTCTTTTCTCCACATCTTTTTTGAGGTCTTTGATCTTGTAGTCATGTCGCTTCAAGTATTTTTTGTTTGTAAAGCTTGGCCAAGAACTTTGCCGAAACCCTAGGGGTTCTTGAAAATCCTATAACACTTGTGCTTTCTTCGCTTAATGTCTTAACAACCAACCTGTGGTTACAACCGCCCTTCGACACATACAAGACAAATGGACACCCAAATTTCACATTGGACCCTTATTCTATATGGTTCACTTTTCACATATTTCAATGCCACTCCCCCTAGATATAGATACTTTGATATGGATTCCCTAACATCAACAGACTAAAGAAATGTCATTCCCAAGTCGAAATAGGTGTCCGGTCATTTACATTCAAACAGATGAGGATGTCTTCTCTCACATGGCACCGACCCTCATCCCCTTCCTCACTATCACTATCCTCACCTTCATCACTAACATCACCTTCCTCAAGATCATCACATTCCTCACTCTCCTCACTCTCCTCTACATATGTAACATCTGACCGTCCTCACTATTATCTTCCTCACCAACCCCTCGCTTACTCGTGTGTTTAACAACCCTCGTTTATGTGCTCTATTAATGCTATCAAAAGCATTAAGTACTTCATCACTTTCCATGAAAGGGTCATCACAATCGAGGCTGGTTCTTCATTCAATATAGGTTCATCTATCTCATGTTTTGCAAAGAAATCTAGATACCAGGTTCCGATTTTATTTACATATAGAGTCTCCTAATCCCATGGTCACCCTCAAGTATAAAAAGTCCTTCTTCAATACTCGGTCCAGTTCCAGATAATATATTTTTTATATATTGGCATAATTCAATTCCTCTTTATATGTATTCTTAATGCAAATAATGCATGTGTAATCAACATCAAAATTCTTACATGTATAAACATCTCCTCCCATATATCTCCAAATGTAATCCTTTATCCATATGCCCCCCATGATGTAATTGTACATCTACACGCCCAAACCATTCTGCTCGCTTAAAAAAACAGACTTCACATAACAATAAAAAAATACGTAACAAAACAAAAGCAAACTACAAAGTATTAAGAATCTATCAAGAATAATATATATAAGGACCACATGTTCCCTACCACCAACACCAAACTTAAACATGGACCACGTGATGTTCCCTACCACATGCACTTTATTAATCAAAAGGGTAGATTAAAGTACCGAGAGATTCTTTTCTTCTTCAACCAAAGCTTCCTTATACTTGATTAGACTCAAGTTCGTTCGACGAACTTATCGCAGAGCCTTCGCTTTTCTTCTTCTCACGGAAAGTAGTTGTCGATTCTTCTTCTCGCCGAACTGGCTCCACCTTCCTCTCGCTTAAAACCTGGCTCCACCTCCTTCGCGTCTTCTTCTTCTCTCTTTGATTTCGGCTCAGATGTGGGGTGAAAAGAATTAGGGCTTTTTGCCCTTTTGCAAAAGAAACTAATGCTTTTTTTCTCTCTCTCTCCTAAGTGCTTAACAAGAAAAATATCCACGTGTTAACAGAGTTAGTCCAAGTGTAAGGTGTCATTGATTGCATAGGGTACGGGTGGTCTACTTTTACTAACGTTATGGGTACTTTTGGAAAAAAAATAGTTTAGGGTGGAAGTGGGACATCCGTGTATAGTTCAGGGTTTTTTTTGGACCTTATCCCTATTTTAATATATGTTACTTTGACTTGTGATGATGAAAAAGCATGACGGTTGACCAAAGCTCCTGCCATGCATTAATGTGGATGGGATCATAACCGGTCGGTGGTAGAAA
Organism: Panax ginseng; assembly: GCA_020205605.1. Classification (NCBI taxonomy): domain Eukaryota; kingdom Viridiplantae; phylum Streptophyta; class Magnoliopsida; order Apiales; family Araliaceae; genus Panax; species Panax ginseng. The sequence continues at coordinate 1,261,252 of CM035143.1, read as the reverse complement.
ACCGTGGCCAAAAGCAGTGGATAAGCTACATATAGTCGTAAGAGAACCCATCGGATCGGAGGGGTGTCGGGTAGTAGTAGGTGGCACAAGAATCCGTAGAGATAAGATAACCAAAGAAGGAAGCCTTCACCAATGTGTACGTTTTCGTACACTTTGATATTCATATTCTCTCACACACACACACGACGGAGAATTTTATCTATCTCTAGACACTAGACATTACTTTCCTCCATTGTTAACCTTGTGAACACATACGACTCTCACGCCGAACTATCCCCTCATTTGAATGTACCGCCAAGCTTGTGGTGTTTATCGTGTTTTATCGTGCAAAATCGTAGGCGTCTTACGTGATTGGGACGTGACAGAAGATCTTGGCGTTAACAATACTTATTAACATAATACGTAAATATTCATAATATATATAATATCTTGAACACTAGTATAGCTTGTCAAGCTATTATATTCGAATAGTTTATTTTAATAATTCGGTATATATGTGTGAACTCTAATTTTAGAACACAAAATTACTATATATCCACACTTCACAAAAATAGTCCTCATTTTAATTTTTAAAGTCAATTGTATAATCTTAAAATTTAAACTTATTTATTAAAATAAATATAAAAGTATTGCTATATATATATATATAATGTGTCGGGCGTATATTAACATAAATAATATTGTTATGACATTATCTATTTGTCTTTTTTAAGTTATAATGTTTGAAAATTGAAATGCATCAAAAATTTAAAACTAATTGTACCTTCTTTTCTTTTCTTTTTAATTTTTAAGTTAAATCCACCTCCACCAATAAATATATATATATATATATATATAAATATAAAAGTAATGTGAAATAGAAAAACAAATAAATAAGGAGGGTGAAAGTTGCATGTGTCTGACTACATCAGTCTTTTTCGTTTAATAAGTATATATAACATGCAGATTAATAAAAAAAAATTGCATGCAAGACAAAGTAAACAAGAATATTTATTTATTATCGTAAGTATATATATATATATATATGTGTGTGTGTGTGTGTGTGTCACATGCAAACAAAATGAACAATGTTTGCAGTGTTTAAAACATTTGAATTTAACTAGGGTTACGCTCTGATTTTCTCGTACCATTTCGATTCTTTATAAAATATATACAATTAAGGATTTTAAATAAATAAAAACAGAGGGAGAATTTGTTATTGATCAACCAGAATTCCACTTTGAAAAAAGAGTGACTGTATTATAATTTTATAAGACAATTAAGGTGAAGATTTACCCGATGGGCCACTAAAGAGGTAGCAGCTTCTATCTTTAATTTGCATAATTCCTATCCTATCTATCTACTTCATTCTTTACTAATTAACTAAAATGCAAAACTGCGTCTTTTTTGCTCAAAGATGTGCATGCGTATTCAACGTCCATTAAGCTATATATATATATATATATATATATATATATATATATATATATATATATATATAGGCCTCTATCCACAAAGAACCTATTGTTGTTGAAGAACCCATTTTGGCCAGGTCTGTAGAGCTTGTACTCTATTTTAGACAATTTTTTTTTTTTATAAGTTTATAAGATAAAGTTTACAACTCTAAAATTGGATTGCTTCCTCAACAACCTATTGGTTCTTTGTGGACGGAGAATCCATATATATATATATATATATATATATAGAATTCATCCATCGACACTGGTTGTCATGGACACCATTTGAGCAATCAAGTTTTCCACAGTTGATCAATATAATAGATGACATTGATTGTTTTACGCTACAAACTATAGCGACAGTCACTAAATGACATAAAATTATTTGCAATTACTTCATTGCCCCTTCCCAATTTGATTTGCATTAAACATCCTTGACGCTACGGCATGTTGTGGTAGGATCCCACCACTTTCCATGCTTTTATTAATATTAATATTAAATATAATAATAATTTCTTACTCTTTTCTTTTGTTAATGTGCACTAATTTCAAAAATATCAATTTAAAATTTAATATTTTGTCATTTGATTTTAAAAGTCAAATTATATCTCAAATTTCATAATGAGAAAGCATTTAGTAAGAAAATTGGCGTGGGGGTGGGGGTGGGGGTGGGGTTGGGGGTGGGCGATAAGAGATAAGGGGCCTATGCCCTATACGGACTAAAAATAGAAGGGCCTCTCCTCATGTTCCATCAATTTCAGATGTAGGCAATATCAAAATATCAAATCACAAGAAAGATCCTATTTTATATCACATATATATATATAAAATTCTCTCCCTTAAATAATTAAAGATGTATATTTATTTTATATTTACTTTTAAAATTAGTAGTTAGTGTACTCCCTCCGTTCCTTAATATAAATCGTTTTAAAAAAATATTTTTGTTCCTTAATATAAGTCGTTTGAGAATTTCAAGTAAGCATTAATGGTTTAGTTTCCGATATTATCTCAAGTATTAAATATAACTTTGATTCTCTCGCTATTCTCTATCTAATAAATAACACTTATTTTTTTAAATACAACTATACAAGGACAATATAGATAATTAATAGTATATTTAATATTTTATAATTATTTTTTTAATAATTATACACAACTCTAAAACGATTCTGTTGGTCGGTAAAGTTTTTGGTTTGAATTCCAATTCCATAACATGCGGTAGGAACACACGGCCCAGGAAGTAGAAAGAGTTTCACATATACTCTTTCCATTCATAATATGAAACGTTTTAAATGATTTTATTTTTTAAAAATTATTTATCGTTTTATATAATTTAGTAAAATTAATTATAATTATTTTAAAATTATGTTTTATAAAAAAATATTACAGATAAGAGATAAGAGGAAGAGTGAGATAAATATGATAAATGGTAGTATTATAGATAATTAATACTATATTTAATGTTATACAATCATTTCCTTAGTCCATTTATGTGTAAATTAAAAAATGCGTAACAAATAGTACTATAACATTTGTTATTACATCCATTCCATAATAATAGTTGTTTTAGTTTTATGCACATTAATTAAAAAAAATTATTTAATACTATCATTTAATAACTAAAATTTATATAAAAAAATTTCGCTACCCTTTTATGGGAAATTGAAAACTATTAATACAAGTGAAAAAATTTGTTGGGACAATTAGAAAAGTAAAAGGTGATATAGGAAAATAAATAATTTATTCTCATAAAAAATTTATAAGCGACAAATAAATTAAAATCAAAATTTTCTTCTAAAAAATCAATTATTATGAAATAGAGATAATAATTTTTTAAAATAAGTTTTTAAGCTTAAATATCTAATATATAAAGTCGAGGCCCCTTTCGCATAAACAATGTGTGAAGTCTTTCGGCTTTCAAAAATGCCTTCCAACTTTTAATGTAATCCTTATTTTTTCTTTTTAAATTATTTTTTTTTAAATTTAATTAACTGTTATAAAAAATTTATTTTATCCCATATTATTTATACACACAACGCGTGTATGCATGGAATGCTAATATACATAATTTGAGAAGTAGTACTAAAGTAGCTTCTCCCACATGATTTGTGTAACTATAGCGGCTCATATAATCGTGTTATTATCCACCACATGATTATATATCATACGATTTGTTTGAGATTAAATTTAAAAAAAAAAAAAAAATCACTTACTAGACCAAATAAATGCAAGATCGTATACGTGCAAGTAGATGTGATGTCGGTTGACAAATTGAATCCAACAGTCAATAATTTTCAAACTAGAAAGTGTAATTGTCCAACTTCAAGTCAAGGAATCACAAATTTATTCTACTACTAGTAGTAACTAATTGAGCAGAATTAATTGCAAGTGTTATCTATTTATTTAAAAACTTGATTTTATACGCCAATTAAACTACTCCATATCCTCAACTCTTTATATGGTCATCTTCATTTGAATAAATACAATTTTTGTTTGATTATTTGGAATTTTCGCAGTCGGGAGAGGTCGCAGACAAGATTTTTCATCATGCATTTTCGTGGGTCATGATTTTTTTGGGTTTGACACTTGCAACGGGTAGGATTTGAACCCAAGACTTCCTAGTTACGGCTCGTTTTGATGCCTCATTCAAAGCACTGTGACAAATGTTGGGGTTATAAATTCAATTTCATCTTGGGCTTTCAACGAACAAGAACTTTCCTAGCAGTGTGAAACCTAGCTAGCTAGGGTCTAAAATTAAGAAATACTCCTTTTTTTTCTTTTTCATTTTTAAAGTGTTGCCTTGGTATGAATGCTCGAGATTTCAAAAAGATAGACTAGACTAGACTAGACTAGACTAAACCCTCTAATAAAAGCAACAAAGTGAGACATAGTTCGTCTAGTACAACAGTGCTTTCTCATTGAAGCTCCTCCAACTAAAGTCCCAACTACACACACCTACCTGCCCTGCAATTTTAGGTTAGTGCTGGCGGCATAGCCTATAGCCTTATACCAAAAGCCAACACCACCCACGGGCCACGGGAACAGTCCATGTTCAAACATGCACTAATTAAAAGAGTTAGTCATGTGAGTAAAATTGAGTGAAGGTCAAAAATTGAGTACGGTAAAAAAAAAATTTAAGTGATTTCAAAAATTAAGTGGGGTCAATTGACCCCACATTTAGACCATAGCTTCGCCCCTGACTTTGACTATATATATACATATAGAAAACTGATATTTCTATATATATTTTTGCATGGTCCTCTCAGATGTGAATATAGTGAGTTTCACCTCCACGTAAAAAATATATATGTAGAAATATAAAAAACACATTTAGAAATAGTATTCCCTTTTATATATATATATAGTTACTTAAAAGTGTTGCTATTATATTTATTTATAACAAAAATTTAGATTTCCCTCCAATATATATCAAACTGGTTTAAGTTTTCTTACTAATGTAAAGCTCGGAAGACAAAGAACACCAAGTAATTACCGGGTGGAAAGTTTTTTGCCGGTGAAGATGCAAAGTGGGGGACAGCCAATTACACTATGTAGTTAACTTTATAATAAGTTGGTTAATTAATTAATATAATGCTGACACGTAGAGAGATCATCTTCTGACCAGCGTGTTGATACTGTATTGATCAATTGATCAAAATTAACTTCATACTAACTATTTTCCCATTACACCAATGGTGAGAATTGGGATACACTGCCGTGACCGTAAGAAAACCGGCGCTTGCCGGTAATTGCGGAATGTTGCTCTTTTGACTTGCTATAACGTGTCCATATTTTCTGTTTTTTAAACTTCTATCTTTACCAAAGTACAATGGTTTATTCTATCTTTTTCTAGCTGAGACCGTTGATTGCGGTTAGGAGTAAAGTGGTTTCATGTGGGCCCCAAATATTTGCACCGCATCTTGTTCCTTTTTGGCCTTTATTGTTTTCTCAATTTTTTTTAAAGTCGTTTACAGAATAGTCAAATATGAAGAAGATATTACTAAGATTGCCACTACCACTATCAGTTTTTTAATTAATTTTGGTCAATTGATCAATACAGTATTGACACGTATATGAAAAGGGATTTCTCAGTGTTTCAATATTATACTCCCTCTGTTTGACACGTATATGGAAAGGGATTTCTCTGTGTCAATATTATACTCTCTCTGTTCCTAATTATTTTATGCTTTAGAATTTTTTATTTGTCTCTAATTATTTGACGATTGTTCAAATCTAAGAAAATTAATGATATTTTTTTTCTAAAATTACCCCTCATCACTCTACCTATTTTTTGATAATTTAAACTCTTTCTCTCTTTTTATTTCAACAAAATTCATCTTATCCCAACAAAATAGTGATGAAATGGTAAATGGGTCAGATTCAGATTCAATAGTGAGGAAATTTTATGGTAATCAGATTCAATTTTAACATGCAGTAACAGTAAATGGGTCATTAGGTTTAAAATAGTGAGGAAATTCCGTAAAGTAAGACGTATTAGGTGATTGCAGAGTGCACGCTAATATATTCCTAATGCATTTACCACATGCAGTAACAGTAAATGGATCACTTGGTTTAAATTAGTGAGGAGATTCCATAAAGTAAGACGTATTGGGTGATTGCATATATTCCTAATGCATTTACCAGTCTCTATTATGAATGGTAAAGAACCAGTAAAAGATACGAAGTCTTATATATGTTAAATTGACATACATGTCCTTATTTTTATTTCATAATTTTATTACAATTTAATTATGACTGAAATACAGTTTGTACATCAAAGTTTGTAGCATTGTTGAGGTTTAAACGTATCTAAGTGCACTCTAAATTTCTTTTTCGCCAAATAAAATGCACCCTTCGTACAATTAACCGGTCAAAATTGACTGGTTGTGTCTGTAATTTAAATTTTGAAGGGATAATTTCGATAAAACATGTTTAAGAAATAAAAAATATTAAAATATATCACAACCTCCAAATCACTACATCTTCTCCATCAATAACCCAAATCCTAAACCCAAATTGAAAGCACATTACTCAAAGAAACTGTTGTTGGAAATATCAATGAGATGAATAGCCTGACATATGGGAAGAGTGGTGATGATGATCCTAGGATCTGGCAAGTACACTGTATACTTCAATGAAAAAAATCATGAAAAGCTTTGATGGACATCCCCTGTGGAAGAAATTGATTGAGAAAATAAATTGGACTAAAAGGTCAGATTTTAATCCTGATTTGGAGACCACCGACATAATTTACAATTTCTGTGATGTACTTGAAGATAACATGTCCGCTCACTGGAGGCCAGAAATTGATTATAAGTATATCACCCTCGTGTTTCTTGTATCTAGCTGAGCGCCTTCTTATAATGGTTTCTTATTTCCAAGGTTACTTTTTCGCTACAAAATCTTCGTGTGTCGAATGGCTCATATACGAGGAATGGGATGTTGATTCAAGTACATGTTCAGTAATAGGGGAGGTCTATAATATTTTAGTCATCCAAGTACCGAAGCTGTTGGTGAATAAGCATGATACCCTGGAATGGATCAAAAATTCAAATAACAATCCAGGGGACTAATATCGCCTCTTAGTTTTGAGATTGATGGTTCTATTGTGTTTAATTTGCGTAAATTCTTCAAATCATTTTGATAAGCTTTTCAATTTGTTGGATAGAAGTAATCTCTGTGCCGATCTACCTTTGGAATTTTTTGTTCTTTTGATTTTAGATGGTTGCAACGGTGGAGTAGGAGATGAATATAATGAATGATTACATTTTGGGTTGGATGATGATAATTAGAATTTAAAAATTAAATATATGAACAAATGATTAAGGTTGGGGTTTGGGTTATTTATGGGGGTGGTTTATTGTTTATTTTTTTTAATATTTTTAATTTTCTTAAACATGATTTATCGATTTTACCCTTTACAAAATGGGTTTACAATAATATCTAGTCATTTTTAATCGGTTAATTGTACAAAGGGAGCATTTTGTTTAACAAAAAAGAAGTTTAAGATGCACTTTGATACATTTTAAATATTAGGATGTAAAGCTCAACAATGCTACAAAATTTGGGGTGCAAACTGTATTTTAGTCTTTAATTATTGAGATATATTTTTGTTTGAAAAATGAGTTAGGAGGATAATTAGAGAAAAATTTACTTTCTTAGTTAATTTTAACTTCTTCTTACTTTTACTAAGTGAGATTAAAAAATAATTATTTTATAAATTTTTGTTATTTGTATCTAATGTGAGGACTGATATTCGAAGCATTTTGCAAAAGATGATAGCAAAAAATGAATTTGAGCTGTGCATTTTGGACAAGTATGAAGTTGAGCTGTGCAAAAATTATCGGTTAAAACTAATAACATCCCAGATTATGGTCCAATCACCTCTATCCAACTGGCACTTTCCATGCTCTGCATCATACAAAGCAAAATAATCAAGAATTGAAGAGTATGGGCAATGTGGACAATTCACAAGTCGAGACACTAGAGAGACAATTTTTCTAAAAAATTGACTCCCCTGTTACAACCCTACACTCACTTTCCTCTTGCTTGTTTTGGTAAATCTACGGAGCCCCCATTAAAAATCGTACTTATTTATATAAATAAATAAATAAAATAATAAAACACACACTATGTATGATGTTCATTAATTATATCTAATTTCTTTCCTGATTGTCTGCAGTAATTTCTTGCCATTTTGAATACAAAATCAATATAAAGTTCAGCACCGACCCTTCCCAGTAAAAGGCCCAACCCTACTAAAACACATGATTCTGCTCTCTCTCTCTCTCTTAATATTTGTTCTTTTAAAAAGTTTCAAATTAATAAAAATTACTACTAATAATTTAGAACTGCATTTATTAAATCTGCCAAATTTCTGAACAATTGGCAACTTCCTTCCCTCCATATATAGTGCCTTAAGTTCCTCTCATTTCCTCATTCCCCTCTCTCTCTTTTTCTCTCTCTTCACTCTTTTGAGGGTTCACTCTGCTCTGGGTGGGTTTATTAGAAGTTTTAGCTGATAAACCAGACCAACATTACCAATTTGCGATACATATACACAGAACAGATCCATATCTTTTTGTGTTAATATTTGGGAATACTAGTTTTCTTATTTGAAGTACTTTTGAGTGTAGTAAAATTAATGGAGAAATTTGTGAGGCTCTGTACTATGATTCCTCTGTTTCTGTTTCTTGGGCTTCTTCCTTTGGCCTTAGCTGGCCATGACTATGGCGAGGCTCTCACCAAGAGCATTCTCTTCTTTGAAGCTCAGAGATCTGGTTACCTTCCCAGTAACCAGAGAATTAAATGGAGGGCCAATTCTGGTCTTGATGATGGCAAGAATGTCGGTGTAAGTTCTTCTGTTCTTATAAGTACTACAAATCCATTACGCCCATCAGGGTATACTTCAATTCAGCTTAATTCAGTTCCCATTTTCACAAACTAGATATTTCATAAACATTTGCCTAAATCCCTTTTTGCTTTTCTATTTTTGCGTTGGCTACTAGAATGGTTATGAATTAAACTGTGAGACCTGTCTGAACAAAAAATGGAAAAAATAAATAGGGAATATTTTAGGTTTTAAATGCTTTGATTTGTTGCAGGTGAATTTGGTTGGAGGGTATTATGACGCAGGGGACAATGTGAAGTTTGGACTGCCCATGGCATTTACAGTGACAATGATGTCATGGAGCATTTTAGAGTATGGGCAGCAAATGGCTTCAAGCGGAGAGCTCGGAAATGCCATGGATGCTGTTAAGTGGGGAACTGACTATCTTATTAAAGCCCATCCAGAAGCCAATGTTTTATACGGAGAGGTACTCTACTAACACTATTTCTTCAGTTTGTGCATCTTTTATTTGTTGGTTAAGAAATATCATTTTTTAGCCATTCATATTAAGATATTCCTCTGTTTTTACGTAAGCATTTACATTATTTATAAATTTAGTTTTGTGCTGTTATGTATTTCACACTCTTCACCTATTGGTTCTAATTTGTTAAAAATGAACAATATTTTAGTTGGATTGAAAAGTTGTTTATGGGTTGTCTTTAAGTCATTTTCATAGCTTTATCTTTCGTTTAATGGAGTACTCGCAAATCTGATAAGTCAATTAATATTTATTTTAATGGGGTTGGTGATAACGAGCTTGATGGTGATTTTGTAAAATAGGTTGGGGATGGTAACACTGACCACTACTGCTGGCAAAGGCCGGAGGACATGACCACCTCTCGCCAAGCTTACAGAATTGACCCTAGCAACCCCGGGTCCGACCTTGCCGGCGAAACCGCCGCCGCTATGGCCGCCGCTTCTATGGTCTTCCGCCGCTCAAACCCTTCCTATGCCAAGACGCTCCTTTCTCATGCCTATCAGGTGTTTTTCCACTCAATTCTTTCCATTTCAGTCCCAATTAAGTTGTTGATAATGCCAGAGCTCTCAAAATAAATTTGCAATATTTTTACATCAATGTTAATAATATTTTAAGATATTATTCTTACAATATAACTAGAGACTAGAGAATTGATATTTTCATAACTAAATTTTGATATTTTTATAAAAAAAAATTCACATAATTATAAGACTCGTCTATTATTAATGTGAAAAAAACATTGTAAAATTATTATTTTTACTTGTAAAAATATGAAATTCTACTGCTCTCACCTTATGAGTAGTCTACGTTTACACATCTCAAAATTGTACCTTGTTTATTAAAATACATTTGTGTTGGAATGTAAAACAATGTAGAAAAAAAATGGGCTAAAAATATCATTCCTCTATAATTAGTCAAACATAAACATTTGTTCTGGCGTATGATAGCAAGAGTGGTAAGGATGCGTACGTTTATTGGACAGTTGAGAGTTGACGTTAATACGCATTTATAGGGGTGAACATGGTACTAAAATCACACACGAAATTGTTTGTGATTGATGTGGTGCGGTTTTAATTGGTATAGTTTTGGTTCCAAAATCAATTGAAACAACAAAAAGGTCTAAGCCTTCAATAGAATTTAACACATAGCTCACATCGAGCAATTAACTTAGTGACATAGTCGACAATGTGAATTATATCAAGTATAGAAACAAAACTTCTTCTGCCAAACATGTCAAATTCACCATCAAATCATATAACAGTGAGACACGTAAAATAGTTTTAGTTTATAATAAAGGAATGATGCTTTAAAACTAAAACATACGCTATATAAAATAACGAAGACCATATATTCGATAACAAGCAAGAATATTTATCTAGTTCTCCAAAAATTAAAAGTATATACTAGAGATAGAATAAATTTTTGTCTTGTATATGGCAGGGAAGACTTATACAACATAATCCTACTTAATTTGAAAAATAATCTATTAGACTATTACTACTATAGCATAAACCTTAACCAATGTATCAATTGCTCAAAACAACGAATTTGACCCCTCAGCTATAAGCCCCTCCAGTAACGCATCAAACAAATTCGAAATTTCAAAACTTAAATGCTTATTTTTTGACTCTATAACCTTTAACCATCTTCTTTCAATTGGTGAAAATATGACAATGTAAGACTGGAGTTTTCTTTGAGCATGTTCAAGTAAAAAATAACTTTAAAATTTACTAGAGATAATATATACATACACACACATGATGCGGTTTCGGTTTTATGCGTGTATTTTTGACTAATAACTAAACTGAAACCGTAAATTTGATTATTCACCTTACCTAAAACCGTCACATACGCCGAAACCGTTGATATTGTTTTAATTTGTGCGATTCGTGTTGTTTTTGATACAATTTCGGTTCTAATTTAATTAATTACTTGGTCCTAGACAGTTAAGATTGCCTCAAATTTGTGTCAGGCACTGGCTGGTTGCCCATGTATGTTAGCAGCAGCAGCGCAACATTAAAAACATGAATTTGATCTGATTAGCATAAAATTATTTTTTTGGTAAGTTAGTCAATTGATCAATAGAATACTGACACACAAAAAATTCATCTACGTGTCAGTATTCTATTGATCAATTGACTAACTTACTCCAAAATAAACTTCATACTAACCACTTACATTAATAACTGGCCCAAACCTGTGGCGCACATTAGCGGACTTGCATGGCAAAAGTATTTTGATATTCTAAAAATAATTTATAAATATATTACTCTAAAAGCAAGTTACTAAACTTTTAACCCCTTTGTTTTCAGACTTTTCTTTTTCATCCCGCCAATTTATTATAATTTTAAAGTAAAGCTGTTAAGCTGGTCAATATTAGCTCCAAAGTAGAATATGGGTCCTTTCACCTTCCCATGGACTGCCCAAGTTTAATTCTTTTGATTAGTTAATTTAGATTTTTGGACGTTCTTAAAACTTTTATCTCTTTATTAGTACTACTTGTATCAATCGGCATAAAAGAAGACTATGACCATAAAATATATATATATATATATATATATATATATATATATATATATACTTCAATAATATTAATAAATTGTAAAACCGAGGTAAAAGTCACAACAATGGCCAACTAGGGTGCGTGTTTAATTTTAATAAAAAAAATAAAAATGAAGAAGTAAAAGGCCACTATTTTTGTTTTAAAAAATAGATTTGAAGATTAAATTTTGCTCGCCTTTGGAATATTTGGGCTTTCCCATATTTCTTTAGTTCGGCGCTTAAATGGGATCATGGCAGGGCCCATTGCCGTTAATTGTGGACCGTACAAGTATTGTGTTTTATTAGATCTCTATCGACCAATTTAGTGATCCGTAAACCACGCTTCTTGGGTAGGGGTTGTTGCGTGTCACGCGTGATGAGTGTCGGCGGTCACATGGCACCAGTCCACACAATCCACATATTCATTTTTCCAACTTTGCCCTTTATAACTTCACATTTATGAATGAAAAATGTTTTGGGACTTTATATGTTTACTTTGTTTTATTATGTGTTATAAATGGTACTCTACTAATATTTTGATGAAATATTTAATATAGTGGGCGAATTGTATAATTTTATGTATTATTATTAATCGTAATTTAGTAGAAAACTTGGTTTTGGTAATACATGACCTTTTTATGAATTTCTGAATAATAGTTTGTTTATCAACTTTATTGTTTTCAGCTCTTCGACTTTGCGGACAAATACAGGGGCAAATATGATAGCAGCATCACAGTGGCTCAGAAGTACTACCGTTCTGTCAGTGGATATGCTGTACGTTATCATATCTCCTTTTAAACATTTCTTAATTGCATGATTTAATATTGTAAGATTTTACACATTTAAATTATTTTACTTATCTATTATTTTAATTTATCAGGATGAATTACTGTGGGGAGCTGCATGGTTGTACAAGGCAACAAACAGTGAGTACTACTTGAACTACCTTGGAAACAATGGTGATGCCCTTGGTGGGACTGGTTGGGCCATGACTGAATTTGGATGGGATGTTAAATATGCTGGTGTCCAAACTCTTGTTGCCAAGGTAATAATTTCAAGACTGATTATGAATATATATTAATTTGGGAGATTGAAGTATATAACTCAACTGGTAATTGTAATGCTTTGGTAACTAGCACTTATTTCTGTATGAAGTTTATGTGCCATGGTGCAACCTAGAATGTTACTCACGAATTTATTTGTAGTGGGGTGGTGTTAGAAAAAGTAATGGCAGATTAGGAATATTATATCATTTTATAGTCCTAAAACAGAAATGTATCTGTATTTTTGGAACATACTAAAAGGAAATATGTAGCGGAGGGAGTTCAAAATTGTTTAAAGACTTCTTGCATAAGTGACGGACAAAGCTAACATATAGCAAGCCACTGATATCCATTTTGTAATTTCTTTCTTCTAGGGTGAAACAAACATAGCTAGTTGATTTTTAATGTGGTTTTTGGATACCTTGTTGAATGTTCTCTACATTTGAAATGTTCTTTTGCAATTAGTTCTATATCCTTGTGTGTAGAGACTATAGCTTCTTGTTTGGGAGCTAATTAACTAATTGTCTTTATAATCTTCTTATTGCAGTTCCTAATGGCAGGGAAAGCTGGAAACCATGCATCAGTTTTCGAAAAGTACCAAGAGAAGGCAGAGTTTTTCATGTGTTCGTGCCTTGGAAAGAGCAGTCACAATGTTCAAAAGACTCCAGGAGGCCTCATTTTCCGACAAAGATGGAACAACTTGCAGTTTGTCACAAGTGCCTCCTTCCTCCTGACGATCTACTCCGACTATCTAACCTCTGCCGGGAAATCTCTCAAGTGTTCTTCTGGCAATGTCCAACCATCTGAGCTTCTCTCATTTGCTAAATCTCAGGTACATATATGATATATTTCTTTACCATGGAAATATCAAGAACTGTAATTTCGGGTATATATAAATTCCCAGATTTTATTGAACCTTTAGGTGGACTATATTCTCGGAGACAACCCAAGAGCTACAAGTTACATGGTGGGATATGGGAGCAATTATCCACGACAAGTTCACCACCGCGGTTCCTCAATTGTGTCAATTAAGGTTAACCCTTCATTTGTTAGTTGCCGAGGAGGCTATGCCACATGGTTCAGCAGGAAGGCAAGCGATCCAAATCTTCTTGATGGTGCCATTGTTGGAGGACCTGATGCCTATGACAATTTTGCTGATGAAAGGGACAATTATGAGCAAACGGAGCCTGCTACATACAACAATGCTCCTCTTCTTGGCCTATTGGCTAGGCTGCATGCTGGACATAGTGGATATAACCAGCTCCTTCCAGGTATCAGATTCTTGTCCCATTTTCTTCAATAATTTACTAGTATTTTTTCTTTCTTTTTTTGTGTATTGATTATAAGCTAGTTTCTATATCAGTAACCAGTAAATTTACTCGTGCAGTAAATCTTCCAGCTCCTAAACCCATTGCAGACCAACCGAAACCTGCTCCAAAACCTATAGTAACTCCTGCCCCAGGTATTCTTTTGCTTCTGCTCAGATTGTTTCTTTTATTCTTTTTCCTTTTTGGATTCATGGAAGCTTTGGAGACACACATGCTAACTCAAATGTGATTGGGTTGTTTTTGCAGTTTCTTCTTCCCAACAAATTGCTGTTGAGCAAAAGATGACAGCTTCATGGGTTTCAAATGGAAAAACATACTACAGATACTCCACAGTAGTGACCAACAAATCTGGCAAGACTTTGACGGATCTCAAGCTTTCTGTATCAAAGCTCTATGGTCCTTTATGGGGTCTCACAAAGTATGGCGATTCATATGTGTTTCCAGCATGGATCAAGTCTTTGGCTACAGATAAAAGCATTGAGTTTGTATATATCCATTCTGCCTCTCCAGCAACCGTCTCCGTCTCGAGCTACACTTTGGCCTGAAGAGGAAGAAATTGAGAATACAAAAAAGAAAGAGAAGGTTCGCATTGTTTTCTGGGGTTATGTAAGAATTGTGCAGTTATATATATAGAGATGCAGTCAAGGAAAGTCTTTTTCCTTTTTCATTGTAATTCCAGTCACTTGTTGATTTGCTACTTTAGCAGGTTTTTAGGTGAAGTTAGGTTAAATAAGATTGAAGATTGGATAGAGAAAGGAGTGAAGAGACAATTTAAAAAGAGTGCTCATCCTCCTTCTTATCTAATTTATTTAGTTACACATATATATATTATATATATAGAGAGAGAGAGAGGTTGAAAGAGTGAGAGTTGAGAAGTGAAGAGAATTTCTCAACAGAGTGCAAAGTGTCTTTGTTTTATTTCTACTTCAAGGTATCTTTAGGTTTTTTTTTGTATTGTGCATTTGTGTTGTAACTTTGTGCTGTAACCTTTACAAGTTACAACACTTGGATCATTTGCAATATGAATGTTACTTGTCTTTGCGCTGAAGTTTCAAATAAATGTGCTTTTGTTTTGAATGATGATAGGCTACAATTTCTGATATAAATTATTTCGGTACTTTTGGGCATGAATCATCCTACGATCTTCTTTGCACCTAATAAAGATGGTGTCATGAGTATTCACTATTCAGTCAATACTAGTATTTTATTTGCACCTAATATCATGATTTTAGGGAAAGTTTCAAACTTAGCCATCAGTTGCATAAAACCAAGTTCATACTTGAAAAATGGCTTCTAAATGAATGGATAAAGAATAGAAGCTAAGCCTAGCCTGTGATCATTGGTCTCGAACATCCATGCAGAGCGTTAGATCGAGCGCCTACACTTGGCCAACATATATTACATTCCACCAAAACAACCAGTCAGTCACCATGATATTGATAGTCAAAATTAAAACTCATGTTTATAAGTACAGCCTCGTAGCTAGAGAGAGGAGGAACTGGCCGGAAGGACAACCGCCCAAGTTAAAAAGGATCAATTACACCTTATAAGCCAGGGCCAGGGCCAGCTCCGCTAGCATTGCTGCTACCACGCCAGAATTAGTGCCCTCATTGAACTTCTTCCTCATTTGGCCATTAAGACATTTCCTCGCAACATTGCATGCAAAGTCAGTAGGCACCACATCCCATAAACCATCACTAGACACTAGCTATTATAAGGAACTCGTCTAACTCAGTTCGCTTACTGATTTCGACCTCTGCCTCTGCAATCACATATGGTTTCAGGTATTGATCTCCAGCACTCATTTATTACTACCTCCGTCCCATAATAAGTGTTTTTTTAGCTTAAATCACACATACCAATACACAAGTTAAAATGACAAAAAATACCCTTTAATATATTTTTCTTTGAAGTTGTAGAGTTAATGAGTGTCATTTAATCAGTAGTGATGGTAAGATTTAATAAATATCATTGAATGCATAAGGGCATATATGAGAAAATATTGTAAAAATTGTATTGGAGTTCTAACACATCACTTATGTTGGGAAAAAATATTAAGGCTAAAAAAACACTTATTGTGGGACGGAGATAGTATTATTATTATATTTGCTTAACACCTGTCCCATAATATTTTTTTAGATAATTTACATTAGTCATTATTATATTATTTAAAATTAAAAAAAAATTAATTTTAAAAATAAATAATAATTAAATAATATAGAATGCATAGAGTATTATATACTAAGTTCTTTGTTTATTTTAAAAATTAAAATTGGGATTATTAGTCTAGGATAACAAAATAACTTAGAATGTGAGACTATTTAATATCATATATAATCGGTTAGTATAATCCCTACCATTTTTGATTGAAAATATGTGAAAAAAAAATTTAACATTTGTTTTTTTTTAATGATCATTGTATCATGTTCTATCTTTTTATACTTGCAGTACCTAAAATATGATTTGTTATTATTGATAAGAATATTATGATCCAAAAAATAAATTTTTATCAAGTCCTTTAAATAATCTCGAACAAAATAAATACAACATGTCACAAATAATTTTATTCTAAATAAATATGTTGTTGAAACTATTTAATACTAAAATTAATAATCTTAATATTATAATCCTTAAAAATATATATTCCCAAAATTATTATAAACACATTACAAACAAACTTGACCCTTGTACCCAGGGAAATTGCTATTTATTTGGATTTCGAGAGGTTTCATTACTAGTCTCTTTTACCCAAGCTCATTTGGGAATTAGAGTCGAGCAAATTCAGATTCGATAATGTATAACATTTTATTTTTTGTTTATAATAATTAAATTTTCCTCAACTATTTTTCACCGAACCTCACAAACACATTCTAAAAATTTTATGCGGACATAAAAATTAGATATAAATATTTTTAAATTTTATTTATTTATATTTTAACTTTAATAAAAATAAAAATAAATAAAATTATAAAATATTTAAAAATAAATAAATTTTAACATTAAATATTTTTATTATGCTAAAGTTGAAGATAAAATTTAGAATTTTATATATAACAAAATAGTTTAGGATTAGGAATATAAAATGAATGTTCTAACACAGAGAGAGACACAAACCATGTTCCTTCATCGATTTTCAAGCCCTAAATATTGATCCAAATCATCTGGATGGTCGTAGTAATTAAGATCAACAAACAGCTCATCGAAATGGATAGTCGTCTGATTAATATGTGCATCGATGCCGCGACTCAGAGCCGAGACGCCGTTGAAGCGTGGCGGAGACAGCGGCGCACTCTCGAACGCTTGCCGTCTCACCTTGCCGAGGCTCTCGTTATCCGCCTTCTCCGTCACCGGCTTCTTTTTCCTTCTTTACTCGAGTAGGTTCACAGTAAGACTTATACATGTTACACTCGTTTTACTAATTTATATTCATTGAATTGTGATGCGAATTGCTAAGAATCACAACTCGAATCGTAAAATGATGTGAATTTTACTATATTTGTGTCTTGAGGTAATTGTGAAGCTGCTATATGTGTGTTTGTATCTGTTTTTAGCAAGTTCTATTCGTTTATGAAGTTATATGTATGCTTTCAGTACATGTATATTTGGAATTTAACAGCTTAGTTCTTGCAAATTAATGTATATTGGCCGTTGATTTAACACAGAAAAGCCTTGAAAGTTAGGTACCGAGGACTGAACTGCTAAATATAATTGTTTAATAGACTAAGTAGTAATGTGAGAAATGAAAATATATTCATCCATGAAATGATTGTACTTTCAGTTGTAGTTATTAATAAATGCTTGAAATTTAGATTTTATGTTGTGTATGGACTATGGAGTACAGACATTACTATTCTGAAGCTTTACTAATTTAATTTATATATAAAAAAGGAATCTTAAGTGTTGTGGAGTTTGTTATTGTCTTCTTACACTTGCTTAAGTGACACTTTTTGTTTTCTCCTGTAGAGTTTTTAAGAACACAGTGGAGAAGATTGACCTGAGAGGTGAGAGCACTGTGGATGCGGAATGGATGGCATACTTAGGTGCCTTCCGTTACTTGCATTCATTAAATGTTGCGGATTGCCATAAAATCAATAGTTTTGCCATTTGGCCTCTTGCAGGTATGCACCTCTGGTTGTTATTTTCAGAAGGGCTTTTCATATAGGATATTGTTTTCATCTGGTGTCAATGAAACAAAATTTTCTGAGCATGTGCATCTAGGCATGTGTGATGTGTAATCCATTGAGCTTCGTTATCAGATATTTTACTCCCTTCATATGATGGCAGTTTATGAATGAATCATCTTTACGTGCATGCATCTGTCATTGACTCATTGCGTCTGTCATGTGCACGTCTGTTTATAAAGACAGGCGTCATATTGGAAGGGGTCCACTTTACTGAAAATGCTAATCTGATAATCATAAACAATGTATGAATTTTTTTTGTACGTTGTAAACTGTAATGATTCGATGGAGTTTATATAAAGGAAAGGAAGGTGTTCACATACCAAGTAGGAAGTCAGCAAAGATCAATAGTTCTACAGAGCGCGTGTTTGTGCGTGTATATTTGTGGGAAAACACGTTTCTGGATGTGCGTCTAGGGTGCACACGTAATATATAGTCTCTACATCATGTTAATTTCCCTTTTCGAATGTGTATTGCTGCTCTAGTTCAACTTAGTGATGAGTTTTGAAATTATATGGTAAATATGCATATATATTGTCACATTTCAGGTATGAGTACCTTAAAAGAGTTGGACCTTTCTAGATGCTCTAAGGTTACTGATGCTGGAATCAGGCATCTTTTGTCTATTCCGACTTTGGAGGAATTATGCATTTCAGAAACTGGTGTCACTGCAAATGGGGTGACACTTCTCTCTTCACTTAAAAATTTATCTATGTTGGACTTGGGAGGCTTACATATCACTGATCTAGTTCTTGGTTCTCTCCAGGTATATTATTTTATATTTCCTGAATGCTTACATCAGCTTGCATCCTTTATATTTTCAGATGTCCCTTCCTTTCTGTTGAAGTATAGTTTCTATGTTTTTACTTGTGCTGTCTTTCTATGCTTCTCCTATATTCCTTTATGAAAGCTTTCTGATTACTCTAAATCTCTCTCTATAAATATGTGTATGGTCTTTTGCGTTATTAGCATTTTAAACAATTTCTTCCTCTACAAATTTCCTACTGAACATGTTTACCATGACTTGAATATCAAGGTATCAGTAGTCTTGATGTATTTTTTTCCTTGAATTTTGTCTTTTCTAAATTGTGCATTCACATTGAGCAATGCCACTTAAAGCGAGATGATTTTATCTGTTTTCCCATCAAGCTAGATGATTGAAATCATTAAGCTGACTGTCATGCTGTCCAATTTTATCCAGGTCCTGACAAAATTACAATACCTCGATATTTGGGGTAGTGAAGTATCTAACAAAGGAGTAGCTGTCCTTGAAATGTTCCCCAAGTTGAGTTTTCTGAATTTAGCTTGGACAAAGGTTACAAAATTGCCAAAACTGTCCTCTATTGCATGCCTAAACATGAGTAATTGCACCATACATTCCATATTTGAAGGATGGGGCCATAACTTACATTTGACAAAGCTTATTCTAACTGGAGTGACAATTGCAGATGAGTTTGAAGCCTTTTCTTATGTCGACACCAGTTTCCTGACTTTCTTGGATATATCCAACTCTTCACTTCACAAATTTTGCTTTCTGCTTGATATGATTGCCCTGGAATACTTGGATCTCAGTAATAGTTCATTCGGAGATGATTCGGTTGAAATGATAGCATGCGTAGGAGCCAACTTAAAATTTTTAAATCTCAGCTGTACAAAAGTGAGCTCTACAGGATTGGGGATTTTGGCTAGACATGTTCCCAATCTTGAGACTTTATTATTATTTTGCACACCAACTGATGATCATGCCATCTCATACATCAGCACAATGCCTTCATTAAAAGTTATCAACCTAAGCAGTACATATATTAGTGGTATGCTTCCTTCACTATGATTCTTGGGGTACATGAGTTTATCTTATTGCTTACTTACAAGATCTCTGATATTCTTGATTTTTGTTTCTATTTTTATTATTATACTAATTATCACTGAACCTTTATGGGCAGTGCAAAATTCCATATAAGGAAATGAGAGGGAAGGAGAAGAGTTTTAAAGCTTGGGTAATGGAGGGTCCTGTTTACTAAGCCCCCGTGGCATTCAATGCTATGGAGTTATGAACCATTTTGTTATTGTGATTATGGAAAATAATGATATATATGAAGTTATGTGACCAAAAAGCAAAGGGAATTTCTGGGGGTAGATTCACACTGACTGCATCCTGTTCCTGATATCGGCATACTTTAGTTCTTTCCATACCTTATCTTCCCGCCCACCCTCCTGCGTAGTCTAAAACACAGAAATAATAGGCATGAAATCACATATCTATTACCTTCATGCTTGGATTAGACTTTGAAATACCAGAAATGTTAATTGTTTTCCTTTTAGGAAACACTGGAAGTGCACTTACAGTGTCCTCATTAAGATTTTGTTATTGCGTCAAACACAACTAAAACAAGCAGGTTACTTTTTTATTCAAAAAAAAAAAACACTTTACAGCCTTGGCCTTGGATATAAAATTAGGTTAAACGATACAGTAGGATGGCTGTTTCGTTCGAGACTTTGAGCTCAGGTTGCATGATTATTGTCTAACAGGTTTTCTTTAGCATCTCCGTATTACTTGGTAATGTGTCCACGAAGCGCATGCAGTCAAGTAGGACATACCTCTACATTTGGTTATTCAATCTTTCATATTTTTAAGCATAAATGGATGCAGTGTCACGACTATATTTGTACCTGGTCCCATTTCAGCCATAAAAGCTCGATCGTCCTCTCTTATCTCTCTGTCCTTTTCAAAATTAGTTTATATGCAGTAATGTGATACTTTCATCTGGACGCCCAGGTCAAATTCAACAGATAGGCGCTGAGCCGGATAAGGTCCCATCACTGGCAGCATTGCAAAACCTCAGCTGTTTGGAAAGATTGGATATGGAGGAGACCCAAGTTAGAGATGAATCACTGAAACCTCTATCAAACTTCCAGAGATTGAACCATCTTTCTCTCAGTGGTTCCCTCACAGACATGTGTTTGTTCCACTTCTCATCTATCCGAAATTTGATGCATCTCAGTGTCCGTGATGCCGTGCTGACTGGTGGAGGGCTTGCTTCATTCAGTCCTCCATCGACTCTTAAAGTGCTGGATCTGAGGGGTTGTTGGCTCTTAACCAAGGAGGTTCTCTTGTCATTCTGTCAAAGCTATCCTCATATTGAAGTGAGGCATGAACTCCATCACTTCCTCCCATCTGATCAAGGCAGCTGTAAACATCCACCCCCCTCACAAGAAACTTCAAAGAATTGGCACCGGAGAAAGAAAGAGGGGAAATTGTTGATGTTGCCTCATTTGTTTGAAAAGGATACCTTCATAGGTAGGTTCTTCTCTGTAATCATATTTTCAGCAGCTTTATAGCCCCTAATAATTATCCTTTTGATGTTTTTGAAATAGATCAAAGGTTGAAGTATAGCAGAGAAGAACTACTTGCGATGCAGGTTTCGTCTGTATCTCTTGCTCCCCGTGATAGAGGTAACACTACACCTTGAGCAAATTGTAGCAATGGGATGTGAATAAAGAAACTAAGAAATACTCTACATCCTGAATTGGTCATTGGATCACTCTAAAAAGGTCGATCTCTCTTGGAGATCTGTGATCCTTGTTATTACTTTTAAAACTTAAATTTGCATGAAGTATTGCTAATTATGTGTGTGCATTCACTGGGTGTTCAAATTCTTTCACAAAATTTATATATATTTTGATTAAAGTTTGACCTCGAACACATCGATCTTGAATCGGTCTGAATTTTTCGAACAAATATAATCTAAGTTTTAATAAAAAACATTTGAGCTGTTTGTTTATTTTATTTCAGGATAAAAATGTACCCTATTTTCAGAACCACATCCAACTGTTTATAACATGCTGGTATATAAATAAATGACCAAATCAGTTGAAATCATTCTTCTACCTGTTCTGTGTTTCCAACAGGTTTATGCTGATAAGTTGGACCAAATCAGGAATAAATACATCTATAAGATACTTGTGTAGTTCCTTTCGAAAAAAGATGCATTTGGTTACACAACTCTTCTAGTTCAGTGTAATTACTTGACAAAGCAATGAAGGTATGTACAGTCACAAGCAAAAAGTGAACGTAAAAGAGGGTTCAAAAAGTATATATCGACTAACAGCAGGCTGAGTTGACCATCTGTCGCGGCAACTGTGAAGATTTTACCTTCAGGCAGAGAGGCCTACTTCTTCTTGTACATGTTGTCAATGATATTCTGCAATAGAAAAATCTGTCGTGACTAAAAATTACCATAATATGAATCATGTACAAGAATTCTACCACATTTGATACAAGAAGATCCATCAAAATTCTAAAACAGGTAAACATTTCTCAAATAATGAATTCATTAGTGAAGATCCATCGAGAGGTATATATCAATGTTAAATAGACAGGTAAACATAACCTCTCAATATAAATTAATGAAGAAAGAAAAAGTGCAACCGTTAACAGTTTTTTTAGGGAGAACCAAAAGAAGCTACCTGATAGTATTTAAGCAGCTGTGGCCTTTTCTTCTTAAATGTGGGAGTGATGAGGTCACGATCCATATCAAATGGGACAGGGTCAAGGTGAACAGCCTTGATAAATTCAAAGCCTTTCAACTGCCAAAAGTATAAAGTAGAGGCTAAGAAAATGATGATTATTTGTTTTGTCTTCGTTTTAAAACTAGACAGAGACACAAACGCTGCAAGTAATTGTATGTTACTGATAGTTCAAGTACTCAAAAGTAATATAGAAAGAACCTTTTTTTCTTTTCCGATCTTCGAAAGCTCTCCAAGTATGTATTCCTTCACCTTGGGATTTTCACATAGGGAACCAAAATCCCCAGATAAACCATTCTCTTTAGCCCAATGTTCAATTGCTTGCGCATTGGGGTTCACCACAGCAATAAGGAAAGACTCGAAACTATTTCCGTATATCCATATCTAAAATTGAGAGGAAAGATTAATTCTCAAAGTCAAACAGAAGCATGTATATAGTGAGAGGATAAAAGAATAAAAGCAATTTATCTAATAAAAGAAATGGAATAAAAAAGAAAATTAAATCCACTTCCATAAATAAGCCTTTGGCGTTTCTATGCATAGTATGAAAATCCATGTATGTCAGTTTAACAACTGTCTTCAACAGAAAACGATGCCGAACTTAGATTATTATAGTACCTAGCAGAGCCAAGAGCATGAAGACCTGTCTCTTTACTTTCATCCAGTAACGTAAATACCTTCAAACCTCTTTACTTTCATCCAGTAACGTAAATACCTTCAAACCTATATAGTACTTTTTATAGAATCCCTATCTTCTACAAACATGGAATTGACAAACAGAGATGTTCCATGCTAACGAAATTCTCAGGGAACTTAAATTCAATTTACTAATTGTACAAGTTGACAAACAATTTCTAACCCTATCAGCGAACCTTAACTATGCTTTCAATAAATTCCTAATTGAATTTAAATAACTAAGAACAGATAACTCAAAAGTGTTTTTAGAGAATTCTTTTTGTATGTTTTCTTTTCATGTTTTAGTTTTCTAGCATGAATGGACAGCCATACTACTCATGTACAAGCTGGAAAAGCACTTTATTCTACAAGGAACAAACCATACAGAAATACAGTCTACAAGTCACGGATTGGTTCGTCGTTTGCATAGTTGTCATGGCGTCGCCTAGGCGTTCTGGCATTGGAGAAGGGCAATGCAATGTCTTGGACGCCGAGCCGCCAAGACTCGCACATTGATAGCGGGCCCAAATTAAGTGATTAAATCATTTTTTACCATGACTAATCATAACTCATGAACTTTTCCAATTACCCAAGTAACTCAACCCATGACCCTAGCCTAACCTATAATCCTTTGAATGAGAGTAATGCTCGTGAGGGTGACAGAAATGACTTTATAGTTGATGACTTTGCTTTAAGTTATGACTAGAGACAGTAGAGAGGAGACTTTAGTGTTGGTTATTATGTTTTGCGTTTTAGTGTATAATTGTTTTTATTGTGCAATATCCTTTTGAAGTAAAATAAATAATATATAAAATATCCATTGTTAACGACTTGTCGCCATACAGACGTGCTTAGGCGTCCTGGCAGTCAACTACCGTCGCATCCCGCCTTGGCGCCGTGACAACTATGGTCATTTGAGAATCAACCTATGGCAGGCTCACTTCCAGGGGATGGGGGAAGGAAATGGGAGGATAAAAGAACAGTTTGACCTCAGGAAATCAACTACTGCGGATGCAAGCAACAGTAGACTTAATTTCTGAGCAATCACAGGATTATTGACCTCGACTCACAATTAAGATTATTTTCTCAACAACTGATAAGAGTTATGGCATTTGCTATATAAAGGAGAAGTTGTGAAGGAGTAGGAGTATAACATCCCCAAAAAAAAAAGAAAAGAAAAGACAATAACATGCAAAAAACAGTGTACACGGGGATTTAGAATTGTACTGCATGTGTACTTCGCAGTGACTTCATGGCAATCCAGATTAACCTAAGAGTCTTAGGACCTATATGAAAGGTTTTTTTGGGTTCAAGACAGGCGAACATGCAAAAACTACAACCAAGGGGGATAGACTTTTTTAGAATTGCTCCCGATGTATACTTGGTAGTGCCATGAGGGAGCTGAATACAAAATAAGGTAAAACAGTAAAAGATGCAGAGAAATTATTTTTTTCATAGCTCATGTCAGTCCAGAGGAGAGTTGATATAACAAAAACCCAATGTCTTAAATGGTTTTTCAAAATTGCTAATACTTGAAGAGGCACACCAACTATATTGATGGACTCTTATTGTGGAAAGGAGTATAATAAAGAATTGAGAGTCACATACCGAGTCAATAACAGCAACAAGACCATAAATATTCTCCAAATTTTCAACTGCCACATATTCTCCTTGTGAAAGCTTGAAAATGTTCTTCTTGCGGTCAACTATTTTCATAGCTCCATTAGGTTGCCACTCACCAATATCCCCTGATACAGAATATTTTTAGGATCTAAAAGTATAGCTGATTATGAAATCAATTGATGTAATGATTCCAAAATGAAGTCAATATGGAAAATGATATACTCAGACCTGTGTGGAACCATCCATCAATCAAAACCTCTTTTGTTAGGTCTTCTCGTTTGTAGTATCCTGAAAATAGGGTTTCTCCACGTACGCATATTTCTCCGCGTGGAGTGGTTGAAAGAGCATCATACCCCATTTCAGGAACAGATTCTAGGCGTGCATCCACATTAGGTACTGGAGGGCCCACTGTACCCAGCATATTTTGCTCGTTTGGCAGTGAGACAAACGTCCCTGCACAAGTTTCCGTCAGGCCTGCATCGCAATTGAAGAGGTAAAATCAGAATCTGGTCATCACCGAGTAAATTTGATATTCACTTGAAATTGAAGATGCCAACAAAATATTTAGATCAGAAATAATACTTAAGAAAATATCAGTACTACTACTTAGGCTTGATGGTCAACCAGTAAGACCTCCATAAAAATTCAAGTTTCAATGTTTCATCATCCCCATATACCTACTATCACTAGAGAATAGTCATAGCCCAGCACCAACCTCATTTAGAAGAGAGAAAAATAGAAACAGCCGCAAGCAAACATACACATCTGCACAAGTTTATGTAAATTTTGAAAGATTGTTTACGGTGAAGTATAAACATAAAACCTTAATCCATCTGCATCTGCAAGATGGTAGCTCTAAGTTAGATTGCTTAGGATTAGGAGCTGGCACACTCAAGTAGCAAGATCTCTGGAGAATTACAAATACTAAACAATTTAAATTCAAATAAAAATAGTAACAATAATAGAAAGGAAAATCTCTTTAAAAGATTGTCTTTTAGGGAAGAAAAATTTATTTCAAAATGTTTGAGAAGAATTACAACTTTCGAGGAGAATAAATTGTTTATTTTCCTATATTACTGCCCTATATTTTCTCATTTAAAAAAGAAATTTTCTCCCTTGTATTAATAGTTTTAATTTCCCATAAAGGGGTAGTGATGGAATTTCAAACAAATTTTAATTGTTAAATGATAGTATTAAATGACTTTCTTAATCTATGTGCCACAACCTTAAATGATAATCTTTTAGGAACGGAGGTAGTAATAATAATAGAAATTCCCCATTTAAAATCTTCTTTCAAAGATAGTTGAGTCAACATTGGAGGATTACATACTGGCTGAAGTCCCTAAATCAGTCAATATTTTGAGAAGATTTTCGTGTACCCCCACCCCCGATCGGATGACCCTCGACTTTAAATCTCTTATAAAAAAGCAACGGTGCAACACAAACAAATCTTGAGTCACATCCGGTCCGAATCGAATAAAATTTATCCAAATAAGGCCTTAAACTACTACAAATGGTTCAATAGTATCTTCTTGGGTCATCTTAACCCACCACAAGCTCACCCAAAAAGTCATGACTGAAAGTACTATCGTTAGTAATTAATTCCTTATACACAGACAAATTTTTCCCATATCTTTCAATGTGGTATTGGGGTGTTACAGACATGATATAATAAAGGTAGACATACCCCCACATTCTCTTGGAAAGTGGCATCTTAAATATTCTTTTCACATTCCATAGCTTTCAAGAAATGAATATTTAAATGTCTTAACATTTTAATTTTTGTAATAACTGTCCATAAGCACAACAACAGATGTGTATGCCAAATTCTTCCAGAATGTCACCCGCAACATCAGCAACACACAACAAGCTTGAACCAAGCACAAAAATTAAAAATGATCAAGCCATCTAATGTAAAATAGATAATTCCACCATAAAGGTATCATGGAGCCTCAAGCACTTCTGACTAAGTTTTAAACAAACAAAAACAGTTGCCCTGCGAACCAGGGGGAATACTACACAATGGCTCCTTGTACTCTTGTCATGTAGTGCTCCAAGTACCCTTGTTGCCGATGGGAAAAGCTTTGCACCCTTATGTCCTTCCTAGCCTAAGCCTGGTTCTATGACCGCTTGTGCAACCAGTGTTACCATAGTCCACTTATAAAACCTAAAGTGTATTGGGTTGGAGGCTTAGACCAGGATCTTTTGCTGAAACACAGTCCGCACTTGAAAATTGAACCCCCTATCCATTCCGCAAATTAACATAGAGGCCACACATGCCAACATTATCCAGCACAAAGGTAAAGATCACTAGAAAGATAGGTGCTAGCACTGAACAGGTCAATACTAACACAATCAATTTAACTATCTTGTCAAGATCTTCAACACTAACACCAACCTGTTTATTTTATTACTGCCAATCAGTTGAATCACAAGTATGTTACCAAACATTTGAAGCTCATTTTATCTTTATTAAATAAAAACATTATAACAAACAAGATTCTTTAACAAGAACTGAGAAAGAACAGAGAACAAAAGATAACATTTTTAATTAAATAATTTAAAAAATTATAACAAGTTTATTCAAGGCAGATAATATGTCATATTGTATTTATATCCTAATTAGTATGATAGACTACTACTTAAAGGGGTTTGATGTCATAAACTTGTAACATGTGTATGACATGAAACCATTTATACTCGTCACTAATTCTCTTACCTTCTTGAGTCATGTTCGTGTTCTAAATATCCTAATTAGTATAATAGAATACTACTTAAATGGGTTTAATGTCATAAACTTGTAACCTGTGTATGACATTAAACCATTTATACTCGACACTAATCCTCTTACCTTCTTGAGTCGTGTTCGTGTTGTAAATTGCCAACCCTAAATGCTAAAAGTAAAAAGCTATTGTGTTCATACTTCATTCAGTCTCTCAGTTAGTCAATTATGGATGATCAGTCTAAAACAGCAGAGGTTTTGGTTCCCTGTCTGTATTTTCCTTTTTTAGAAGGTACCATGATTAATGGAAACTCACCCCTCCTCTGAGTGGAAAATTGCCATGTGTAATGCATAAGCTGCTCCATTACTCCATGTAAACTAGCCTTATTAAGTTCCCTCTTACAAACATAATATGAACATGACAAAAACCAAAAACCATATCACAAAAGCTTAGCAACAAAAATTAAAGAGGTAAAAATTAGACAGATGAATCAAGCTTTCAATTGATAGCCTGATTGGTATTTAGAAGTGGCAAGCTGCCTCAAATAGGCTAGAGTATCTAGAATTTATAGTTCTAACGGAATAGGAATTAAGAGGAACTTGAATTTTGTGCTAGTGATATAAAGACAACAATTAAGAAGGCCACATACCATATCCTTGAAGAACATGAGAACATGTCACCACCTTCAGATAAGCTTCTACATGAGTTGCAAGAGGTGCTGCCCCAGATAAAATGAGCCGTACCTTCCCTCCCAAGCCTTGCTTAACCTGATGAAGTGAGGAAAATTGATGAGACAGAAATTAATACTACAATACCTAAAACAAGTATAAAGATGCTGAAAGTTCTCCGAGAACAAGTACCTACCTTACTAAACACAACTTTGTCAAAAAGGG
This sequence comes from Panax ginseng, assembly GCA_020205605.1. Classification (NCBI taxonomy): domain Eukaryota; kingdom Viridiplantae; phylum Streptophyta; class Magnoliopsida; order Apiales; family Araliaceae; genus Panax; species Panax ginseng. Next base: position 1,232,414 of record CM035143.1, on the reverse strand, counting down.
GAGCTGCTTCCTGATGTTTATGCCCCTTGTTCAAGCCACGTAATTTGCTGCACAAATTTCAAAATCAAGATGCTAATTAAATAATAAGCATGAGAAAATAATAACTAATATATCATTAAGAACCAATACCATAGCAACAACATCTACATTCTAAGTGAAACAACAGGAATAATATAGGATTTTATACATATTAAACTATAATGAGAGAAAAAATGAACATGGAATTGAGGTACTAAGTTTATAACTGTGACCAAATCATAGTATCATACAGGTTGAAGTAAACAGGTTTTTCTTTTCCTCTATTGTTTTCTTAAATAAGTAATCATACAGTTGAAAAGAATTAAGGAATACAGCCATCTGCTACAGGATAATCATGATAGTATAACTGTGGAATTCTTCCATAATTAATCTTAGAAACTGATTTTGCAAGGGTGGAATGATGTTCCTCAAATAGGAAATGTCATTCAGTAAGAGGAAGAAAATAGAGACCTCAATGATTTGCATTAACAAGACATTCCCATTCATTAAGAGAATCTCAAAATTAATTAGAAATATTGAATGGAACTTACTAAGAGTATGCAATATTAAACAGAGTATTCTTCAAGAAACCGCCAGCGGAAATTTTCTGTGTCAAACCTACAATTATAAATGGGAGTTGATGGAAATAAGCACATGTAGCAATAGAAGAAAGACACCAATGATTCGGAAGATTTACATTTGCATCAGAAGGAGAAAACACCAAGAAAGACAAATGAATCTGTGTCCAGTGAACTTAACAATCAAAAAGTAACATGTCAAATGATTTTGAACATCTATCATTCACATGTTCCCTGCCCTACATAATAAATTAGTTCAAAGTGCTGCATGACTGGACCACACAAACTGTAGCATGAATTTAAAAATATAAATTTACTTTTTTTCCCTTATGTCTTTTAGTTGGACTAGTGCCTGGTGAATTAGAATCACTTGGAGATGATTCAAGCCTAGCAAGCAAGAAGCAGAAGCCATCACCTTCTAGAACATAGAAGTATGTATATGGGGCAGAGTGGCGGAGTTATATGGGGCAATATATGGGGCTTTATAATGTAAGGTAAATTTTAAAAAATTTAAGTATTATATATAAATTGTCCCCACTAAAATTTTATAAATTTTTTTACAAGTCAAATTGAAAATTTATAACTTTGTCAATCAAATTTTAACCACATATGACTCATCCTCTCAATATAAATTAATAAATTTTCTAAATAATAATATATTATTTTTAAAATAAATGGAAGAGTTACTTAAATTGTGAGGTCTATTATGAGTCAAAAAATTCATAAACCATTAATTTTCTAAATACAAGTATATAAAATCTTATTAGTTTTAAGACTTGTTTTAAATATTAAAAGTATTTAAAGCCGCCCTATAATATATTTTTTTGAATTTTTTTTTTGAATGTTCATATGTAAATAATTTCAAGGGTGAATTAATGAGAGAGTTAAAATTTGAGGCAAAAAAATTTTTGATTTTTATCTTTTTTTGTTATTGATTTGATTATTTTTTACATTTTGGTTTTATTTGGTCTGATTGAGTTTTTGTTTTTGGGTTGTAAAATGGGATCATTTTGGTTGAGTAGTTTTTGTCTTTTATTGTAATACCTTACATTTTGCCTTATTTTATAATGGGAAATGGAAAATAACTATGAGCCTGTATAATTTTTGGTGTTCTGAATATAAATTTTGGATGGTTTATTTCTCAAATTTCAAGTAAAACTTATTTGAAACTTATAAAAAGATATCAAAACTAGTTTATGCTTTGAAATTAATTCATGGTTTTGTTTGAATATAGAAAGCAAATTTGGTTTGAGACTTTGAACATTTGGGGAATCATTCAAATTGAATTATGACAAATAATCGAAGTAAGTTTCTAAATTGTATCTAAATGTTTTTTATTTGAAATTCCTTTTTTAGTTTGGATTATGAATATTTATTGCAATTTGTAAACATTATTATGATTAATTAATATTATGATTAGTTCAAGTTTTATTTATTTAACTTCAACAAAAAAATTACTTAAAATCCGCCCCTGTTGAAAAAATTCCTGGATCCGCCCCTAAAAGTATCCTCCAATAAATTTTGATTTGCGCTCTAAAAAACACAAACAATCAAAACTTAACATATATCAAGGCAAAAATTAATACATACCTGAATAGATTCTATCTAACACTCGAGGAACAGCGCAGAAAATAGTAGGCTTAAGTACTCCAATGTCTTCAATTAACAATTTGACATCCTGAAGAAGTGAGAATTACCAGAGAGTTACTTGAAATTGGTACTTGAGGAATAGTTGGTTAATTTAGATAATTAATAGAAATCTTACCCCACGCCAAAATCCTATTGAGGCTCCATGACTGATAAAGCACTCCTCAATCACCCGGTCAAAGATATGCGCCAAAGGAAGATATGAAAGATATACATCATTGACGTCCAACTGTACAATTTTCAGAGAAAGGTATGTGAATAACTCATAAATTCACTACACAATAATAAGCTATACTAACTCAAAAAATAAAATGAAATAAAACAAAACAATAAGCTATACTACCAGTTCATTCACATATTTTTTCATGTGGAACAGATAAAATTTCATACACATTGAATGATAGCATGTTTCTTTTTGATAAAAGAATGCTATCATGTTTGCAACAAAAGAGGTAGTAGGTTAAATGGTTAGATATTTACCGATTCATTCACACCCTCTAGAAAGCGCTTCACCCCAGCTATAAGAGTAACAATGCTATTGTTGGAAATCATGACGCCCTTGGGATCACCAGTAGTTCCACTAGTGTACATTATTGTACAAATGTCGCTTTTCATTTTCACCGGAAGCTCAAAGTGTTTATTATCTCCCTGGCACAAACACAAAGGAAAACTCAACCCTGATCTTGAATTTTCGATAAAATCATGTCATATTACGAAGATAACAATTTGAAAAAGTTGTAATAAGGGCATAAAAACAAACATGAAAATCTATCATTGAACAACATAAACTGCAATCAGAGGGACTCAGACTTATAAAATATAAGATAAGAAATATTAGCATTTTCAAAAGTCTGGAAAACTTGGATCACAGTACAAGTTATCAACATAATATCTTCAAAAGTCCCTGATGGGAAGAGGTTGTGTTACTCAGTTCATGGCATAGTAGTTGAGGAAGGCCTTGTGAACTGGCTCACGGCATCAAAATGTTGTCCAAAATTTCAATTTTGTATTGATGGTTACAAGGAATGCACATTGATTGGATACGAGGAACAGGAATGGGTGTGAGAAATGCTACCTTTGGTGGAATGCACAAGACATCTAAGTTCCCTTACCACAATTTGGGGAGATATTACCCGTTTCCAGGAACGCAGGGCAATAAAAGTTCAATGGTAACGTAGGTATTGTCAGCAAGGAGATCAGTCAAGATAATGATTAAATATTTTTGTTGAATTACAAAGATAATACTATAATGACATGATGATATCCAGAGAATCTGAACCCAAACTGTCACATTTGCTGGTAAATTCCATTTTCAGACACTAACCTGCCGGTTCAATTGATAGGGGACGGGGTTTTGGGACAAGGTTAAATCTCACACAAACAATTCTCATGCAAAACTCAATAATTTATATATTTTAATGTCTCAAAATAATAGAGTACATCACTATTTATGATACTCCTAGTCCTAGACACCTTTCCTAACCAAAATTGGACTCCAACAAGATAACTATGACAATTATAAATTTAAAAAACTAATTAAAATACAACTTCTAATCCATGGGCTTCCAAACCCTTTTATATTGTTCTAACCAAGTCTCGCGGCTGGCTCGTCCTACAGCGTCAATTTGCAACAATACTACACAGATGCAATCAGTTTCAAGTTAACCACTAGCCTAAAACTCCATAGTTTTGTCCTAGCACACCCTGATATAAAATGTATGTGTGTCTATCTAATAAATGTATATAGAGAATGTATAATTCCATATCATGCAAATCAATCACAATCAATTTCAAAAAAAAGAAGTAATTTTGTGTAATGATGCTCAAGACAAAAGTTATAATAATTTTTTTATAAGTAATTTGCTATAGGAGTGATAAAACTAATGACTAAAAATTTTATAATCATTTAGATAATTTTAGATTTTGTGGCTGGAGCTGTTTTTATTGGTGCACACTGAGCCGGAATGCCGTTCAACACCAAGAAATCAGCTCCCTAACAGACAACTTTGCGAAATCATGAAGAAAAAAACTTTCTTCTGAATAACATCACAGTTGTGTGCGGGAAAGCAAGACTTCTAATTAATGTGAAAAACTTATGATCAGACTTTCATGTGGTACAGTACAATGTAATATGCTGAATTAAACTTCACACAAATACACAATAGTAAAATAAGAATTGTAGAACTAAAAAAAGCTTACCAATAATAAAAATTCGTCCCAAGAATATATTGCCAAACCAAACTTCTCAACTTCTTCCTTTTGTTCATGAGTAACTTTCCCAAAGCTTACAATTGCTACAAAATGAAATGCGTAAATGATTAAATTTTGATTCAACATGCATCACTGAAGGAAATTTTAAATCATCTGAAACTTACTTTTCAAATACTCTGTTGTCTTGGGTAAAGTTTTCAACACCTGAAATGGCAAGATGGTATGGATTAGATGCATAAGTCCCAACATATTAACTAGTGTCTGTTATACCTAGATTCACATAATCACAATAAAATTACTTAACAATAATGTTCAGGAAATGGAACTTGCCATCGGTGAAGTCATAATAAAATTCTACATGGAATATTTCAAAAAAGCCTTGAAGGAACCGGGATGCAAATACCAAACATTTTTACCTCTGGAATCTTCTTTTCTTCAACAAACACAATTTTAACCTCAGCGTGGCATATGACAAATTCCACAGCATTAGCACCTAGACCATAATAATGAAATCGTCGTAAAATTATTTGTCTTTCAGTCCTTATATTGCAAAATTATGCCATCCATGTGAATATAAAAGACAGCGGATTTGATGCTTAAGTACAAACCTAAGGTGTCATACAAAGGAACACAATAGAGCCCATGAGCATTGCATGCCTGCATTAATTTATTTGTGTCAGAATATACTGCAGAGAATAATATTATTTTACAAAAAACAAATGGTCACATCTGAGAAAATCATGCAACAAGAATACATAGTAGTAAAAGATGGGATTATAATAATGCCAAATAGTAAAAAAACATGTTGATGACTCTATGTTAGAGATAAGGGTAATACAAGAGGCAGGTGAGAAATAAACTAAAATTTACTTCCTTAATTTACGTGAAATCACCAAAAATGACAATCTTTATGATAGGAGGAAGTACATTGACACAAAAACCTTGCAAGCTGACAAAGATATGGATGTAGACTATGAGTATGCCAATAATGTTTCTGTACTACATTGAGGAACTCAAAGCCTCAAGTGTAATAGTAGTTACTGCTCAAATGCAATGAACCATATACATGGATCTTAGTTGGTTAACGACAAGCCATCACTCCACTCTGAGTCTGTGACAAAGGGATTGAAGCATGGGAGGGTCTCAAGTTCAATACTCATTATTGAACCCACTCCATGCCCAAAAGTAAGAGAAATGTGGAACGCATTTCTAAGTAAAAAAATACATTTAAAGGAATAGAACTGGAATATTAATGGTGATTTTTGGAAACCTTGGGGGACATGAAATGCACAAAAGAGTCCATAAAGATTTATTTTTTAAATAAGTGCACACAATTTATTCATTACAACAAATTAAACTTAACGATGAAAGGTCAATTCGGTCCTTATAAAAAAGATGATGAACTTAAGATTTAAGACAACTTCCTAGAGGCCTCAAAGTGCCTGCAGTTCAAATCATATTTTAATGATGAGTTGTGCAAAAAAAATTATTTGGAAGCACCTCTTGAGATCTAATTTACAGCAAAAGAGAGAGCTATGGCAAGTCGGTATAACTAAACTGCAAAAGGAGAGCATAGCGTACATCAAATCTATGTGCGAATGTGGGCCATTTCAGAAGTATGCCTTTAGTTAACCAATGAAAATTAGAAATCAAAGCTTCCACTTGAAAAATGGCATGGAAAAAAAGTTTTCTTTTTTTATATTGGAAATCTATTTAGTGCATTCAACATAGGATAGCAAGGCCTTTCCACAAGCTGTCTGTCAAATCAGTTCCTAAGTAACAAATATTTCTTTTATGAGTAACAATTACAAAATATAATTAAAAAATCCAATCGAAAAGATGACATACCTCCATGCTCATAATCCACTCTTGGGAATTGGCACCATAAATACCACATCTTCCTCCCTTAAATCAGCAGACAATCAATATAATTTAAGATACAGAAGATCACTTGTACAATACTAGTTCAAACATAATTTTACCAGGAATTAATTATTGTTTGTCAGAGATAACTCGATAAGCACTAATGGAACAGAGGATATGAATACAAAGAGATAGAGATGAAAGAAAATATTTACAAAGTATTAAACAAGGATATAATCACAACTATGAAAGATATAATCGCGTGATTGCATGTAGCGCACTAGAAATCAAGCCACTTATAGAAAACAAGGTAAAAATTGTCCTGTGACAGTTCAGCAAGCTGGCATGTATGAGCCTTCACCAGGGTGAAATAAATTAAACACGTATGCCCAAAGAAATAAAAGAATGTTGAACCTATGCACTAGCTAATATACTACCATGGAGTCACTTACTTCCTCAACACCACAACTGCGAATGGCATTCCCAACTATCATCACTATGTCGTATACTTCTTTGTAAGTCAGCCACACATAATTACCATGCTGCAATGTAAAACAACAAACATAAGCTTAGCTTAAGTAAAATTTAAAGAAGTAGTGATATATTTTTGGATAAAAAAAGAACAGGTGATATAAAGGAAGGAAGTTATGGCCAAAAAAATTTTTAGCGCATATATACCTTCCCATTCACAATCTCACGGTGACCAAGCATTGGATTATTAGGATATTTTTCTACGGACATGCTGAAACATGAACAAAGGACTTATCAAAGGATGATTTCAACATAATATCACCCTTTAATTAAAAATATGAGACATAATCCTTTCTATTATTTATTACAGCTACTGAAACAAATCAAGATAAATTTGCTTTGGGAAGTGCTTTATAAGGCATTCTTAGGACTCCTTCAGACATGACTCAAGGTACGGCTTTCATAAAATATCTCAACAAGCTAGGCTTTAGGCTGAAATCTTGTAAAGAGTATTCATGAGGGATCTAGGCTGTGCCCGAGGAAACAAAAGCACCTTTAGATGATGAGGCACATGCCTCATCTAAGTAGCTTCTTTTTTTCTTCTTTATTACCAATCTTACCGTTTACCATAAATAGAACAGGTCAATCAATCTACACTAATAATAAAATGTGTCATGCTATGTATTGCGATAAATTTATGTCAAATTACAATTGCGAAACTTATCAATACAAGGAAGGTCCCATTTATTACACAAGAGGATCAAGATTACTTCTTCTTTGGGAATTAAAGAATCATCCATCAAACTTTTTTTTTAAATAATCTAATAGCAATTGTGATCAAGCATAATCAACCAAATCAATTGACCTAATATCCCTTCTTATTGTTAATTGTCAATTTTTAATGTCATGATATACTGTTTGCATAGTTCAATCCTTTGTTTTGTGTGTGCGCATCAGTTGACCAAGGCTTTTTTCACTTTTATCCAGCTAAGCCAGTGATTTGCGAAAAAATAATAATTCATCAAGGGCCTACTCGGCAACTACTTATAAGTTGGTCAAACCAACTTGTAAGTAATTTTTATTGTTCGAGTGTTCATGTGTGGCATATTTTATAACTTATAAATTGACTTAGGTGACGTTTGTTTACGTTTTAATATCTCTTAAAAGCTCCACATCTGATTCAGTAAGAGAGTAAAGTTGTTTCGTAAAATTTTGTTTGCCTCTTATCGTTTCTTAATCGATAAGAGGAACATATAAATCTAAATAATTAAGAGCTACCTCTTAATGAAAATTTTAAATATATGGAGTCTATATAAATATTGTACTCCCTCTATTCCAAATTTTAAAATCATTATTGATTTTTGAAAAGTCAATTTGATATTTTTAAATTTAAAATTGATATTTTTAAATTAAAAGTCATTCGGATGTATTATACTTTTTAGTTACAAATAACTTTTTAAGTTCAAAAGCTATTTCACTAGGATGATCTAATTTATTAAGAAAATTTTTAACTTATAAATTATTTAAAATAAGTCATTGCCCAACAGGCATCAAGCCATTTGATTCAAATGCGTAAAGGAAAAGTAAACAGTGTAAGGAGATAATGAACTGACAAACTTCTCCGGAGTTCACAATCCAATAAACTACTTAAAGTCATGTAGCTAAAACAAAATGAAAGCAACAAACAAAGATAAATTATATGTAAAGCATGACCGAACAGATACCGTAATAAACCTCTCAAATCAGACTGAGCTGGAATTCAAATAGATCTATCTAGATATGAACATATATAAATATTATTAGAAAGAAAAACATAGCAGAGTACCGAAAAATGTCCCAACAGCTATCCATTCCAGGAATCGGAGGTGGAAACCCATCCTTAGCGAACACAGTGCGATAAACTGGTCCCATCGCTGGATTTCCATCCTTTGCTTCTTTCGCCGGCTCGATCTCTATTATAAACCTCTTATCCGCCATCGCCGATCTTCTTCTCTCCCTACTCTTTCTCTCTCTAAAAATTATATAGATTATCTCCCTCGCTTTCTCTCTCTTCTCTCTGGTCTGCTAAATTTTTGTAACCAAATGAAATGCGAGTTGAGAGAGTTTGAATATTGAGGAGCAAAACCAAGAGCGGAGTGGTTGAGAGGACAGCGCAGCGCTTCTTTTTGACTAAAAGACAAACACCGAAAGAAAGCCTCTGGACTCTGGACTTTTCTTTTGGTTGACAACTTCCCGATATATAGACGGCTGAGTGCTGGCCGGGGGGGCGTTGGGCAGTATTTTTGCGAGGAGGAGGAGGATTTTTTGGATTTAAGAGGACTTTGATTTGATAAAGCCATGAATGACGTCAAGGACAATTCAATTGATTGTTGACCAACCAATTTTCTGCCAAATTAGTTGTAGAAAAACTTTATGTATATGAAAATTAAATAAGAATATTTTATAATTTTAACTATTTATATTTTGGGATAAAAATAAAAATACATAAAATTATAAAATACTCGTGTTCAATTTTTATATTTACATAGAAGAACTCTTAGTTGTATCCTCAACTTTTAAAAAAAACTAGACTCGGTTTACTATCCATATTATAATAAAAATTATGGTATGTTGTTTTGGGATTATAATTTGAGATAATATTAATATATTGAAATTGAATATAAAATTGAAAAATTATATCTATACCAAAAATATATATATATATATATATATATATATATATATATTTAATAAATGTATAATTGTATATATACTCTTGGAATGAATATATCCGTGTGAACAACTAAAGTGTACATCCAAATATTCACTCAAAAATAAAATAGTAGTAAAATAGGATAGAGCAAATGTTGTAATATTTTACTTTTAAGTGTATTTTTAGATGTACACTTTGGATGTGTGCATACAGATAATACAAAAACTGAATAGTACAACAAATAATATGAAAGTTTTGGTATAATTATAAACATGCATACTTGATATAAGTTCATGTAATGAACTTGAGAGTAGTTCGGGATTAAGTCGATCCTTAACCAACCAAATAGCTTAATTAATTTGAATTTTAGTTTAGCATATTTTTAAAGTAAAATGAATTTTGTTGTAGAACAAAGTAGAATACATTTTCATAATTTATGTCGAAGCTTAGTAGAATAACAAATCAAAAAATTTGCAGATTTTGTTACATATATTAATATTTAATTCAAGAATCTCATATTTAATCATCATAAAAAGTTAATAATTGTGGTTATAATGAAAAAATTATTAAGCACAAAATCAGGCACGGGCAATGTAATTTTGGGACTCATAAATAAATGCTCAAGTTGAGCTCATTTTAATTAATTGGGTCAATCCAAATTTAATGCCCGTATAAGTAGACACAAGTTGTACATAGCTATTATATTCTAAATAAATATATTTTCTCCGTCCCAGAATAAAAATTCTGATGGACTTTTCACGTATATTAAGAAGATGAATAAAATGATAAAATTATCTATAATAATGTCATTAAATATAGAGAGAGAATTAGAATAAGAAAAATATGAGATATTTAATGCTACGGGCATAAATAGAAAAATATGTGTTAAAATTTGGTTATTAAAAAAAAATAGACATTTAATATGAGACTACCCAAATATTTTTGAATTCAAATATCTCATTAATTTAATCCAAAAATGTGTGCTTGACTAAATTGTAGGTGGGTCATAGAGGCTTAATGTTCTTGTCATGGTACTTCATTCTCAGACATGCGAGGCATTAAAAGCTATAAAGGAGGGAAAAATTCTAGGCGGACCGGCGTTTTCCGACCGGGGTAGTGAGCGGCCGGAATTTTTTTTTTTTTTTGCTTTTGATTATAAAATAATTAATATGATTTATTAGAATTGAAATTTTTACAAAATGCAATGATTTAGGTGTCATTTGGATACACGTAAAAAAGCAGTTATTATATAGATCTGTATAAACATTTTGTTACGTAGAAACCAAAAAGACACTTTAAATCATCAGTATTTATAAAAATTCGATTCTAATAAATTACATTAATTATTTTGTAGGCAAAAAAAAAAAAAAAAAAAAAAAAAATTCAGGCCGGTCACTATCCCAGTCGGAAAATGACGGTCGGCGTAGAAGGACTCTAAAGGAGGCAAAGAGCAAATAAACATTTGGTATGTGTTAATGTGTGTAGGTGAAGAATATGATTATTATTTTTTTTGAAATATTAAATAAAAGAAACAAATATATTTATGGGACCTACAAATAAAACAAATTGATCTGTGTTTGATCCAGTATTGTCTGGTTTCTTTCATTTTAATTTCTTACCAATAATTTGATAGCTGTACTTTTAAGTTACATATTTACATGTTCAATTCTCAACAAAATAAATAAATAAATACATGCACGACATATAGCTGGTTAATTTATCGGTAATAACTGTCTTTATATTAGACTTAATTGACCTTGTTTATGAGGAGCTTTTTAGGTGAATATGGAAATTGGACATAAAAATTGCATATGAGTGTATTTGAATTTTATCTATTTGGATTTTTACCCATTATTGAGGATCAAAATATAAATAAATAAAATTCAAATACACTCCAATTTCTATATCTTTGGTTTACGAGTTGTTCACATACAATAAGTTTAGAGCTCTTCTAGGTGGACATAGAAATTAGACATGAAAATTAGATATGTATATTTGAACTTCATTTATTTATATTTTTACCCACCATTGTGGGTCAAAATACAATTAAATAAAATTCAAATAATTAAATTTGCTTAGCAGATATGAGATATTCTAATCTTGTAATTGATCAAACTCTTTTGAATAATATTTACAGAAGGTAGAGAGGGATTCAACGGAGGAGATTTCTATTAATTAATACAATAATTTATGCGTGTTTCAACTCTTATCTTTTTATTAATCAACATAGTCTAACCAACTCAAATATATTAAAAACATAATCTTTTATAAAAGATAAAAAGATTATAATACTTTTTAAACAAAGTAACAAATAATTAAAAAAATGGTCAATCATAACAACAACAGAATATACAAATTTGAGCAGTTCTTCGATACGAGCAAAGAACATTTGACTGTCATGATAATACTATACCTAAATTTAAACAATCTATCTTTAATAATTAGTGCACCAAAAAAACTATCACTGACAAAAAATAGAGAAAGCAAAGTCTGCCAAGATATTATAATGAAAGCAACCCTTATCAAAGCGAATTAGGATCCTCTTCATTTCAAATGAAATGAAGAGTTCCCATTTCATAGTTCAAATTTAAAATATATTGGAATTAATATGATATCACGATGATAAAAAATATACAAAAAATAAAGACTCCCTTTAGTTTGAAACGAAAAGAATCCTAGTCGTATCAAATCACGTCCAAATAGCAACTTCTGAAAGCAACCATTATATTATTTGTAACTTGTTGATAAACTATTTAAAATTAAATGGTTAGTTATAATTTATTTATTTTTTAAATGGATATCTTTATCATCTTCAAACTATTTGGTTGGTCAGGATTGCTTAAGAGTTAAGATCACTTGTGTATTAAATGGACACAGTCCGCATCCAAATTCAATGGAGAAAAATGCGCAAAGTCAACTACTCATTTGGTTGCTTGTAACATTTGAAGAAGAAAAATGATATTTTCACCACATGAATGTAGTGGGACTAATTATTTATGTGAGAATCACGTGAAAATATCAGATCAAGGGGACGTCCGGTACTCTTATTAACCGGTACCGTCCGGTACCTTTGTTATTTTTTTTTAACCACAATTATGAGAATAATAAAAAAAAAAAATAGTAGACCAAATTTGAACAAAAAACTGTAAAAGAAAGTATTTTTTTTATTGAAAAAATACTGTAAACAGTTACAGTGTTTTTTCAATAAAAAATATACTTTCTTTTACAGTTTTTTTTTCAAACTTGGTCTAATATTTTTTTTTATTATTCTCATAATGGTGGTTAAAAAAAAACAAAAAAAAAACAAACAAAGGTACCGGACGGTACCGGTCAATAAGACCACTGGATCGCCCCCCAACCCGAAAATATCAGTTCCCCTTTGAAGAATGACCGTCAACTCGTACATCAATGCAAATTTGAATTTAATGATGTAATTTTTAGGACAATCATATTACCATTCTTTCTGTCCGAGAGCAGATCCTCTGTCTCTATTTTCCTTGTCCCCCACTTAAATTTTGACACCTAATCTTTTTTTTAATTTTAAAGTTAATTGGTGTTAAGTAAAATGTTATGTGTCAAAATTTAAGTAGGAGACAGAACAGAAAAAATGGATACAGAGGATCTGCTCTCTTCTTCTCCCCCGTTAAGTGCTGCAAATCCCTGCTGCAATTCAGGGCATGACAGTTTTTGCTTCACTTTTTTTTCTTTTTTGAAATAATAAAAAGAAAAAGAAATTACGAGGTTATGTTCGTCCTAATTACAACATCCAATAAAACAAAAATCTGGCCAGATGCTACCTAAAATGATTCCCCTGCTGTTGAGTTTATTACCTGGCGTCTTAAACCATCATGTATTTTTGTGCCTACAGACCCTCAAAACATAATATTACAAACAAACAAAAAAAGAATAATAAAAAATAAACTAACAATGCTGATTTCAGATAGATAAGAAGCTGAAGAAGCTAGATTGAATCCGTTTACGAATGGTGAAAAGAAACAACTAAGCAAAGACAGACGCATTACACAAGTATTTTTGTGCAGATCTTGAGATGCCACAAGTTAGTTGAGCAGGAATCAGGTTAGCTGCTTATGATTGCTTCTACAAAAAATAGAATGAAAGGCTCCTATAACATGTATATTAAGTAATAACATCCCAAAAGTCAGATAATTCTGCCAAAGTTGCAAACAAGAGTTACTTGAATTCCCCATCTCCACTAGCAAAACGCCTAAATAAAAACAGCTCACTCGCCCTCTTTCTCCTCAATGCAAGCGGTTCAAAAATATGGCCTCCATCGCCACCAAACAAAAATTCTACTGATTATCAATTAATGAATACTACATTTTATTTTAATAGGCAAAGTAAGTAGAATGTTATTTGTATTGGCAAAGATGGTTAAACTTCATATGTTTATTCACATCTTCTTGCCCTTCTTTCTTCTCTTAACTTCATTTTCTAAACTTCTAATCCTCTGACTGAGAACTGATGATGAGGGTATTCTTTGATTTACAGGCTTCGGTGGTTCCGTAGGTAAGGAAGTAGGCTTTGATGGATCCGTAGATGGTTCCATAGGTAAGGAAGCAGGCTTCGATGGATCCGTAGGTGATGGAGTCAGTTGTTGTTGAGCTTGTACATATTTTTTAAGTGCATCGGTAAATGAGAAGGCAGGTGGTTGTGCCATTGAAGGTGGTGGCACAGGTATATCAGGGACACCCAGGAACTTTTTCACTCCAGGTGCTTTAATCACTGGAGCAAGTAAGATGAATAATGGCATGTTAAAACAAGAAAACAAATTATAAAGTAACATATGCTCATCTCAAAGGTTACTACTTCATTACAGTAATAACTTTTTAAAGATAATTATATACATTAATGGGTCCAATTGTGTATAATTTAAGATTTTAGAACAATTGGCAACTGAAACAAGGTATCAACACAGTTGTTTAGCTAGATCTTGGGATCAAGTCAGAACACTGCATTTGATTCCTCCAATATGTTGCAAGAGTTAATTTTTCATTATGATTCACCGTGGTCTGAATGTCTGCTTGCGAACTGGGAGATTGAAGGATCTAGTCCGTGTACATATCTCAAGGTTTATGAACAGTGTAAAGGTTAGAGATATTTATCGTTTACCTATCTCAAGGTTTATGAACAGTATAAAGGTTAGAGATATTTATCATTTACCACTGACTATGAGTATGGTATTGAAAGGACTCACCTAGTCCATACACAAGTGAGAACAGGTTCGCTGTGATCCAGTAACAGAATATTGCCTGCACCCATATTTATCCATATTAGTAGATTAAAGACTATGCACTGATGGGAAAGAGCTTTGCTTAAATGTATGTAGTTTACATACTGCGTGAAATAAACAACACTTAAAAAGATTTTTTAAGAATCACTACAACTTGACATTGTGGAAAGAGCACGCAGAGACGCATACAAATATATTTGAGATATTTTAAATTCAAAATTGATATGATTAATTTAAATTTCAAAAACAACAAATCTTGTGATTAGTACTATCTTTTAAATAGCTTACAATATTCATAACAATATTTGCTAGAATTAAATAAATCTTTGTTAATCTTAAATTTAAGAATGTGAATATATTCTCAAAAATATAACCAAGTATCTCGTTCTCTTTTAGCTTCCAGCAAAAAGGAAAGATAATAGGGGATTACTAAAGAAGCACAGCTGTTCCAGGCAGCATGTCTTTTCATGGGACAATCCCATTCGTCCATTACTAATATATGCTAATATGCCTACTCTCACTCAAGCTTTCGTAAAGGCAGTTCAAATCGGTCCTCTCCTGTAGCTTCATCTCTTGTTATTTGTTATTGCCTTCAGTCTTCACTATATAATTAAGGTCCCTCTGCATATAAAAGGTTTTTCATGGTTGCAGAGTCCACAAATAAGCATCATGCTAAACACAAGGAGAGGAGAGAAATTTTAATTTCCATTAATATCATGATACTCTCTGTTTCCTTGATATAATAATTACTTTTTAAATTTATGCAAAGCATCTAATGCTTTTTTTTAAACCCATTACACTTAGAAACCATTAAGTTATAATAAACCACTCACGACTATGGTGAAAAGTAACCACCATTGTGCTACTAAACGTGTGCGCGCGCGAACAAGAACCATACACGTAGAAAAGGATTTAAAATTACAATCTCATACTTCTCATACTAACATTTTATGTTTTCAACATGAAAACCAAAACTGATCAAGTATTTCTAGTTCCATAGTTCGCAAGTGTTGGAAGTCATCAAGTGAAAGAGCAAGTTCTTATCATTAATGACAATGTAATTCCTGCACACAACCACATCTGGTGAAAAGGATAGGGAACATATAAAATATTGACATGTACTCATCTGTATGAATGAAAACTAAGATTGATGCCACTCTCCAAAATTTGACAACGCTAAGGTGGGTTGGGGTGTGTGTGTGTTTTTGTTGGTTGGTGTTAGGGTTAGGGTTGGGGGTAGGGGTGGGGGTGGGGCATGCTAAACGAATTCTTAATAATCATACCACTTTCTTTTTGGGAGACGCACATATATAAATATGTATCTATGTAAGTTATATTAGAATAGATAATGATATACAAGTATTGCATATTCTATTATATGATCCCTCCGTTCCAAAATATAAAATTATTACTGACTTTTGAAAGTCAATCGAATACATTTTAAAACTCAAAATTAATATGGATTCCATTAGTTTTAGTCAATACAATGAGTACTGTTAAAAACTATCTAAAACGTACTACTGAAATAAAGATTATTGTTCATAGCTTTTAATGAATCATCTCAATTTTGAGTTTGAAAATGTCATTGATTGACTTTCAAAAGTCAATAATAATCTTATAATTAGGAACGGGAGAGTATACGATTATGTTTTAATATAATATATAAATTGAGTAATGTTACTGTCTAACATATATTATGTGAATAAAAATATAAAGTTATAGAACTTTCTTCTCCTCCAAAGTCTCCCTTCTTTTCCTCCTGCTTTTTCCACTTTTGGGTAGATAAAAAAAGTTGGGCCCAATTGTCCCACTCTATATTCCCACTTGCTGAAAAGGGAAAACCAGTCCATCCTTCAACTTTTTCATCCTCCATTTTCCGTCCTCCACTTTTCCAAACATACCATTAATGAACATTTTGATTTGTAGATGCCTTCAATGACGTGCCTTTAATTAGAAATGATATTTAAATGTGTATATATGTATGTATCTTGTAATGCAAGCTGAATTTGTGTGTGGCATAACCCACCACCATCTATCCAATCTGGGGGTTCTATCAATTTTTATTGTGACTTTTCAACAAAAAAAATTAAAAATAGACCAAAATAAAAAGGCAGGGCACTATATTTTTATTGTCCTTTTGTTTGTGGCCTGTGAAACTCTCTTTTAAGTGTTAGAAGAGGAGTGGGTGTGTCTTACTTCAGTGAAAGAGTTGCTAATTCGTTTTCAAGGATTTAGAAACAAGAGGGATGCCAAAGTTTTATGTAAGTGTGTCTTTATTTCTATTTTATGGGGAAATTGGAATGGGCGTAATGCTCATAGTTGTCAAGGCGTTAAGTTGAGTCGAGTCGGTAGCCAACCGCTTAAGCGACTAGTCAACCGACTAGTCGTCCATATAGCGATGAATTATTTATAATGCGCATTTATACATGAATATATTTTACACACACACACATATATATATATTATAATTTAAAATTAAATGAAATATAAAGAAAACTACTCACAAATTCATTACTATGTAAACAATCAACACTACTAAATACCATTTCTCAACCAAATATTAAAGCATTTGATCACCAAAGGTCTTAAAAGAATGAATTTATATGTATGTGAACCCAATAAATTAAACACAACATGAAACTTGTATTAGTAAAGTTCCGACAATATATAACCATTTATTTCAGTGGGTATATCCCAACAAATAACAGAAATAAAAAACAGGGCAAAACCAACAAGTGAAAAAGAAACCATCCATATTTTGTACATAAACAATATTCTAATACTAACAGTCCATTAATATAGTTACCAAATTAAATTTTGGGTTTAAAACTCTATAAAACTTTATAAAAAATAAAGATTGAAAAGGAAACAGAATAAAATAATTACCCACCAATTTACTTTTTGTTAAAGAAAAATAGTTATTATTTAATTAAAGAAAAGTTAATTAAGATAAAAAAGAATCCAAATATAAACAAGATTTTCAATATATTTAGCTACTTGAATTATGATTATGAATTTTCTTTCTTTTAAAGGCAGAAAAGAAAATCTTAATAAGATAATTATTCCAAGAATTTTAATAAAAGGTATTATGATTTGGATAATGATAAGTTAAATAAAATAAAAGCTAAGAATCAGAGTTTTTAAGAGACGCATCACTTCGCATTCTCACCGACTCACCGCCACTTTCTCTTTCCTCGCTCTCTCATGTCTCACTTCACCTGTTATCGAAACAAAAGTTCAAACTAGAAAAAATTGGAGTTGAAGATTGTTAATGAATGGTGCAAATTCCTTTAGACAGTAGCAGGCTTGAGAAGAAGATGCGAAATAAAGCGGCAACAGTTAGGGTTTTCAAATCGCACAGTCGGTAAGCCTTTTGTTGGTGGTGTTTGTTGTCCAATCTAACTACAAGGCGTACGCCTTTGCCATTAGGCGTCCAAGGTGTCACCTAGGTGACCCAAGGCGACGACTATGTGGGCAAGGCACTAACATTCACCAAGTCGTTCACTCGTCTTACGTCGACGACAAGTTGTAACCTTGACAACCATGGTAGTGCTAGACTGTTTAGAGAAAGTTACTTATCTTTTAAGTTGTTGAGTTTTAAGATTATTTTCTTGGCTTCTCTTTGGCCTTTTTCCATGGGGCCTTTAGAGGCATTTCACTGATTTGTGTAGAGATTGGAGGGCTGTACTTTTTTAAGTGCTTTTTTTAGTTCACTTTTATTATATCTTTTCTTTTCTATTAGTAAACTTTCTTCTTTTATCAAAAAAATAAAAATATATATATAGCATCCAAGAAAGTAAAAGTTTCCTCAAGTACCTTTGGGAAACTCATGGTAAGTGGAACTGTAAGAAGAGCAAAAACCCTTGAGACTTTTTTCATTGTTCCAGCAACAGGATTACCCTCCAAACCTTCTTGCATGTTCGACTGGGGAAAGGCAGAAGTAAGACAACCAAACTCAGATAAAAGAAAACAGCATAATGCAAAACTGATTGTAACAAATATAAGAAGTTAAGAACATTTGAGCACATACTAGGTGAAAATAGAGGATGCTTTACAATCTTAAAGACAGTCTGAGGTTACTTTTTCCCCCTCAAGAAGATGATGAAGTGACCAGTAGAAGTTTAGAATGAGAAATATAGATTCCAAACTATTATCTACGTAGTAAAGATGGCATATTGTTTCAGGAATGTTTGAAACATGCAAATATTGAATCAATGCGTTTAACCAACCAAATTAAAAAGAATTAATGAAACAAAACTGCCACCAAAGCAAGCAAATAAGAACCAAGTGGTATATCATATTAGTGTTACCAAATTTGTGGTAGGATCGGGACGCGGTATGAGTACGGGTACAATAAATTATAAATTCGTAATTCGGAGGGAGTATACTTGGCCGGTACGATAATTGGGAACACAATACGCTAATGATCATTTATTTGGGTCATTTTCAATACATACATTTAAATTATATTATATGTACTAAATTACTTTTAAATAAAAATTGCCAATAAATCCACAACATTTAAATTCTAATCATCTAAAATTTGGATCGACTTCCATAATTCATAATAATAAAGTATTCCTTTTCCTTACCAGATTTGGGATATGGTAAAACCCATGATTTATGAGATTGATTTCCGGTGAGTTCACAAACTTCTATATTTTCAAATAAATTTATTAAATTATATCTATAATTTTTAGTTTCTATAAATATTCTAAAATTTAAAATCACCAACTTTTATACATCATTTATTATTATATATTCCTTACCAAAATTCTAACAAAATACTTAATTCATTTTAAATAAAATCAAATTTAATTTTTAAATTTATTTAAAATTTGTAATTAATATGATCTCATTTTTATTTTAAAATTCTAATTAATAAAATTATAAAATGTTCAAAATCTATTATTAATTATAATATCTATTATTTCAAGCGGTACATAAATTACACTAATTTTAAATTCAAAATATTTTAATATTAATTTTAATTAGTTAAAATTAAATTTATATTTAACATACAAATAGTAAAACTTTAATTGTATTACTTTATTCAAACAATTTTTTATTTTACCATGTTTAAGTAAAAACAAATAAAATGAGATAAAGTGAAATATAAGTTCCAAATTCTTCTTTTTTTATTGGTCTTCTCATGATCTTAAACTTCTTTTTGCTTGCGTTTCTCCTACTCTTCCTCACGCTGTATTCCTCTTCCTTACACAGCCATCAAAACACGATTACAAAATGTGTGTAAACCCTCAAATCCTTCACAAGTGATGGATGAACATAATCACCGGCAAACTTCCATCGTTCCATCGTCGGCAGCAACTTTCATTATCGGCGGCTGAGAGATAACTTCGATCATTTCGATTATAGATGCTTTTAAATTGTAATTTTGTTTCTCAATATGCCCAATTTTCTGTGTTCAATTTTCAAATTGAAACGCCAATTTTAGCGACCTGATACGTGAACGTACCACTATTGGGGTCGTGTGATCTGGATCGTGGGTCGTAAGAGGAGGGCCGAATTGGGTAACCCTGTATCAGATACAATAATAAACTCATCTAGGAAAATAGCTTTACCTATATTCTTTGTCTCCCGAACAAGATTTAGCATGAAAAAAATCATAAAGGAAGCTAAAGATAACATATGTAGTTGATGAACAAAATCCGTGTTCAAGAGTTATGGCAGAATAAAGTGCTGGTTTGAATTGGCTTCTGATTGTTGATTACTTATTAATTTTAAAAAATCAAGATTCTAGAAATCAAAAAAGCATCCCTCCTTGAGTTTTGATTTTGATAAATCTGATTATTTAGACCCAAAAAAAGTAATCCAAAAGTCTGAAAGTTGATTTTGATTCTGAGAAGCAATAATCAGATTCTAATTGCTAATCCCAAACAGGCACATTAGCAATCATTCTGATATTAAGCCTTAGAAGCCATCATGTAAATAAATTTCTACAACGATGAGAATTGTTTAGTTAAGATTAAAATAATGTTACCTCCACTGTTATCCAGAATGACAACGCTGTCAAAACCGGAAGGACATAGAAGCTATCTGGAGTTGTCAGATCAGTAAACCAAAATGCTCCACCTTCTTTAAAAGATGGTACCTTTTCCACCATGTTTTGAATCTACAAATAAAATGATAAGATGTAATGCAAAGCAGGCAAGGGAACAACTATAGGTAAGAAGAACAAAATAATATTCAATATGCTTATCATGGAAAATATATGTTAGCTTACTGCAAGGAAAAAACTGACAAAAACAGGTCCTTGTATGAGGAGTCCTTTCAAAGGAGTCCATGGAGTTACACCATACCTGCAGTGCCAATACCAATTCATTGTGATTGAAATTAAAACTGTCTTGGTATCCAAACCATCATACGGTAAAGGGGTGCTGCTAATGTAAAGGCTAAGACAAAACGTTAAATTATTGTCTGAATGCTTAATCTTCTAGGTTTACAAACAAACAGAACAGTTGTAGTCCTTCAAGAAGGCACAAAGCTGCCTTTTTTTATAGAATTGCACTTTATGTATGGTGAGGGTAATAAATTTAAGAAACATCATACAAATGTGTTATCACTTAGTTCTCACGACCAGACTCCATGCTTAAAAAGTAAGACCGAATGCTACTGACTGCATTATGCTAGCTGTCACACATCTATTTGACAGACTTGGCTGCTAGTGTTCAAGCAATACTGAGGAATGCTTTTATTTGAGTGCAAAGCTAATCAAGAATACAAACAGACATGTCCCAAATAAGCTCCTAGGCTTCAATTGGCTTCACAGGTAGGCAGGTATCAGAGAATTTCCTTTCATCGGCTACACATGTATGGACACTTGTACAAGGTTGATGTGTTCTATTCGTAACCAATCATTACCTAACTTGCATTTATACATACATTCTTTATAATTTACATAACATGGTAATAACATCACAGATTATATCCGTTCTTAATTTACAAACATTACAGTGCCATAATATTAGACTCAAGTATCATAGAAACAATTTGTAAAAAATTAAAAAATTAAAATTTATATATAAGGATTAAGGAATATATTTCTATTTGACAGGCCCACATGACCATAATCTACTTTTAGAATTGTCAGCATGCCTGTTGACCCAATGTCCTGCATTCGTGTTTATGCTTCAGAACATCAATGAAACCTCGTTTTCTTCACACTTTTCTTTCCAGTATGTGTTTTATTGAGATACAAATGTATCATACATGTGTAACAACCGAGAAACCGGTTTCTATCAGGACCTTTCAAGCAATAATTACAGCCATGACCCTTCACATATTATTGTTATTATGATATTTATTCTCCCATAGTTATATTATAAAAAACTGCATCATATTATTGTTATAAGTATAACAGTCTTTACTAGACAAAACTTGAATATGAGAGAATTATCTTCAGCAGTAAAAAATTTGATTACAGGTTTCAAAATTTTCTTCTGCTACAACAAACTGACCAAGGTTTAAGACGAAAAAACTTTCAATCACATATAGGGTGGCAGCTTAAGGCTTTTATCACCATCCAAGATAGGTTTTGCAGGATGAAGAGCTGATTGATATTTTAAAATGATTGCAATCAGGTCAATGCATCAAAGACAACAAATTTGATAGTAAAATAGTACTACCATTCCCCATTTAATTGTCCCCTTTTTATTATGTGTCATAATTGGAATGCATTTTAAGAGACACTAAAAGCATGTTTTTAACAGGTCTAAAAGCACATCTATATACAATATTTTTATACATTTTATATTCTTGATATTTATAATATATATCTTATATTTTTAGCTATATTAATTACTCACAAACTTTATTATAAATAGATATAATCACGGCATTTCCAATAATCAGTGTCACACACAGATCTAGAAAAGGAGGACAACTAATTTCAATGGACGGAGTACAACTTTAGTACCATATATATTTAAAAACAATCAGTCTGTTATTGAACAAAATAAGAAACTGAAATTATTAATGATGAGTTCTACCCATCAGGAAAATGGAAAAGATGCATACTCTTTGAATATCTTTGACATTCGTTGCTGACCTTCAGCTACAGCTGTAGGACTCATGCCCTGGGAATAAATAATTCAAAGTAAAAGGAATTTTAATGCACTGGGATTCAAAAGAAGAGAGAAGAAAACAAAAACATAAAAAGAGAGAGAACTCTATTGTAATCAATATGAGAAAATCTGTAGACCATAATGTATCTATGGACAGGCAACAAGCACAACAAGACTTTGCATCAATTTCAGTCCCATCCTTTGCTCGATTAGTGCCAACAATATATCATCAGCTCATAGATTTCTAAAAAGTTATATTGTGGAGTTGAGGGAAGAAAGACTAATTCTACAACATGGTGTTTATGGAGTTGAGGCTAGAAATAAGTAATGTGGCACTAATACTGTATTTAGGTGCTAATTTTTCAACTTGTGGAATATAGAGATTAATGTCCAAATCTCCTCCTAGGTACGGCTGTTTAAAACCAAGAGGCCTGAATTCATACAGGTCAATTTCTCACATGGCACTTATGATAAAAATGAAGATCATAAAAAACTTGGATGCTCATACCCTGTCTTGCATCTCTTGCTTGATCTCCTCCAATTTTGGCCTCATAAGCTGCACAAGGTAAGAAACTCATTAAAGACATACTAATCTTCAAATGAAAAAAATATTAAACCAAAAGAAGCAGGGCCAAGCAATGAATAATGATGGAGTACAAAGATCAAAGCATATGAAACAATAACTGAATAAACATCCACAGAAAATGTAGCTTGACGGAATTCAAATAACAACTTAAACAAAATGAAGTGAAATATTTTCTAAACTAAAAATCAACCCTATGAAGCTAAATAACTAAATCATAATGAACATCTTGAAAACAAATCAAAACAAAACCTAATTTTACTATCTGATCCATTTTAGGCTCAAGTTATCCCAAGTTGCTATCAACTCTTCAGTTTCTGAAATTATAACTTAATCCCCAACACAATTAATGGAAATTCTGAATTATACCTGTCTGTATCCATTTTCTATTCGTCCTGTATCGAAAGAGTAATCATCCCGGGGTACCAACAGTATACAATTTAGCTTTGATCATATTTTCTATGCTTATACATATAACAGATAAGTATCCAAGCTATCCGTGCTTCATTGTCCATACGAACTTCTTTAAAGGGAATTTCCATTGCAACTGCTATGATGTAATTAATTGAGAAGAAGCAGGTGGATCTTTTATTCTTTTTGGTGTTTTAAAATCAAATAACAATGATAAGTAATGTTGGTCCCAAGTATGGAGATTGGAACTAAAGACCAACAAAATCAAGTAGTTAAATGAAAATGGAATAGCAAAAAAGAGACGCATTGTGCCTAATTTGGGTTTTGTTCAGTTATCCATATAGGAGTATTTGTTTTCCTTTTTCAGTCTTATCAAGGATTTAGAGAGAGTGACGTTTGAGTCTGTTTTCCAAGCTGGTTTTTAGAGCAACACAAGCAAGTCTTCTCTATTTGTAGTTTAGTTGTCCTCCTCTGCAGTCTGCACAAGCAGTTTGCTGTGGGTAAGGAGGCAGTACTCCTCTGGTGGATCAGTTTGCTCTGTGTGAGGATATGCATCAGGTTCGGTGTGCAGTAAATTTTACTTGAACAACAATTATTTAGAGAATGGTGTACTTTAATGAAGTTCTGATAAATCCGTCCACAATCCACATTGTGGTTGACTGCTTAAAGTTGTCAACAAATGGTGCTAACCAAGAAACATAATTTGCAATAAAGAACAGCAGATGCTAAAATAAGAAGAAAACAGAAGAAGTTACCGTCAGCTTTGACGTAGCTTTGAGCTGATTAATCATTAGTGGAACTACCAAGCTTCGAATCAAAACAGTTGTTACAACTATGCTTCCCCACCTGAACAGGAAGGATAAAAAAACTCTTTCAGGCAACTTTCTTATCCATGGTTATGATGAAATAAAATTAAAACAATTAGATCACATCGTAAGTAATATAAACATGCAACATCTAAAATTTATTACATAAACCACATCTGTCTCCAAGGTTTTCTATTTGGCTTCTTGTTACCAATTTATAGTCACAAGTAGACTTTGAAAGTAATTGCAGGGGAAGAGAGAAAGAAAAGATAGATTGGGGAAGGAGTTCTAATTCATTTTCATTCATGACATGTTCAGTACAAAGCTTAGCTTAATATAGGCTTACATTGCTTTCCCTAATAGATCCTAGCCTTCCATTCTTCCTTACTACTGTTTTAATCCCAACCCTTCATATTTCTAATATTATTTACATATAATTTCGTCCAATATTTCTCCTAGTGTTAATACTATAATACGTAACATTGCTCTGCTCTTCAAAATTCACCTTGTCCTCAAGGTGAGAGTGTTGTTCAAGCACTACCCCAGATAAGATTGCACCAACTGATCCTTTCATTTCCTGCTCTTTGGCAACTTTGCAACGGTACCACACAACCGATCCACCAATGTCAATGAACTCAGGCTTGACAAAAACTCCACCAACTAAAAACTCATCAATATTAAAGAACTTGAGTAGATCATCAAAAACAACCATTTCATCACCCAGACCCAGAAATTGTGCTAGAGCAGCCTCCACATATGTGTCCTCGTTTGTGTCAGGAATAGGAACAAACATCCCTGAAAACTCAACAACATCACCAGGGGCTGCCTTTCTTGTAAGTTCTCCTCTAGGATGAACGGTCATTGTTTGTTGGATCTGGGCTTCAGGGACATGTTCAGCCAACTCCAGAATTTTAGCCTCCTGAAACTTCAAAACCTTCGAAGCTCTGAGTTGAAGGTTGAGGTTCCCTTTGGCTCTGTTTGTTTTACAGCGACTGTAAGGGCATTCAAATAGCGGCATAAAGACTCGAACAGTTACCTCCTGATAAATTTGAAAACCACATTCTTCCCATGTATACACAACTATCTGCATCAAAAGTTTAACATCTGATCACAATACCGGATATCTTCACAAACTGGCCAATATTTGAATCCTTGATCTCCCTAATTTCCGGCACTCCATTTACAAATTCTAGCGGATCCAAATCAACGAAATGCTTAAAAGCATTATAGAATGCTTCACATTGGTCTCTTTGCCAACGCAAAAATGCTTCTTTAACATTCATGAATTTATCATTCTTATCAGCCCACAATACAAGCACCAAAGAGGCCAAATCATATTGCGCGTATGCTTTCTTATTTGCTACACCAGGGTTCTTCAAGTGTGCTGCCTTCAAATATGTTATTTCCATTTCTCCCCTTCCTCTCCATTACCATTAGTATTAGAACCATCAAATATTGTATCTTTAATGCTGTGGATTCCCTTGTTTATATAACAATTCTTGTATAAGAAGATAACGTCAACAATGAATACACAAGGTATGCACCGTGTATCTGAGTGTCCCACTTTCACAAATAAAAACTTCACAGTGTTGTACCTTTTTTTCTTATATAAACCAGAGCACCCTTCAGCTCTTGAATGCCAAAAAATTAAGAAGCCAAAGGTCCTTTTGAATGCCATTATGTTTAAATGTGTGTTTCCATGAGGGTAAAACCACTGTTTAACAAATGAACAACAAATCTCTCCTTTCTGAGTTGATTTTGAAATCTGGTTATAAAGTTTAGTAGCAACAACATGGTCTTTAAAATCACTCTACAAGATATAATTGTACTGATTTTGGAGCACCTTCATAGCTGTAGCCAGAGCTTTACTTTGGTAGTCATAGTTGTCAACATACTTCCAAATACCAACAATGAGAGATACGCTTGAGGTACCCAAATCAGTAAGACCATGGATCACATTTACTCCAACCAAGCACCACTTGCTTCTTTGAAGATCAGAAAGACATCCCAAGGAAACATTTACACTATCTGAAACTTTGGGATTAATGTTCACATTAACTTCTAAAACTCTAAAAACACTATGATAAGGATGAACTTTTCCTTTAACCGAACAACAATCTTTCAACAAATCGACCTTTTGATCTGCATAGAATTCCATAGTCCCTTAAAAGTTTTCTCACTATTTTCTTCTTTCGAATTTCCACAACGAGAGCACATAGCAGATGACAGTGGCAGTTCAATCCAATTCCCTTGACTACAAAAAATAGAAGAAAATTTCTCAAAAGTCATGTGTGATGCATGTTGCATCTCACAGCATACATAGCTAGCAGAAATATTTCTTCTGTTTTCTTGTTGAAATAAATCATCAAACATTTTAACGTACCCAGATTTAGCAGATGTCCCATTATAAATACCACCTTTTGGCCTTTCATCGAACATCTTGCAGACAGCTTCTATTCTCACTATTGGTGGTGGTTTTGGTGCTATCTGTGCTCCATGAAACCATTCTTCGCACAAGCTATTCAAATTGAAAGAACACTCAACAGTTGAGACAAGAACACTGTTCAAAGTTATGATTGGAGGTTCCCCAATCCTCAACGGATAATGTTTTCTCTTCAAGAGGTGGAGCTTGTAATGGTTTATATAACTCAGAAAGTTCTGACCTGTCGTGTTGCTTTTGAAGCCACACTTCCATCCATGGTGAAACTTGACTTGCCGAATAGATAAGATCATGTGGAAGATTATCAAGCACCTCTAGAATTATAACCCAGCAAGATTGTTGATCAGCAGCATCGCGACATCCCAATATAAACTTTGATAAGTGACTGTGAACTTCTCCGACAGTTTCCAATTGTTTCTTGGCCAATGCAGAACTGATCTCCACTGATATGTAGGTCATATTATTGTAAACTCACATAGGTGCATTCAACATTATGTATTCCATTATGCCCTTCGCACAATTTCCTGATCCGCCTCCAATTTCATATATTTTTAGAGGAACAGAAAGGTTAGCAGTTCGCATAATGGCTCCAACAATCCCATGGGCATATCACGATTTAAAAAGTTCAATCGGAGTAAACCATGATACATCATTCTGCTTGTAGATATTATCCAAATGTTTCATATAAGCTTTCCTGCCTTGGAGCTTATTGAACTTAATACTTTACTCAGGCACTCCGCCCGGACTTGACTTTTGATATAAGTAACCATGATTTGGATCATAGAATGCGGAATGTATAAAATTTCTAACAAGGATTGGGGTATCGCCAACAATGTGTGTTAAGTAGAAGGCCAGAGCTGAATAAGGGAAGGATTCACAAATAAAATTAGAGAGCATAATCAAACACATAGCAACCTCTTCTTGTTCTTGCAGTTGTGTTCATGATCATGGTTATCAAGTCGTCGCCTAAGCAACGCCTAGGCGTCCAGTCAGTGCATATTAGGTGGGCGACTTGGTGAGAGGGGAGAAAGTCAAGCGACTTGGTGGGCGACTCGGACAACTTGGGCGACTTGGACGACTTGGTGGGCGACTTAGACAACTTTGTGATTGAGCAAATTTTTGGATACTGATGATACTTCGTGAAGACAAACCTTAGTGGGCAGCAAAATTTATATTTATATATATATATATATATATATGTATATATATTTTATATTTATATACACAAATCTCCATGCTCCATATATATATATATATATATATATATATACACACACACACACATATATATATATATGTGTATATATTATATATATATATATATACACACATCCTCATGTTCCAATAGCTGCTGCCCCTCCACTAGTTTCTGATAAAATATATATACACACATCCCGTGCTCCATTAGTTGTTGCCCCTCCACTAGTTTCTGATTTTTCTGCCCACTAAAGTTTGTCTTCATTTGAGAGAGCATAAACTAAGTAAAATATATTATTTTGCTCTTTCACTCTTTGCATTACTTTATATGCTCAAGTTCTTTTATATTATATAATGACAAAGTAAACATTAGACAACAAAGTTAAAAGCTCCAGACGACGAGGAACTGATAAACTTAATATGCTAAGAATCTTTATGAACTGTAAAACATGTAACCTATTTGGGACATAAGAATTAATCTACTATACATACATATATATATATATATATATATATTCCTCGACAATTACCCTGTGTTTAAGAGAAAGAACTTGCTTTAATAAAGTATATTGAATTAAACTAAATATTACAAAGGTATCACCATTTATATAATTTGAAGTTGCACAAGTTCAAAAAATTACAATTTTATAAATATAATAAAATTATCCATTTTGCCTTGTTCTTGTTCATTTCTTGTTGTGATTTGATATGCTACATGTATTATGAATATGATAAATCATTAGAAAAATAAATATATTAATATTCATATAAATATTAAATATATATAATTTTATTCATATAAAATTTACATTGTTAACGACTTGTCGACGACTAGTCAGGCGCCTTGTCGCCTAAGCGCTTAAACTCCAGGCTGTCGCCTCACCTCGACTTGTCGCCTTGATAACTATGTTCATGATAGAGAAAGCCAGAGCAGTTCTAAACAACATGATCATGGAGATACATGGAGAGAAAATATAGAGAGAACCACTCTCATCTAGTGGCTTTGTGTTAAGCCTAGGAATGTATCATTCCTATCCATCCCGTTTGGGGACTTTAATTGAACACCTTACCCCCAACCCACATCATTTTTTTATTTGCAAAGAACACCCTTTCTACTGTGTTGGCTACCAATTTAGGAGGTGAGAAATCATATATTGGAAGAGAATTTACCTTAGGATGATCCAATTGATTGAATACTTGATGAATTTGTGGGTTTAAATCATCAATTTTGGTACAATACCATCACCAACCTCGGGTACACTTGGTTTGGCATCATCATCTACATCACTAGTTTGATCAGCATCTCTAGTACATGGGTTTATCTCTTCCTCTTCAAATTCCATAATCGCATCACCATCCTCATCCTTTTCATGAAATTCTAACCCCATGGATTCTGCAACTACACATAGACAGTCCTCCTTTTCGATAAAGCCACAGATGAGCACTATTTCTCAAGCTTTGGGTTGGATTTTGAAATAGCTTGCTTCATTGCTTCAACAAACTGATCAACCAATTTGGTCATACATTCTAAAAATCTCTCCACGAAGTTGTCCCATATAGCCATGATAGAATCTGATTCCATGGATTCAACTCTCAATGAAAGCACCATTGTGTTAGTCAAAAAGGTGTCCTCACCCACTCCCACCCATTATCAATTCCACCCACTCCCACTCATTATGTTTCCTCACCCACCCACTCCAATTTAATCATGGCTCCGACTGATTCCTCCATAAAATTTATCAAAAAACAACCAAGCAAATAACCTTAGCTCTGATACCAGTTGTTGGGAAAAACACCCCCCAAAGACTGTTGTTGTTGATAAATTAAAATGAATAATAAGAAAGAAAAACAAACAAAGAGACACCAAGATTATCAAACCACGAGACACCAAGAATTTTTACGTGGAAAACCCTCTAAAACTAAGAGGTAAAAAACCACGGGACGATCTCCGAAAAATCCACTAGAATAATATGAGAGAATACAAAGATATCTTAATTTGAGTACAAACTCAAATTACTTCACCACAATAACTATGTGATGGAACCCAAATAAAACACCCTTCTATTTGAACTATCTTTCTCCCTCTCTATTTTCTAAAGCTTCACAGAAGCTTTTCTTTCTCTCCTTCTCTCCTTCTCTCCTTAAACTCTCGGATGGAGTATGCTGATTTTTGTTGGTGTATTTCATCCTTCTTCCTTAGCCTCCTTTTATAGCCAAATGAGGAGGAGAGAGGTTGGCTAAATTATGAAGTAGGTAGGAAAGTAGAAGGTGACCTCTTCAAATTTTTCGATCTGGAAGCCCAGAATGGAGGATATCCTTTATTGCAAGGATTTATATGATCCGTTGGAGCTCAAGGGAAAGAAACCCGTGGATAAATCTAAGGCTGATTGGAATAAAATGAATAGGAAGACTATTGGTCACATCCGGCAGTGGATTGATCAAAGTGTGTTCCATCATGTTTTAGAGAGACGGATGCTCACAATTTATGGACAACACTAGAGTCTACATGACGAGAAGAAGAATGCACAAAATAAAACTTTTGTCATTCGAAAAATTGTGAATCTAAAGTACAAGGACGGAGCAAAGCGGTAATGGCCGGAGCATATGAGTGAGTTCAAGGTTTGGTGAACCGGTTGTCCACCATGAAGTTGAATCTTGATGATGAGATTCGAGCTCTTTTGCTTCTCGATTCGTTGCCAAACAATTTGGGAGACTTTAGTGGTGTCTCTAAGTAATTCACTCAGGAAGGAAAAATGACTATCGCAGATGGTCGAGGATAGTCTTCATAATGAGGAGACAAAGGCGAAAGGAGTAAGGCGTAAATTTTGAGACTCATGCTCTCATCACACGAAGAAGCGAAGGCGAAGCCATTTTAGAGGATCTCACAAAGGAGATCAAGTCGCAAACAAAAGCAAAAGCTACAGGAGCAAGTCAAAGACCGCATAAGGTGAAACGATAGATGCTTCCATTGTAATAAGGAAGGTCATTACAAAAGAAATTGTAGAATCGGTTGACATGCTGGAAAAATGGTGAAAGCGAGGAAAGGTTGAGGAGAAGAACACCGCATGACCCGCGAGCCAAGAAGATGTTGTTATTCTTTCATTTGGGGAAGAAGAATGCTTTGCGTTGATGATCGAGAGAAGTTGATTGGGTGGTTGATCATTGGTGCCTCGGATCACGCTTACACCCAAGAGAGAATTTTTCACAACTTACAAAATTTGGAGACTTTGGGTGCGTGAGAATGGGAAATACCGATCGACCCAAGATTATTGGAATTGGTGATGTTTGCATTGAGACGGTGTTGGTCAGACTGTTTGTTACCTCGAGGGATGTTAGACACGCCCAGATTTGCGTCTCAACTTGATTTACGGTATGGCCTTGGACAGAGAAGGCTATGAGAATCACTTTGGCGGTGGAAAGTGGAAGCTTTACAAGGGCTCTCATGGTAATCGCAAGAGGCGTTGCTTGTTGTTCGTCAGACAAGACTCACGCGTGTGAAGATGTGTTCTAGTGAATTGAATGCAATTGAGGATGACTCTTCACCAAACTTGTGGCATAAGAGGGCAGCCACACATGAGTGAGAAAGGGTTGCGAGTTATTAGCAAAAAGGTCACTCATTCCTTCCCGCTAAAGGTACTTGTTTTAAGCCCTTGTGATTATTGTTTGTTTGGGAAACAACATAAAGTCTCTTTTAGTAGTTAAAATTAAAAGAAAATCGTAACTACTAGAGAGTATATTCCGATGTATGTGGACCCATTGAGGTTGAGTCTTTGGGTGGAAATAGCACCGTTACCTTTATTGATGATGCTTTGCGGAAGGTGTGGGTATTTTGTTGAGAACAAAAGACCGGTATTCCAAGCATTTTCGAGTCTTCATGCTATGGGTCGAAAAAGGAGATCGAAAATCATTGAAGTGTCTTCAAATAGCGACAAGCGGAGGGAATACACTTCAAAGGAGTTTGTTGAATATTGCGATAAGCATGGCATTCGGCATGAAAGCAGACGGTATTCTGGTACCCCACAAAGATAATGGGTGTGGTCGAGAGAATGAACCGTGACTATGATTGAGAGAGTGCGATCGTATGTTGAGAATGGCTGTTCGCCTAAGTCATTCGGGGTGAAGCTATTACATCTTCTTGTTACCTGATTAATAGATCTCCATC